>BJBW01000880.1:122790-291923 GCA_004320125.1 Scolopax mira
CAATTCAAAGATGGTGTCTGAGGCTTCAGAAAGAAGTGTCATCCAAAACAGATTATCTTGGAAGAGGAAAAGCATCAGATCTTTTCTAGACAGAGTGAATTTCAGCTAAAAAGGGTCTCTTTGCACAGAGGTAGTTTACCCGAGATGACGGCTGCGCACACAGCTCCATTTGGGAATGAATCCCTAGAGCTGCCCCCTGCTCACACCATCCTCCTCTAACTGCCTGGAGCTGCCTCCGTGTGGCCACTCGAACACCAAACCAGACCCTGGGGCAGGGGGTGTCCGTGTTACTCACCTCCTCTGCTTCACCGCCGCGACCAGGTCTGGCCCTGAGAACATGGAGAAGAGGCTGTCTCCGTTAGCGGAGGAGGTCTCGTCACTGGAGCTGGCAGAGTCCCCCTGCGTCCCAGACCAGCTGTTTGTCACGTCGCTGCAAGAGAAACCTCCCGTCAGTCCTGCTCTGCACAGCCCTGCGCCGGGGCGTCGATGGGAAACGTGCCAGTGAAACCAGTGCTTCCACCTGCTGCTGAGTTGCACCTCACCGCGCTCTCAGTCGCTTGACAGACAAAGTTTACCAAGCTAAGGATGGAAACACAAAGTGCCTCTCCCACTCGGGAAGGAGCGGAGACTCTGGGGTTTGGAATCACTAAGCAGGTGACCCTTTCATTGCAAACTGGGCTAGAACACACCCTTGTCCCACTGGATTTAAGCTCTCGTGGGAATCAGCTAGTGCGTCATGGGGAAAGGGACTGAGGGTTCTGAAATATTTCTGTTGTAATAAATAGCTACAGTTTGGAAGAGATAACGATGCTGTAAGGTGCTGCGAGATGCCCCAGAGAAGCCAGATTACGTGGCTTTCCTCTGGAAGCATCAGCTTTCCAGATGTACACTCTTCATCAGAAGAGTCTTAAAGGTTTTCAAAATATTGAAAGAAACCCATTCTGAATGAACCTGCTCTAAATTCCTCCTTCCCTCCATCTGAGCTGAAGGGAGCATCACCCAGTGTCAGCGCTTGGGAGTCAGCGATGGTTCACGTTTCTCACTCTCGCCTGGCTGAAGTGTGGCTTTCACAGCCCCAGCAGCCCCTGGAGGACCCAGCCCGTGCTCCCACAGGAGCCCCGGAACAGGCACACAGGATGGACACGCGTGGGCTGGCGGATCCCTTACCCCTCCGGGAAGTACTCGGGGAAGGGCCAGGTTTTGTGAGGGTCGTCGGGCAGCGGCCAGTTGCCCCGCGTGCTGCTCGGGCGCCGGACGTGCTGCGCCTGCCGCTTCTGCTGCATGGCCTGGTTCACCCCAGCCACGTAGCGGGCAAATTCCGGGTCCGAGCCAACTGAGGAAAAGAAAGCAGAAGTCAGTTGCTGACATTCAGCTATTCCGACTGCAATTAGCCCCCTTGTTTAATCCTTTGGGCTCGAGCATACCCACAACAGAAAGAATTCCCTCGCTGGTAACAGGTGCCGGACGACAGCTGATACCTCTCTGGAGCAGGGAAGAGCACTGAATGGGGGATGTTTTTTAAAAGTACCATCCCTACATGGTGGAAGCAGACCTGCCCCTGGCATTCCATCAGGGAAATGGTACTTGGCACTATGATCTCGACTCTGCTCTGTCCCACCAGCACTCTCTGACGGAACCACAGCCTGTACCTTTACCCAAGCGCAGAGAAAAAGAACCTGTCAGTAATGGGATCTCCAGCTCCCAACAGTCCCTGGCACACTGACTGTATCACAACACACGGCCCAGAAATTACACACTTCCTACAGAAACTACAACTGCAAACACGTTCTAATCTGCCCGGCAAAATATTTCAGAATAAGATTGATATTTACATTAAAAAAAAAGAGTAATTCTCAAAAATTATTCCATTCTTTAAATACTTTACATGTTCCCCAGCATCCGGTAAGTGATCCAGTAAGTGATGAGTCTTAATCCAAAAGTTTTAAAGTTTTAAAAGCTCAGCTGATCAGAGCAAGTAATTCCTGTATTAAAAACCCCACTCTCAGGGGTCAGTGTAATCGTGTTTCTGCAGCTGCTGCTGCTTTTTGCCCCTTTTTTTCTTTTTGAGGGAAAACTTTGCAACCCGACTGATTGCTGGAAGACGCCTGGGCTGCCTGCCCAGCTCAGACACAGAAACCCTACGTCCCCTGCAGCCTTCAGGAGACAAGTTTCCTCATTTTCATTCAGCACATTCACAAAAAAAGCAGCTCCTCAGTGTTTCGTTGGATGCAAATTAAAACAAGAATGAAGAAAATCACTTGTTTCTACACATCCTTTATTACATGATAAGGGACAGGGCTCTCTGACAGCTGGACAGAAACAAACCATTCCCACTAATAACCCTTCTCCTGGAGAAACAGCTTTCGGGCAGTTTAAGGTGCAGCTGGAACCCAGACAGATCCCCACATCCAGGTTCAGATTCCAGAGAGATTCCCAAGGGCCTGCAGGTTCTGTTTCCTACAGGGAGCATTAAGATCCCCGTTATATTCAAAATAGCAGCTTGTGCTGATTTTTACCTCAACAAAAACCTATCAGGTAAACTGATTTTATCAGAGATGGTTTTTACTTTATTCTTCAAGTCTGTAAAAATAATTCCAAAGACCCGGAGGTATCAACATTCCTTCTACCAGTTCTCACTACATTGTTCCTTCATCAGGGTCTTACAGATGAGAAAAGTATTGTGAAATCTATTTTGGGTGGCTACTTAAGTCTTTGACAGGAAAACCATCAATTCCATACATTCTTAATTAAAGGCTCTGTGCTACCCAAACTGGAGCTTACCCTGAAAATTCCCCTATCACAGCCCAACCCGGCAAGTTCCATGGAGAAAAGTTACCTTTCCTGGAGAAAAAAACCTATTTGATTGGAAGGTTTTTTCTTTGGGTCTGTTTTTTAACACCCCAGATTTGCAGAAAATACTGTTTACTTATCACTTCAACTGTAGGAACATAGCTCTATATATCAGATATTGTTTATCAACTCAACCTTTTTCAGAGTATCGCTTTCAAAGTGTGTGGTGCCTGGTGAACGTGACTGCATCCCTCCTTAAGGGCTGTGAAATCCTGAAGTACATGCACAGGTGTGTTGGGATACGGTGATGCTAAGTCAGACTTAGAGTTGTTAAGAAGCTTTTGATAACAGACCTATGATGCTTAGTTTTGCTCCACTCACCCATCAGTTTGGTTGCCAAAGTAACTATCGTGTAATTACGAGCCAAAGGAGCTGGTTTCTGAGAGGCCTGTGCATCCTAACACACGCGTGTGCAAACAGGCACAGGAAAAGGATTCCTGGTCTGAGAAAGGGTTTTCCTGCTGTGGTGCTGCCTCCCCCCAGGTGTGTTATAAACACACACAAAGGTTCTGGAGTGACAGAAATTATATTTAAGAGAGAACAGATCTGGAAGTTGTTCTTAGCTCTGCTACCAGAATTCATCCATTTCCTCTTCGACTCTACAGTCCCTTTCCTAGTCATTAGCTGTTGCCTGTAACATTGTCTCTCCATCTGTCAGTGATCCCTCTGCGTTTACAGATCACTGGGGGTTCAGACCCCTCTGGCAAACTGCACAGTCCCTGCTCCTCAGACTCTAACCCCTCGGCATCCAACCTCTTCCCTGCAGGAACTGGAACCAGAATAACTCCCGCAGAACCGCACGCTGTGGGAGGGGAACGCAGGGGCACGGGGAAGGTGTGATCCAGCTGCATCTCCCAACTGCCAGACTGGGGACGAGCAGGAAGGATCGTTGCGGGGAGAGGTAAAGTAGATCGGTTTAACGGTTTGGTTTTAAACAATTTTAGAAATTAACTATAGGAGGAACACGATCTGTAAGTATCTGCTTCAGTACTCTGATGTGGTCCATACACGAAAGGTCAGAACTACTCTGACTGGGACAAGAAACAAGGAATTCATTTCTGTTATTTATTAATGAAAGTGTCTTGTACTTTAGTTCACCACCTGGTAAAAAGGAAGGAAGGCACATTATAAATACCTGCTGCCTCTGTGAGCACCCTGGCACCTGGGGGATAGCACTGGGAAGTGACAGTTATTGCCAGCGATATTTGACAGGACTCTTATAAAAGCCATAATAAAGGAAAAGGCACACACCTGCAGGGTCAAAAGGCAGGATTTCTCCCAGCATCCCAAACACTCCATCAGTTTGGTCACGATTTGGCCACGTGTTGTTTCTAGGTCCTTGCGGTTTCTGTCCTAACATCTCTGACATCATGTTGTCCATGTAGCTGCTCACCAGACCCAAACTGTACAAATCCGAGCTTAAATCTGAAAACCCGGGGTTGTTCCACTGGTTCATATGAGACAATCCGGCCCCCACAGCCTGGGCTGGCTGCTGGGAGGAGTTTCCCAGCCACTTGGCAGGTACGCGCTGCTGCGGTCCGATGGGCTGAAGCAAGTGTTGGTAATACTGCATTTGCTGCTGCTGCTGCTTTTGGGACTGCTGCTGCTGCTGCTGCTGTGACAAGCCCTGCTGCGGGGGATGCAGCGCTGCGTGCGAGACCGACTGCGGCTGCTGTTGGACCGCTCCCGACTTCTGCTCCGCTGCGGCAGTGGATGCAACCGAGTTCCTCCTTTTCACCATCGGAGAAGTCTGCTGGGATTTGCCCATGTTAAAACCAGACAAGAAATCGATAACATCCTGCATTTCTTGGTCAGTTGGTAAATTCATACCTTTGTCATCCTTGCCGTCATCCGGCTTGAAGAAGTTGTCCCGTCTGTCAACTAGAAACCCGTTCGCTAAGGGGTTACTTGTGCTCTGGGCCGAGTGCAGCGCATCCGCCGTCCTAGGGAAGCTCCCAATGTTCAGGATGCTCTGCAACCGCGCGTCCATGGTAGCGGGCATCTTCGCTTTCTCCTCGGAGCTGGAGCTGATGAAGACGTTTTTGGAAGGTGTGCTGGGGATTGAGTAACTGCCACTATTACTCGTACTGGTGCAGGAAGTTTTTTTTGTAAACCGTGAAGTCAGTTTTGAGAAGGTCTTCTGAAGACCACCTGAAGATTTGCTGCCGTTTCCGGATGGCATGTCGACTTGATTCCCGAAGTCCGAGATCTCCCGCTGCAACTGGATCTGAATACAAGGCAAAGCCTGCTCCCTGCAGCGACAAAACACCCGATCAACCATCCCATACGTGACCGAGGGGGTGCTTGGGAGGAAAAGGTGTATTTGGGGAGTAGCGAGGGGCAGGAACAAGGCCAAAGATTGCCAAGGTCCTCAGCTACTTCTGAGGGTAACAATGCAATTAGTACAAGCGTTTGCAATAGCGTTAACTACTTTGATTGAATTTTAATTGTGCTTCAAGACCTAAATGGAGGTTCATTTATTACAGCGATATGACGAGGGGTTATAGTTTTAAATTGAAAGAGGGGAGATTTAGATCAGATACCAGAAATTAATTCTTTGGTGGGAGGGTGGAGAGAGCCTGGCCCAGGTTGCCCAGGGAAGCTGTGGCTGCCCCATCCCTGGAGGGGTTCAAGGCCAGGCTGGATGGGGCTTTGGGCAACGTGGGCTGGTGGGAGGTGTCCCTGGCCCAGGGCAGGAGGTGGCACTGGGGGGGGCTTAAAGGTCCTTTCCTCCCCAAACCATCCTGTGATTGTATAAATCAAGTATTTTGTCAAGAGAGAAACAAAGACTTTTGTACA
This sequence comes from Scolopax mira, assembly GCA_004320125.1. NCBI lineage: Eukaryota > Metazoa > Chordata > Aves > Charadriiformes > Scolopacidae > Scolopax > Scolopax mira. The sequence goes on from BJBW01000880.1 coordinate 128,440, forward strand.
CTTGGATAAGCTGGGGTTGGTTTTTAAGAGGTCTGTGGTATCTCTGCCTGTACCCACAAGGCACCTATGTAAATGACCCATTTCTTGCTCTCAGTTTGCCCCCTTTATCCAAAGCCCAGCAGGGGCACCGGGGGCTGTGTTTAAAGCAGGGAAGCGGGGCGCGAGGCTCGGGAGGGGCTGTACCTTCCCTCCTTCCAGCGGTGCGTGTCAAACACAGCCGTGTACAGCACGTCCACCAGCCCCAGCGTCTTCTCGGGGTCCAGGCTCCTCTGCAGCAAAGACATTGTTGCCGGATCTTCTTTCAGACACCTGCAATCATTAAATTGAACTTAAGAATCAACCCGTTGGCTTTTCACAGGAAGCAGGTTCCCCAGAGCCGTCGGGCTGTGGGGGCCCCCCCCAGCAGCGGGGCAGAGAGGTGCCCTCCCCGCTGTCGGCAGGCGGAGCTCTTCCAGAGCACACGGAGCCCGCTCACAGCGCTCGCCAGCACTCCACTTCAGGAAGAGAACAGAGACCTGCCAGTTCACGCTCTACAGAGGGATTGGAGATCATTTGGGTAAACAATGAGCCCCCTCGTACTTCCGGACGTGCCGCTGGTACCGTTAGTGACAGGCTCCTGAAGGAGCTGCCTTGGACTGAAGTTCTCAACACTGAGGGCTCCCAAGTCAGAGAGAAGGAGGAAGCGTTCTCATTCCCCAGCGTAGTTCCCAAAGGGAAGAGATCCTCACCTAAGCTGCAGGTTACTCCTACCATCCTTTCTTAGGCAGCAACTAAACTGGTGGGAATGGTCTCTGGCACCACAGAGCTCTGTGGCCCGTGACGGCGCGGACAGAGCAGCTCGGGGAAGGAGGAGCTAAAGCTCTCACACTCATCTCAGCTAATTCCTGGCCTTCCTGAGGTACCGGCTGGGAAGACCTGCCAGGGAGGAGCATAACAGGAATACTATTGCATTAATTTATTTTTTTAAGCCTTCTCTTTCATCATCAAGCTTCTACTCTTTCTTTAAAAGCCTGTTTCGGTTTCAGGGCCTCTCTTCTTCTGCCCCCAGCAGAGGCAGCCCTGGCACAGACAGTCAGGGACAACCGTCAGGAACGGTGATGTTCTACCAGTTCCAGAGAGAGGAACTCGAGAAGATTTCCCAGCGTCGTGTGGCTTCCTCTCTCCCCCGTGTAGCTCAGCATCTCCCCGACACGTTTCGGCCACGGCCACCAGTACAATCTGCACCACAGTGTTTGTATTTACCAAGTCGATGGAACTTGCACCACGATTCTGGATCCTTCTAAACTAATCTGAGGAGCGTAGGCTTCTTTATTTTCAATCTGTGCTGTGTCCACAACCACCTGGGAAATAAAGGAAAATAGAAGGGAAATTATTTTAAGAAAATTAGTTCTGGTTATTTTATCGCCCCCATAGTTAACATGAAACTGTTTCAGCTCCCTGCCATTCTACAGGTGCAAAAAATAACTGGAAAAAACAAACCAAGTCACAAAATCATTATAAATTTATTTCTACCTTTATATCTAAAAAAAGAAAGACTCTAAAATGATGCATTTGACACAGTAACCTGTATTTCAAGGACTTCACTCTTGTCAGTTGCACGCTGTAGTTACACCCCGTGCCACAGATACCAAGGGCTTTACCCTAGAGCTGGCAGTTACCGATGGCTTCGTGTAACAGCCCTTACCTTTGACAGGTTTGGCACTGCTTCTACTTTAACAGCTCCCCAACACCTATTTATTAAAATATTTTAAATTTAACTGCTGTGCGTGGTATGGTACAGACACAGTCTGAAACCCTTCACAGAGCTCACAATTCTTAACACCCCCCACTCCCTTTAAATTACAAAATCCCACAGCAGCGTTTTTCTGTTCTACTCAACAGAATTGTTCTGTTATTAATTCCCTTTATGTAAAAGGGAAGAAAAGGGACTGTTCAATTTGCTGAATTTGGAGCCTTCTGTAAGGCATCATGAAGATATATGGAAGATGAAAGTCTTTAAAATTAACCTTCTGTCATGAACCTTTCTTTTTATGGAACTGAGAAGGAATGGATTCACTTCAGCTTCATTTAAAGTTTAATACCAGTGATAGTAAGTTCCATATTTGGTTCGTGCTTTCTGTTGTCCACTCTCCTGGGTTGGCCTTTTTCATCATTTCCATAATGCCCTATTTTGGTCATGCTGAACCAGCAGCTTTTTGGCAGCAGTCAGCAGTTCTTGCTCCAGTGACCAGCACATTCGCTGCACCATTTATCCTTCAAATGGCAAAAGTCCTCTGGTAGAAAGAAGCCTCCAGGGATTTAACTGCCTTCTTTGCAATCACCCTACACTGGTTCTACTTCTAACTGGCCATCTATTACTGGGTGGGAAGGAATGTGAAATATGAATAATGCTGGGAGTCTCCTCTCCCTCTTGCTCTGACAAAACCGTCCAATGACAGTGACACACAATGATTTCCCACCTTTTAGCTATTTTAGCGTAAGGCCTTCGTTTTCCTCCAGCTGACTCTCAGCATTTTCCCAAGTTTATTCAAACTTGTAAAACGTGTCCGAGCAGCGTGGCAGATCCCTGTGCTATTACACACCCAGGGAAATGCCTCTCACTTAATAACAGGGCAACTCCAGGACTTTTTTTTCCCTTGTATTTCTACCATTTTAATTTTGTGTAATTTGGTAATCTGTGAATCAGCTGTATTGCAGTATAATTAGGATAAGCAGAGATGAACTTAGGAGTGATCTTTCTCAGCTCCCATGAAAAATACCCAGACCTGGAAGGCAGACAGACTGCTGTGTGCACACTCCATCCCCTCCTGGCAGCGGCGCGGGGTCATGCTCATGGGCTGGGCTTTCTTACCAGGGGTCTCCCCCCTCCCCAGCTTTATTTCTTGCCTTTCAAAAAAAGTTTAGCGTCCCTCAACATCTGGTGGGAGTTACAGCATCTGGGATTTAAACATTATGGGGCCATTTAGTGCTTCTGCAACACACGCTGGGTTTTGCTACGGGAAGATGCACAAAAAGAAGATGGGTAGAGACTCAGTTAAACCTCTTCGTGGCTTTGAATGAGGCTGATTCAAAGCTTTGTTCTCATTCACCTTCTGAATTCAACTGTTTTAATACGTGTTACCTTTACTCAAACGTGGAGAATTCTTCAGCTGACCCAAATCTGAAAATATAATTCTTAATCTATATGCTAAGGCAAAAACTGCACTTTTAAAAATTCTCATGTTAAAAAACTGAAGCCCAAAACACCACCACCAACTAATTCATGTCTCATTGTGCTTTCTGCTCTTAATTAAGAGTTTCTTCTTAAAAAGCACAGGCTAAAGATAGTGAGACTGTCAAGTAATGTTCTTTTTTAAATTTGGCATTTAAATGACAAATTTACACACAATTCTGCCCTAATGCAGCCCCGCTTAGTTTCTAAAGACTAAGTAATACTTAGTAAACTAAAGTAAACCAAAGACTACGTAATGCTGTCCCGTGATTCACTTATTACACAAAATAAACTTAAAATGAGCAGAGTCTCCCTCGCCGCCCGGTGGGCGCTGGGGGATGGGCTTCCTGTGCATCCCCCGCCTATTGTTCTGCTGCTACAGGTGCTTCCTCTCCCGGCTCCACCCGAGGAAGGCTCCACAGAAGCAAATCACAATCTCTCATCAGTGCAGGAGGCTACACACGGCCCTAATTGAACGTCATAAAAAAAAATTGTGGCCCATGGTTTATAAAGAAAAACCTCAAGCTTCCCACCTTCCCAAAGCGTAAGGAATCAAAGCGGGAGTGGAGGGGGCAGAGAGAAGGCTCGCAGGGATCCTGCCCCCTGCACAGCTCAGTGCTCAGCCTTTGAAAGGGAAACCTGCCACTGCCAGAGAAGCTGAGGTCCACACAAAAATCTCTGGAGACAGTCATGATGCAACACAACTAACGTCCCTTCTATCAGCACCATCGTTTGGGAGCCTGGGTAAGGACGTTTTATGCTGACAACTCTCCAAATGTTATGATAAACCCAAAGAATTATCAGCACTTTAATTACCAGCAGGTCTAACTAGTTATGTCTAGACAGGGGGACACCAGGAGATTTCCAGACTCCCGAGTCCCAGGGTGCCTCGGGCCATTCCCCAGATCTCACCAGGGCAGGACATGGGTGTGCACAGCACTGACCCCCCCGGAAAGGAAAGCAAAGGGAAGCAAAGGGAAGGGCGGGAGGTGCAGCTCCCTCCCAGCTATTTCTCCTCCAGACACCGGGGAGCCAGGAACTCCTCGCAGGGGCTGCTGAGAAGAGGCCAGAGAGAGCCCATCTCCTACCCCTCTGCTGCCTCCTAGCACCCACCAGACACCAGGCCTGGAAAGACACAATCCCACTTAACCCTCTCCTTGTCTCTAGTTGTTCTTGTACTTGTGAATATCTAATACACGTTGTCCTTAAACGCCTAAGTAGAAATTGGATCAATCCTACTATTCCATGGTTGCTTTCTCTCCTTGCAGAAATCCCACCTTCTTATGCCTCCCCGGAAAATGCACCATCTCCTGTCCTTAAATCCCAGCACGGCAGGGAAGCCAGGATTGATGGCAGGGTATGGTATGTCTGTCTGTCCCCTTCCTCACAGCTCAATTCCAGTAGGATTAGAACCTACTTCTCTAACACATATTTAATATTAAGGGAGTATCTAATATTTGGTATCAAAGAAACACTAAAGTAGAAATACCCAACAAATTTATTATTTACAATTTATCATTCACCATTACTGGAGAACCCATTAATGGGACCACAGTGGTAGCAAAATGGTTTAATGGTACCAAAAAGCCCATATGGTTTAATAACCTAGGATGGAAGGTCAGAGTCACTTAGTCAGCAGTGTGATTTGTTTGAAAAGTGTGACATTTACAAAGCAAGCAGCAACATTGGTCCCTTCATCACAAGTTACAGCTAGTTGCAGAGTCCTGCTGCTGCCATCACCTCGAGCAAAGGGTCAGGGTATGACTCGCCAAGAAGCACTTACCCCACTGCAGGGTAAGGACTCAGAGAAAGGGGAGAGACAGCACCAGAGCCTGCGCTGTGCCTCGACGCTGGCGTTTCCTTCCTCTCCTATTGCATTCTCCCCCCGTTTTACTCACAGTAGCCCAAAAAATGTTGGGTCAGGAATGAACACTTTATTAATGAAGGGATTGCAGTAATTAGTTATGGGAGCACAACTGCATTTTCTTATCAGAGTATGTCCCCAGCACCTGTTTTTAGCAGCTGTTGGGACAGTGTAAAATCTGTGGGGTTTGTTCTGAAGAGCCCCCGTGTCTGCAGCCAGGCACCCAGTGACTCCCTCCGGCAGCTTCGCCTGGTGCAGGGAACCCCCTGGGCTACAGGCAGGAAACCCAGCTTCCACTCCCAGAGGAAATGAAAAAAGGGCAGGTTTTAAAGCTAATCTGAGAGCAGAGAGGAAGGGGTGTTTCTTTCTGACATGGGCATCTATACATTTGAAAATTCTTTCTATTTCACTATGAATTCGGAGTTGCATTTCTTGTGTCCTCTCTAATAGCAGAGACCACGAAGTACACAGCACATTCTTCTGCTCCTACCAACTATGGACACCAGCTACGAACTTGCATTCTACAAGGACACATTTTGCTCATAAATCAAGTCAGTCGCAGCACTAAAAATGGAGCAACGTAGAGACATTGGAAATTAATTTCCAAACTCCTTAAAATCCCTAGTTTCTCTTCAGCATGTTTAACTAGCCCTTTTGTTCTTTTGCTAAGCCTATGGGTAGTCACTCACCAGTCCAGCTTGGCCAAAGAGGAGCTGTACAGCAGTTTTGCAGGCTCCTCGCCAGGTGGAAGGACAGACCTGGTTGAGGACTTCAGTGACGGGAGAGTCGTCCCGTGGGGTAAGTCCATTATGGCATCCAGCTTCCTTAATCAGCTGCAGCATTGTGTGCTGCAAAGAGTCAGGAACGCTTTGTCAGGCTAAAGATGGGACTCAGAAACCCTAACCCCAACTTCCACACACATTTACCATTATTCTACACATTTTCCAAAACCCACACTGTCTGTTACCTCCCAACAGCCTCATGTAACTAGAAGAGCTCAACTGCAGAAGAGAAAGGCAGAGGACCTCTGCCACCCAGAACACAATACTCCTCCAAAGTCACAAAGAGTATCTTTGCTTATATTCTTGCAAGATGGTTTAATCAAAACTACAAAAAGCACTGCAAAGACGATAGAAAAGCAGCATTTTGAGCTGTGGATTGTTCAACTGTTTCAGGGGCAAGGAACTAGGCTTAACTAAAAAAAAAAAATCCATGAAAATGCTGATTAAAATTGCCCAAATTACTTTGGAATGGACATATTTTCCTGTCCTTTATACTATATATAATATATAAATATATAAATAGAATTAACTTCTTCACAATTTAATTTTATTTTTTTTTAAATTGATTACAGTTTCTTAGGAGACACTAAAAGGGGCTTTGTTACAACAAATATTTTCCAGTCCCTCCCTTAGCACTGGAAGGGTCTGGGCCAGGCTCATTTAGGCACCCAAGAGGGTAAGAGCTCTGAAGGGCTCACTTTCCACTCTCTGATGCCGAACCAACCTATTTCCAAAGGGTTCATGGAAGCTTTGTTACTTCCTGGACTTCTCTGCTTCTCTCAGATTGCACTGAATTTGCCCAGGTGGTTAAAACTTTATCAGTTATGGACCTACAATGTTATCAACATCTTGTTTCCACAGGAAGCCAGGCTAAAAATACGCACTTTTAAATACAACTTCGGCACTGAACTTCTACTGCAGTTGTTCTCCGAGTTTTAAGGGGTTCTAGTCTTTTTTTTCTTTTTTTTCTCCCCACCCCTGTGGTCAGATTCAGGGTTATTACCGTTTTCAGCTTCAGGTTTTCTGCTGCAGACTCATTGAAGGATATTCCTTTCAGGAACTGGGATCCGATCTGCACAGGCACGGTGGGCAGCTCACACTGAATGGGCTGAGGTGGAGTCTGTCTCCTGCCTGTTTGCTGGGCTTCAGCTTCACTGCAACAGCCCTGCAATATACAGCAGATCGATTACAAGAAATGAAGATATTAGAAAACCAGAAGTTTTCTAATACGAGTCACTTTTTTTTTTTTTGTAGTTATTTTGCAGGTTTGGAGGGATGAAAGGGAGCGGGTTTAGCAGATCCTACCTGAAGACTCGCTTCAATAGCTTTGGGGTTCAAGTGGAAGCCAGCCTTCATGGCATATTCACAGTGGCCTAAGCTCTCCAGAGCCACTTTGTAGGCCTGGTGGGAAGAGAAGGTTGAGACAGAAGAGGGGGATGAGCAGGCTGCGGGCGCTGGGGCTGCACACACACACCAGAACTGGATCGTGGATTTACCCTGCTCAGTTCTCCACTGAGATGATAGATCCCAGCTCTCAGGCACCTGTCTGAGTGTTGCTGCGGTGGGATGTGTCACTGCAGTGACACCCTCCTTCCCCAGTTCCCCCCTCCCCCGGGGGCTGTACCACCCACGGACTCACAAACCCACCTGCAGAGCACTGTCGATTTTCACGTTAAGCTCTTTGAGCTGATGTTCAGGGATTGCCACGCTCTGGGAGCAGAAAAGCTGCTGCACTTCAATTCCTGCCAAACAGCCGTCACAGCCTCTTTCTCGCAGTCGGGATGTGGCCTGTCAGGATGTAAAATCAAAATCCAGGGTGAGGAGGTGCAACGTTAAACCAGGTCAGGCTTAATTAAATTTTAAAGGGAGAAAAAAAAACCACACTATAAAGGAGATGAGAAGCAGCACTTGGTGGAAAGGCTCTAGAGGAGGTGATTAAACAGCTCATTAAATGTCTACTGCTATGTTGAAAGTAGAAGTCTCCCGTAATCTGTCTGGCACATGGGTACAGGTGTTGGCTACCAACTTCACATTGTTTGTGTTACTATTTCAGCTCCCTCCCAGAACTGAGGATCCCGTACAGAGGAGGGACTCGGAGCTTCAACATAAAGGTACTGGCCCAGAAACAGAGGGTACCTTTACTCACGGGTACAGACGCTCCTGTGTACAGAAGGTGGTGCATTTTATGAAATTAAGAGCGATTACGGTGCCGCAATTTGAGAAGAGCTATCCTAAAACCCCCACAAATACTTATTTTAGTCAATCATAACAATTGGAGAAGTTTCTCCTATTATTATTATTATGGAACTCAGGAAAAATCTGTATTTTTCTCTTCTCCCCATGCACATTTAATAAAGGATTGGATTAGTGCAATAGTTTTACTAAACTATTTTGAAATACATATTTTATTATAAGAAATAGCTGAAATGGGCTGTTAAGGGGATAAAAAAGAAAGTTAAGGTCACACATTCTGCAAACCTAAGTTTAATTTTAACCACATTTTAAACAAACTTAGTAGCAATTACAGGGCATTTCTAGAAATTGTAATACAGTTTTAAGGAACCAAGTATATTAAACGTAAAGTTAACTTTTTTTTTTATGCAAAAAAGGAGTAAACCTATACCAGGATTAGACCCGTTATGATCAAACCTTAAGGACTCCCAAGTCCCATTTTATCCAATTAACTTTATGCTGCAGTAAAATTTGCAGACAATTCCTCTGCATCCCTAGTTCTGAAGGAGACCTGTTTGCTGTCCTGTACCTTGCAGACGTTAGGGGAGAGGTGGCAACCTTGAGAGGAGTTCCACTCACGGTGATTAACCTGCCCCAGGGCTGCCAAATTAGACTTTAAAAGCACGTGCTCCAAGTTACTTGAATTTAAGGGAACTGGGCACTGGGTGATCTATCAGACCTTGGCAGTGCACGGGAAAGCAGAGAAGCTCATACAACTCTTCTTCTTTGTGAAGGACTTTTTTTAGTGGAAAAAGTAAGGATTCTGCAGACTGAGGTGTTTGTGAAAACACAAGCCCCGAGAGCGGGGCACTGAAGTCCTCTGACAGCATCAAGCTGAGCAGTGCCAGGCAAAAGTCTTCAAAGTTACATAAAATCTTTATGTATAAAATAGAATTTATGCCCAAAATTTAAGAGAAATAGGCATTATCTACATTATTTTTATCAGGATTTTGCTCTGGTTTTGCAAAGACTTGCTTAGGGTTTTTTTTTCCACATTCCCTCTGGTGCCAAACCCCATTTGATCGTTGTTAATTCATTACTAATAACAAAGAGCTGTTTCCCTGTTTCCGCGCTCCCGAGGTACAATGGTACCACAAGGAACACCTCACAAGAGCAGAGACTGTGCAGTCACCATAAAGTCAAAGCCAGTTTTAGCATCAGAAATTAACAGCACCAAACTTCAAATGGAGCATGTCACTCAAATCAGAGATTTTCTTCCTTTATTAGGGCATCCAGCCTGAGCCGAGGTTTCGCTAAACGTAACCAGCATGTCACCAAACACAACGTCACTGCAGCTCCGTACCTCTGCTGCTCCCCTCCAGGACCTTATTGCATCTTCCAGCTCATTAGTGGGGCTCACGTTTGAGGCTCCAGCCCCACTAACGTTCTTTCTCTCCTGTGCCACAGCCTCAGCAAAGCAAGAGTGTGCCACCGGCTGGACCTTCTGCAGCGCCTGGGACAGGAACTGGAAATGGACCTGCATCACCGTCAGGAAACATCGCCCCAGGACCTGCAGGAGGAGGAACAGACCCCATTCAAGCAAACAGAACATTTCATGGAAGCCTTTGGGGTAAGGAATTCAGTTAAAATCACTTGTTTTTTTTTAAATAAAATAACACTTTGGATCGTATTTGGATCAAATATTTAAGCATTTACTTAAGGCAGGGTAACCAGCGAGTGAGCATTGATTTCTGTGAATTAAGGGGAGATCAGACTGACCCCATGTCATTTTTACTTCTGCACCCAAGCGGCGGTTATCTGAAGGGTGAGGAGGTTGTTAAGTTACTTACCAATATCGGGCACATGAGCCAATACAAAAATGGGAGTAGCCTATTACAAGGACAAAGTCAACAGCAAAAGCACTTGCACACAGAGCTAGAGGAATTTATGCTAAAAGAAAAAACAAACCAGAAAGAAAATCTGAATCTTTTAAAAACACGATCATAAAAATCAGTAAAGTTTAATCCAGCAGATTATCTTCCAAGTAGAGCAATAACCACGAGAACCATTTTGCCACAAGCCCAGTGGCCACACGGTGCCGTGTTCAGAACACGACAGACACTCTGTGAACGACTGCTGACACCAGCACCAAGCTGAGCCCCGTCACTCACACTGGCTGATGTGGGCACAAACCTCTCCAGCGTATGGCACTGGGACATGTCACCCCCTCAGGGCCAAGGGCTGGGGCTGAGAGCAGGGATGGGTGCCCACCTCTGCTGGGTTCTGCGTCCCCAACCCGTGCCCTCTCTCTCCAACGCTAATGGCAGTTATGGCCAAGGACAGACACACGCCCCAGTTACTCCACACCAAACACAGGACCTGACACCGAGGGGACGTTGAGGTGTGGGAGAGCTGATGGAGAGCAGCCACCTGGGGGGACACCCCCCGAGAGCAGGAGGGCTCTGTCACCTCCCAGGCCACGCTCTCCTCAGCGGACCAAAGCGTACACTGAGGTGTAACCACAACGCAGCGGAGAAGCGAGTATTTTCCAAACGACTGCAGAAAGTATTTAAAACCTACTGGAAGTGTTTGCTTTCTTCTAAGCAGTTTGTCACACAAAGCGGTTGAAAAATGTATATTTGACTTTGATTTATTAAAAAAGACTCAATTTGAATTCCATTTTAGGAATAATTCATAAAATACACAGATAATGTATAAAGCCATCGTGCCTTGGAGCAAATAAATCATCTGGCTTATTTTCAGCTACATTCTTCTGGAGTAAAAATATTCAGACACAATGATGTTACTGGCAGGACTGTGCAGTCACAGAACAGTTATATGCATTAACTATCTCCTGCAGAAGAACCAGTGGTGGCAATGCTTTCTTCCACGGCATCCAGACTCCTTTTGACATTCCATTCTGGTTTAATCACTTCCCTTCTTTGTACAAGGCATAAAATCAAACATTTTTGGTACTTTGACTGACCTCTGAAAGTGGAGTTTGCCTTATTAAAAAAAGCAGTCAGTAAATGATAAAATGGAGAAAGCTCCAGCTCTCCTGGCTGAGAGATTAGAAAGCTTGATAAGAAAACTGCAGGAAAAGACAACTGGCTGTTTCTGAGTGCGGAGAACGCAGCTCTCGGGGGAAGAGGAAACTAGGACTCATTAGGAATTCCAAGCCGATTGAGTTTCAAAGAATATTTAAGGTACAGAGGTTGAAGTTTCCCCTGCCTGGGAATAACGCTCAAAATAAACAACTGACTTAGTTTTTAAGTGGCAGCACACAACATTCCTGGTATAATTTACAATGTTAAACAGTGAAGATAAATAGTAACATCTGCTTTGCTGAACTTCTGTTTTGTTTGAAAAATAATCTATTTGTGTCTTGCTCAGAAATGGGTAAGGATGGTTTTAACTGCTTAAATAAAATCCAAGCGGTGGAGGATTTTTGCACTGTTAAACACTCACTGCAGATGCCAAACTCACTCTGCTTTAAAGTTCACTTCTGGAGGATTCTCTTCCAAAGAGCTGACTCTGTCTTAACTGTGGGAAAGAAGAACGACCGCCACCAGTTCAACACAGAGAGCCAGGGCTGGGCAGCAGCTCCCCAGGAGCATGAAGCCATACACCCAATCTCTGTGAACTCTGCAGACCAGGATTAGTGTACGGATGCAGGTTTTTTCCACAGTTGACACCACCATCTCTTTTTCAAGTTTATTTTTTCCTACTTTCCATATGCAGAAGCGTTTTGAGTCTCCCGCTTTAGACCTTAATAAGAACAACCCCAAACCTAGAGACTGTGTGTAGCCCGAGATGAACTGGTGTCATCACGGGCGTCAATTAGTGAGTTTGTCTTGGGAGATCCACTGCTTTGAATCATGAGCTCTTGGGCTGCTCAACGTTTCATCCCCATTAACACTCCAGCTCCAGCAGGGATGCCCCTGCAAAGGAAGGAAAGGGCTTTTCTGGGGAGGTCTCACCTCAGCCCCCTTTGTCTCTGCCACGGGGCGTGAGTTGGGTTAAACTGGGTACTACCAGGAGGAGCAGCAGCAGGAGATGCAGTGCTAGGTCACGCTGTCACGTATGATCCTCCTCATGGGGGCACACAACCCACTGTGGAATATTTTGCTGTCCAAAGTGCACCCATAAAACCACCAGATTTCATTGCTGAATGATGATGCCGTGCAAATTCCCTGGCACACAGATCTTGTACAGCAGATTCTGCCAAACAGAGCACTACCTCAGCAAATAACCAGTGTCACTCTCCCAGACTTGATACAAACACTCACCTGCAGCTCCCAGTACCATTTTATGTAGTCGCTTCTTCTCTTTGGCTTTTGTCCTGGGGGCAGGGGAGGAGAGGGACAGGGGCTAGTTCCCTAAACAAACAGAACTCTGACAAAACCCAAACACACAACGTGCTTATTCGGTGGTTTCCTACTACCCTCATATCCCACCACAGAGTCCTCACTGGCGCTGAAGAGAGCAGCTTAAAACACCAGTATAATGAAGGGAACAGGGAGGTACAACTCCAACTGGTGCACCAGATGATGAGAGAACCTCCTTTCCCACTTACCCCTGAAAGTGGGCAGAATATTGTTCTTTTTCACTACGTAGCAATGCCCTGCAGTTGTGGAGAAAAATTTCACAGCCAAACCCCCTCCAGGGTCCCTCTCCCTGACAGAGCCACCCGCCGGGTACACGGGATCCCAGCAGAGGCTGCACCTCACTATCAGCGGACGGGGCAGCCCCACAGCCCCAGGAGTGAGGATAATTGGGTATTGACAGCTACTAAAATGCTCACCATAATTTAGCAAAAAACCATTTAAGTGATAAGCATTTTAAAACTAAAAAGTAGCTATTAAAATGTAATACAAAACTATTTTCTAAAGACAACGCCAGCAGATCTGAGAGCAGACTGAAACCACAGAGCAAGATAAGACTATGTCATTCCAGCCAGCTCCAGCATTTTCTACTGAATTGAAGTAGGTTTTTGCTGCTAACAGTTCCTCATCTTGGAAAAGTCTGAGCTTCTTATTCAAAAATCTTCAGTTCTTTTATACACACAGAAGCCCAAAGTTATCTCCATTTAATACAAAACAGAGTGCCCAAGCAAATAACCTGTGCCCACTGGTGCTTCCCTTTCGTGCAGGAACACAAGGGGTACGTCTCTGTCATCGCCACCACTTCCAAGGCCATGCACAAGCTCCAGGGAATTAAACCAAGAGTCACTCTTTGTATCTTGCAGCACTGAGGCTGCTGCCAAACTTCACAAGAGATGAGGAAATAGACAAACTTTTGTCCAGTTTTAAATTCCCACCCCCCCGGATTTCCTTTAACACTTTTATGTAGAGAAACTGAGCTTTAGTGCATTCCTCCACCTTACAAAACAGATCTAGAAAACTTAAACTACACTCTTGTTCCCCCCTCATTTTTAAGCTGTTCCCCCCCAGACACAAACCAAAACACCAGAGAATTCTAAGCTTTTCGAAAGAAAAGGGAAGCAGAAAATAAAAATCAGCATTTACATTCCTGAAATCAAGCAGCCTTGGGAAACTCCATCTGTCACCGATGGAGATGATGAAGAGAAGTCACCTTCTTCACACGCTGGCCAACAGCTCGGCACGCCCAAGCCCTGTTCTGCTGCAGACCCAATAAATGAAGCCCCTCTCCCACCGCTGCGCAGTGCAGGCTGCACAGCCCTTTTCAGTCCAAACCCAAGGCAGTGCATGTCCATCACAACTTCTTGCTGTCATCTTCCCTGAGCCCACTAGACAAGATAATAACCTGTGGCACCTCAGAAATGCTATAGCACTCTCCTAAATTTCTGAAGCCAACCCTGCTCTGCTTATATTTCCCATTCTTCCTCAAAACACACAGCCTTTGTTGAGAAAGGCTTAAGAAAAGTAGATTTTCATCAGCTGGGCTCAGGCGTAGAAGCAGCCTCATTCTCAGGTCATTCCCAGGGATTTGGGGCTCTGTCTTCCCAACCCCCCATGAGTTACACCCCACCTCCTGCTGGCTCCTGCAATTCCACATCCATCCCTCGGATGAGAGGCCCCGGAGTTCCCCTTCCTAGAGTATTGCTGAGCTGTTCCTCAAGCACAGGGCCACGCTCAGTTTCCCCAGAGGTCATCCCTCTGTCCCAAGCAAGGAGCAGTTTCACCTGGGCCACTTTTGGTAGATGCAGGTTTAACCTGTTCCATAAGTTCTTCCTGCTGGAGGCTCCCTGCCCTTCGCAGCGCTCCACCTCGCTGCTTCACCAACATTGACATTGCCAACTGTGTCCACAGCATCTAAGAGGAATCCTTCTCAAACTGAACTTCATTACTTCCCTCTCCACCTTACGTGGCCGTGAGGAACAGAACGCTGCCACCTCTTCTGGCAGCTTTTTACACACCTGAACAACTCTGATTTTCCTTCTCAGTCCTCTCTTCCGCAGAGTCAGCCTGTCCAACCTCTCCTCTGAAGTCCCGTTTCCTCCATGTCTGATTCCTTGTGCTACTTTCTTCGGGGTCTCTCCAGCTTGTCACTATTTCTCTACGTGCAACAGCAGCGGTGCACGGCTGCACTCTTGTGTTTCAGGCCATAATAACCAAAGCGAAGAGAGTTAAATGCTTATTTCATGGCTCTTACAGGTTATAGTCGTGTTAAATACATGACAACCGCCCCCTGGCACAGCAGCAACACCGTGGATTTATTATGTGCAGCCACACGACACTGACTCCAGAACTGCTTCACAACTGCTGCCCAGTGGCCTCCGCTTGGGAGGCTGAAAATTTCTATTTAAATACCGTAACATCCAGTTTTCTCCTCTGAATTCCATCCCACCTGGAAAACTCATTTGTTCAATTCATGATTATTTTTAATTCAGCAGCTTTTCCAGCATACTCGTATCATGAGTACCAGCACACTGCTATCGTAGATGCAAGTCAGGCATTGCAAATGCTTTTAAGAAGAATAACATAAAAATAGAAGAGTTTCTCTTTTCCCCAGCACTGCCCAAAAGCCACAAACAAGGCAGAGAGTACTTTTGGTGCACAAGTGATTTTGAAGAGAAGTCCAATTAGAGAGAACGACACAAATTCACTCGCCCGACAGTATCCCCGCAGGTCACCTACCTCAATGTCTTGTAGGCTGAACTCTTTCTGATCTTTAAAGTTCGCAGCTCCCGCACTCAGTTCCATCAGCATTTTTGCTATTTCTGGTTTTATTGCTGCTGTGAGTCGACTCGCCGCTTCCATGACATGTTCCTGCACGTCTTTGAGTTGCATAGCTGCCTTAGAGTAGTGCGAGTTCCTAAATACGCTGCTGAAAAGCTCCGTGAGGAAAGTGCTCGTTCGGCAAAACACGTTGAGCGCATCCAGGTACTTGGAGATTCCCTGCTGGATGTCTGCGATGGGAGTTGTGTGGGGGACGGGGTGGCCGCAGCCGCCCGCGGCGGCCGAGGAGACCAGGGGGGACGCCGGGGCGGTGGCTGCCAGCGGCGCGCTCAGGGTCCTGCCCAGCTCGGGCATCTGATACTGCTGGTGTTGCTGCACCTTCTGCTTGGACCCGCCAAGCAAAAAGCGCCGCTTATAGTCCATTTTGCTTTCTTGTGCACTACAGCAATACATAAGTGAGTGCTTCTCCAAGGATTTCTCAACTTAACAATCGCTTGTCAAATTCCTTCCTCGAATATAGGGTTACGTACAGTAACAGCGGAGCACTGTGTACACAGGTTTCACAAAAGGCATTTCAAAAAGGCAAGCGTCTGTATAATCTGTATCAGCAGTGAGAAAGGCAGCAGATTTGCTGAGTTTGTGTTTTCAGTGTTCGGTGCAGCCCTGCTGCAGTTATAAACTGTACTCAAAAAGCCAGCTGAAGTTCTCTTAATAATGCTCCCTCTCGCGCTGTTCCGCTCCGCACACAGCACAGAGAAGTTATCACCTACAGCATCTTCATGAGCATCTTCTTCTCACTTGCCGTTAAGTCTACAAAAATTATTTTTGTCAATGCAAATAATAGTTTGCGAAGCAATACCTTAATGAGATTTCCCCATTAGTACCATCAGGAAACGTGGAGCAAACCACCGATCAACAGCGATTATAAAAGCAGTGCAGAGGCTCCTTCCTTGAAAAAGCAAGTCCTCGTGTCAGCAGATCAAGTATCTTCAAACGTCTTGACAGATCCAGTCTGCCAAATTGGTTTACTTGTAGTGTCTCTTCTTAATATGAGAGGGGAGAGGGGGAAAAAAATCTGGACTCTGCTTACAGAAGACTTTGCAAGTATAAGCTATTAAAAATGAGAGTGTTTGTTATTGCGAGCCTTCTTCCCCTTTCCTCCTGTGCTGAGGTAGTTGTTTCCGTTGTAACATTAAGAAGTGGTGCTTCCAGACTTGCCCTCAATTGGAGACTCGGAACAAAAATGCACAAATGTACTTGTAAGGCCTCTAGGTCATTTCCTGTAGAGGGAAAAAAGAAAAAAAAAAAAAGAATAAATTGAGATTGTAGCATTATGGAACAATGAGAAGGTTTAAGATTTTAACTCCCGCAGTGTCTGAGGGTCCCCCTCTGGGCAGACCCTGTCACCGGGAGGGTGAGATGCAGGGACAGTTTAAAAGGCAGAGACGTGTTGGTGTCATTCTGTTGCTCAACTCAACACTGCTGAGTATTTCCTCACTAATTCTCCCACCCCTGGCTGTCAAGACTACAGTTAATCCCCAGTGCAACCCTTACATAGTTAAGAACAGTGGAAGGCTATTAACACAGAGCTCAGGGGGAGTTAATTAAATTTTCTGACCTCATCCTTTTAAAATAATTTAAGAATTAAGTCAACGAAACCTTTTTTCACACATCACAATTTATTGAAATCTGACTTCCATTCACATTACTAATTTTCTAAATCAGCAGATACAGATCCTTATACTTTTCTTTAGCTCAGCAGACGACCAAACTGTCTATATCCTACTGAAATTAGCTGAAAACCACAAAACATATACATCCCATCTCAGGTTGTCATATGCAAGGTGTTCTATCAGGCAGAATTGCCAAACAGATTAGCCTAAATAACACTCACCAGACAGCAAAACAGGGAGGAAACACAGCTCCTAGGGCTGCTCCGCTCCCACGAGACTGCAAAAGGCACCGAAGAACAACAGGAGGATGTTATCAGGAGAGCGTAATGCAGAGAAATACAGAGAACACTTGCTCAATCTGTTTATCTGGTCCGAGCTATTTGTCACACTTCGGGCCACTCTCTCCCTTTCCTACAAATCCACAGAACTTGATTTGATCACACAAGGACATTCTTTTCCTCCCTTGTGCTGTACGAGGCTAATATCAAACAGTAACTCCTAACAGGGCTTTTTTTACCTCAGCCCTTAATAATCCAGGCACATCAGGAAGGAGCCCTTTAATTGAACAATAAAATGTTCCTTTAGCTATTGCATTTGAGACATAAAACCCATATTAATATTGTCAGAGTGGTTGGGGAATAAAGATGTTATCTTCAGCCAAAATTTCTTATTTCCACCGATCTGAAAAAACAAGCTATCTATTAATTCATTCACAGGGCAAGCTCTGACAGACACACCTGATACAAAACCCCAGGGACAAAGCAGGACCACCCAAGAGAGAGCGTGGAGAGTCTCACACCCACTGAAACTACAGACACACAAGTTTTTCAGGAACTCATTGCTGCAGATGGTTCTCTTCTGAGATCAACAGCAAACATTTTTTTATATTCCCACTTTTTAAAACCTGATAAACAGATAAAACACAGTAGCAATTCCCATATGCATTTCAGCATCCTTCATTAAAATACTCAAGTTGATTACTTTCTTCCCTAACTACTTTATACTTCTCTCGATATCCAGATTGAGCGCATCAAAGTGCGACAAACCCATTAAAACCAGAATTTTCTAGGAGGTTTTCATATCATATGCATAGCTGAAAATATTTTTCTCCTTGCTTTACAAGCCACAGTGCTGTACAGTGGAAATTATGATTAAATTGGTTTTCCTGATTGCATATAAATGTAGATGGAACAAAAGAGTTGGTTGATTTATATGCATTGTAGAAGTAAATTGGTGATTATTTTCCCTAAGCAGACATGAATTTCACATGGCAGAGGAACTTGAGCAATGATCACGAAACATCTAAATGTTAATGGGAGCCAAAAGCTAAGAAGAAAGGGTTTCCAGGCTGTACAGCGCTGACTGAGACAAGCACATCAGAGATGTGCTACAACTCCATGGTTCCGATTACACCCTGAGCCTCTCGGGATCAAACTGAGACACTGACCTTAGCAGCTGAAATGGCCTGGAATTTAGCCAACACATAAACCTGCTACATCCTACAAGAACAGAAATGCAATGAATAGGGGAAAAAATTGTGGGTTTCATATTTTCTGCAGCTATAAACAAACCCGATAAATCATTGTGTTTTACTTTCAGACAATTTCCTAGTCAGACACGCAGGTACTTACACAGTTCTTCAACTTCAGCGTTCCCTGAAGTTGAATCCCTGAAGTAAAATCAACACAAAAGCTTAATGGACAGCTTGTATCTCCAGCATCTAAAATTTTACTTATTTAAGGAGAGAGGAAAGCTGCAGTTCTCAACACGAGGCACGTGGGTAATGCTTTGCAGCTTACACTTTCTATAACCAGATCCTCAACATGCTACGGACAAAATAAACATTCTTCCTTTTGCATCTTTTCCTGAAAGAGTGAAGCAGAGAATGTTCCCACGCTCTCCTCTTCCTTCCCCAGGGCTACGGTTCCGCCGCCGCTCGTGGTGCAGGGACCAAAAGTGGGGGCTCTGTATTGTAACTATACAAGCTTTATGCCAATCTGGCTCTTGCTGTATTAGAAAAAGAAAATAAAAATCACAGTGTTTCATTCTAGTGATACAAGAACAGCATGTCACTGTTCAAAATTCATACTTCACTTTGCAGAAAACGGAAATACTCACAGAAATAAGCGCAGAAAGTATCAAAAAAGTTACTTTGCCACAAGTAAATTTTACTCCTTCCTTTATGTAATCAAGGCCAAAACAGTGCTCTTCATATACTAATAAACATTATAAATAGAACTTATCTATAGTATAAACACAAGCTCCATACTGAACGCTATCCTGCTGAAAGCTGTAAAATGCTCCTGGTGAAGCTCACCCCATTGCTCTGGCTTTAAGGGGTGAACACTGTAGTTATGGAACTGCTACTGGTTTGAGCTATTTGACTTCCAGAGAGACTCAAGCAGAAATCTGCAGGAGTTGCTCTAAAAAACCATATGCATAGAGGGAGAAGAAACTGCATGAAAACGAGTGCATGTGCAAATCACATTTCACTGCTCTGTTCCGAAATGTAACATCCAACATTTTTTGCATAGGTACTTCCCAAAACATCAGAAGTACTTTCTCCAGCGTCACCGATTGCAAGAGACACAAATGAACACCGATGACTTTCAGGCAAATGGACTTCGGCCCCCCCAGTTTCTGCTCTGGAGCAGCCAGAAGGGGTGTAATCCCTGTCCCCCCCTTGGGGATCACCCTGCTACAATGGGGGGCAACTCTTCCCTGGACCGAGATGGGAAACAGAGCAGAGGAAGCCGTGAGTAAAACCTACAAAGGTATCACTATCAGTTCAGCTCCACAGTTACCCATGCTGCCAGCTTCCTCTCGGCCATCAGCTGCAGTGATGCTTTGCAGGCCAGACTGGTTAAAAAGTTTTTGGTGCAAAAAAAGTTTTTTCATGCTTTAAAAAGGGTCCTGGTACCAATTTTAAAAACTGTGTGCAAAATTTAAAAAAAAAAACAACTGTTTTCATTTATAAACACTAACTTGGACATAAAATTTCATAATAATACACGAGCTGAAACTGTATTTTGAAAATTAAACTTTTCAGTCGACAAGAGCAGCCATCTCCATGTGATGCTGACTGGCAGAAAACATGCTTTAATCTCTGACATCAGCTAAGTTATTCTGCACCTGTAACTTCATACCAACACATCAGAAATAGCCTGACAGGGTGGGCTGCAGACCCCAGGAGAACTGGGAACCTCCCTATGGGATTTTCGGGGTGGTTTTTTGGTCATCCAAGATGTAAAATCTTCTATTAGACGAGGACAGGGGGAGAAAGGGGAAGAGAGACAGAAATAGCCTCTTATACCAATATCGTTTTAGTTCTTGTTAGCTCATGAATTGCTTATTGGGATTCCTTTTTGGCTGCTCGCCCAGCACAGTTGGAGGGAAAAAAACCGAAACAAAACAAGCAGGGAAGCCAATCCTCACTGACCCCGTGAAGCTCCTGCTGGAACAACCCTCCTTCCAGGGTCTCCCCATCCTAACACCCCGTCACCAGACGCTCGGGCTGCTCTCCTGCCTACGCCAGGGTTGGAGGGGAGTTAAAACCCATTCAGTGTCTCCCCTCGCACAAGCTGGGGAGAGGAGCTCACAGCACACACTCCACAGGGACAAGGGAGTCAGCACAGCTTCACTAGAATCATCAACTCCAGCATCCTATTTAAATGTACACAAGTCTAAAGAGACCTACTTATGAATACAGAAACTGATCTCATTTTCCAGCAAAGCGTACAGAAGCACAGAGATTTGTTACACCTAAGCAGAAGGCTCCAACAAGTTGGGTTTATTAACTCAAAGACCAATATCACCCGTGAAATACTTCCCAAATACTTACAGGTAGTCTCTGAACTAATTCATTATGTATTTGTCTAGAGCTTTTTCCCCCTCCAAAATGACCCTCCTTAAAACAAAGCTATTAACTTAATTGTTCCAATTTGTGTCTTTTACACTTAGACTGAAAAATTCTCTAGAAACACATCTATGCTAGATGCCCAAAATGACAAAGACAAAAATACCCCCATGCCCTGCCCAAAAAACCAAATCACCAGAGACCGTCATGAAAACCTCTCTGAAACAGAGAGGACTGGAAAAGGCTGGAGAATTTCAGGAGCTAGGTAAGGACTGAGGGTCTTGGCTGCTCAGCACTATGTTACCTCTTCCAGAGGAGACTCCCTAGCTCTGAACTGTGTAACTACACCCCGAACCAGAGCGTACAACTGCTCGGAGCTGTCAGTACCTGAGCTGGACTTTCCAGGGCAGAGCCTACAGCCTGTCAGGAGGCTTCGTACATTTTGTGTGAAGTAAAACACGTAACACACCGCACGGCACTAGCTCGCGTCTCTGCATGAGATATGACAGCCAAAGGAAAAGCTGGTGAAAGGAATGTGTTAAACCAGAGCTTCTTTCAGACTTGGGTGCCTCCCTGAATGTCAAAAATAGCTGCCTGTGTCAGCTCAGGATTGCCACTGCAATCCTCCCTTGGCAATAGGTGCTTACGTTATCTATTTTGAAAGCAGGACCAGTTCCCCTTTGAAAGGGAACTGCGGGTGCAGAAGGGAAGGAAAAGAAAATAAATGTCCATTCTTTGGTAGCAGTAGCCTGACAAAGCATGAACAATTCCCAGGCGATGTGACCATCAGCCAGAGGAGACTGGAGACTCCATCCCTCATCTCCCAAAAGGGTGCACGTAACGCCAGCCACAAGCAGCCTCTCTCTTGCTCTCCCAGAGCTGTGTGACGTGCCACGGTCAAGAAAGGGCCCACAGCAAGAGCAAGAGTGAAGACGAGTGGGAGTAAGAGCCCAAATCAAATACTACAGCATTTAGGCACAAGATACTATATGCACTAATATATATTCACACACAAAGAACAGCATAGCTTTGCAGGACTGAGGGACTAAAACAAGAAACCAGATTCATTATGGATAAATTTATCGACTCACACATGGCAAACCAAGCCCAGCCTCATATACACAATGACAGGCTCTGGCCACTTGGGAAGATGATCTCAGGGTTACAACTGATTGGTTTGGCTAAAACATCCACCTGAAGCTGAATGGCAGTCAGAGGAGTAAACCTTATGTTACAAATCATTAGCAAAGGAACTGGGAAGAGAGCAGCAGTGCTGGGACAGCCAGAAAGATCATCACGTCACTGCATGAATCCATGGTTTCCCCACACTCCAAATTCAGTGTGTGGTTCTGGGCTCCTTATCACCCTCTCTTCCAGAGGGGCTCATTGGCTTACCAAACAGTGGCCACAAGCTCAGAAATCCTACGTGCAGCAAATTGCTGAAGACAGAGTTTTAAACGAGCACAGCCCACAAACTCACCCTGTTCTTGCCTTTCCCTACGTATCCATTTATAACCTCCACGGGATAAAGAAGGTTGAGCTGGATCAGTTTTGAAGTCTGAATCATCGTGGCCACTTTTACCTTCTTATTCACTCCAACTCAGTGGTCATGGAAAGCAGAATATCACAATGACATATTGTTTACAACTGCTCTGGAAACAGAAGCATTTCCTCATCGAAAACTCAGCTTCAACTTTCAGCCAGGGCTTCCAGCCACTCTGCTGCTCTCACAAATAGAGATACTGCATTTCACAAGTGCTACAGTACTCACACCTATTACCATGCACACATGTGAATTTTTCCACTGAAAAAAAATGTCCCTAAACCAAATTTATAGACTGTTTTAACTGAGTTTGTGATGCTATGCAACTTAAAAAGAAAAAAACAACAAACTCAGAGTAGCTTCAGTACACATTTTAATTATTTTAGTAGTGTTAGACAAAAGCGGTATTTCAAGACATTGAAAATTACAGATCATCTACACATTTAAAGCTCTTCTATGAAGAAGCAAGTTGAGTACTAGAAACACAAGACAGATTATGTACAGAAAATCCTGTAAAGCCTTTGGGAGATATTTTTTTTTTGCCTGTTTGCAGCAAGGATGATGAAAGCTTTCAAAACATTTGGAGTAACTCAACACCAACAATCTTTCCTTTCCCAAATTGCTACGCTGCTTCTGAATTCTCAACACTTGCCACAGAACAAGTCTACAACATTCTCTTTATACCAGACTACACCAAAAAAAGAGAAAGAAAAAGCCCTGCAAACGTGCTTTTAGTTACATTAAATATCCTAATCCTAACCCAGATATATAAATGAAATGGCGACTATTAGCATTTACAGATGTAAACTATTTGCTTTTTCATATTTCGTATGTATATTACCATATTACTACTTTGTGACCAGAATTAAAACCTAATCCAGTATTTACTAATATTTCTTCACGGTAGAAGCTTTATCTATCTTTATGTTGGCCTTTATCTATCTTAACGTTTCATTCACCGAAAGTCTCCTACTTGAGGAAAATGAAGTATTCCAAAACGATACGAATTTAATTTCCAAAAACAGAAGCCAGGAGCACCCACCAGACAAAGTGCCACCAGCACATACACTTCCTGCCCCATGCCACTTGCAGCCACCAGCTTCTTTGTCGCCCAGGTGCCAGAGAGACTGGTGTCCCTGCACCCCAGCTCCTGCGCTGCGAGAGCAGCCTTTCCCCACGCTGTGTTTGAGGAGCAGCACATTCATCGCTGAGCAGCTGGAGCTTTGCCCAGGAAAACAAACTATATTCTACGCTGAAGAGAGGGACATGGTGATTAGGCCTTTCATATCCCTCTCATGCTGAAAATTATGGAATTATCAGAAAACTGTAATCATGAAAATGTTAAACTAAGGAGAATGTATTTTTACAGCAAATGAAGATAATTATGTTTACCATATTTGGGCCTGAAGTTGGCTGGCAATTCAGTCTGTATATAGACAGCAATATCTGATTCACTGTCACAGGATATGAATAAACCAGAGCAATCCAGTGTGAATAACAGCCTCCCTCTAGAACAAAACCAAATATTAGTGTGTACACAATGCTCCAAAAGCATCATATAATACTGTAAATAGTGATTTCATAAATAGCGGTAGTTGAATAGTTTTAACTTTAATTCTATGAATTATTCTTGAGCTAGATCTTTCTAACAGGAGTCTTTGGAACAGCCAAAATGCTTTATTTCTAAAAAAAAAAACTATGGTTTTAATATAGCAGATTATGTAGAACTAATTTCTGTAGCTGACGAAGGAACAGTGGGGACAAGTAATTTGGGATGATAAAGATTAAAGAAGTAGAAACGATAACATGCATACTTCATAACCTTTCCTCATTTTTTTCTAATCAAAAAAGCTGCTTGTGCGTCGTCAGCACAGCATTCCCCTCCTCATTAAGACCAGAATTTATAAGTCTTAATTAAATATAGATGAGATTTTTAAAATAGCACTAACTCATCCTGCATAGCTGGGGTCAAAACATGATTAGTTATAAGATCAAAAGTCGCACCTTTCCAGTTTATAAATCTCTAATGCAAATCAGAAGGGAAAAATACAGCCCAATTTTGCCACTTCTCCTCCAAGAGCTCACACAGCTTAGTGCTTCTCTAGTGGTTCTGCCTGTTTTACACAGGCTACAAAAATCCTTCCCAAGTTGCTCCATCTTCTGCAAATGCCATTAAGAACCAGTTCAAGCCCACGTTAAGCACCAGAGTCTCCTCTTGCCCTTCTTCCACAAGCCCTGGGTCCCAGGAACCACCACCCCACCTTCACCACCACCGCAGCAGCTCCAGCTCTGAGACCCCAGCACCCAGTGCCATCCACGGGCTGTGCCAGTGACCCCGCCTGCTATTTCAGGCCACAGAATCATTTCTTGCCTTTTATCCACACAAAGTAAATGCCAAAACAGGACACAGGTCAACTTAAAATCAAAAAGCTGAGGAGTGAAGGCTGAGGGACACTAGAGCAAGCCTAGGTCTTCTCTGTCCACACCTTACGCTGACATGGCTGCAAGGAATTTCTGAGTTTAAAAGCAATTAGTTACTAGGGTTTGCATTTACTGTGCTCATCCCAGGACCACCAGCTTGATTAAAATGATTCTCCTTTTATTAAGAAAAGCACAGGATCTTAATATGTTAAAAGACTACTGTTTCCCTGCTTCTTTAAAAAGGTTAACCCTCTTAAGAATGAAGTTTAATTTCTGTAAAATCAATCTCATGTTTTCTATCTCGTGTAGATGCTACCAAGGAATATAAATGCTCGCTAACAGACGCGTACATGGGATTCTCTGGCACGTCGCCGCAGCAGGGTTGTAGCTTCCAGCTTTAAGCTGCTACATCAAGAATATGGCATGGAAAGGCAGAGTCAAACTGATGTGATTTGACTTATGTAATGGGATTTTTCCTTTATAAAAATCAGTGTTCTTAAGTTAAAAATTATTCCCCCAAGAACTCTCTAAACAAACTCTCTCCCAACAAAATTATCACTTGTTAAATAATTATCAATCCTAATTTACAACATAGAAAGCAGAGTCAGACCCCCAGACCATGTCCTGAAAGCAGAAGTACTGATAGTTTTGTATACAAAACTAAGCCCTCAATCATGTGCCTGATTTGTCACCAGGTTGTGTGCCAAAATTTCTGCTCTGGGTTGTGCAAGAACTTTTCTGCCCAGCAGAGGATACAATGGGATATTTATGCTGGTGTAATACGTATTGAAAGAGAAAGAGATGTAATGTTTTAACCCATAAAACAAATCAACATGACATGATTGAGCTGTTCAGTAGAAATCAAACATCCATAAGCAAACCTGAAGACTTAAGATTAAACTTTTATTATTTGTTAGAACTTTCTGAAAACTCCCATGAGCGTTCCCCCCCAGCACCAAGTACCCACAGTGCATCAGTGGAAGATCCTAACTTCCTACCCAATTAAGTCCAACCAATGGTATCTCTCAATATTCACTGACAGAGATGGATTTTGTTCACAAACGAAGACCAGAAAGAAGTATTTAAAATTTCAAGTGGTACCTTCTGATGTGTCAGTTATACTTAGAAACTATTACCAAGAAGAAAGCCTACATCACACACTGCTTAGGTGACGTGGGGACACTCCTTCCCAGTAGCTGGTGTGGACAAAGGGCTCTCTGGAGCAGCAGTTGGGCACCGCACAGCTCCGCCGGCAGGAACACCCTGTGCAGATGCAATGTTTCAATACCAGCTGATCAGCCAGTGCAGACCTGGCCAGACCCCTCTCCAATACAGTTCTTAAGTACCAGTTCAGGAAAAGCGACCTTTCGCCACCAGGCCTGTTAGTGCCAGAACCGCCCCACTGGAACCAAGCGCTGCCCATGGCTAACGTGGCACCAGCGAGCCATGGCAAGGAGCTCACAGGTCACAGTACACAACGCTGAGCATCAGGGCGATTCCTACTTTATATATTACTACAACACACACCCCCGGCACCATTTTTAGCCACCGTTGGATTTCCTCCCTTCTCCCCATCCCCCAGCCGGGCTCCAAACCTTGAAGTAACCTTGTTCTGTTCCCCCCCCAGAGACGGCTCCATGCCTGAAACATAACCTCTAATCTTATTTTCTATTTCGAGCATACAATTCACGACCCTTATCCCAATTTTTTAAATTAAATATTCTCCATGTCGCACACTCTGCTTCCTACACCCAGGCTAGCTCCCAGAGTATGTCAGAATTTATAGCCGTATGTTTCTCGTTGAGGATAATTTTACATTACTTTTAAGAGCATCAGAAACATATAGTCTTTACCCAATATAGATTTAAAAGCCTCCTCTGAAAAAGAGGTTTTGAGCACTACTGTGAATGCTCCACTACAGTGAAACAGCTTTATTTGTTATAAGATTTAGATAAAGACCTTAAAATACAACAGATCTGCACTTCAGGGCAGTCTGCAAAGCCAAGCATTAACTCCCAGCAATTATTGCTACTTGGAGAGTACTGCGTGGACATGATGCTAAAAGTCTGACAAGTGACAGGGGTTTATTCACAGGAAGCCTTCTCTTCTGACACCATCTATTTACCAGAAGGACTTTGCTAAAACTTCTTTGGTTTCTTGCAACAACAAAATACGTCATTTGTTTGTCATCAACTCTGCAACATTTCTTACACAGAAGAAATCACAATAAAAATGCCCTGCTGGATCATATGTCCATCTGGGCCACCGTGGAGTGGTCAAAATGTATATACTTTTAACTAATGAGCTCTCGCCGTAACCCTCTTTCATAGTTTTATCAATTATACCCAGGATGTGCAGTTGCTAAAGCACAAATTGCTGCTCCATGCACAAATTCCCCCACAAAAGCACTTTCATCCTTCAGGGAGCTGCTCTGTATCAAAAAATATTTTTCTGTCTCCAAAGTGCTGAAAAACAAGGAGTTTCCAGGATGTGTCCCAAGCCCAGGGGGGTGCAGCCTGACACAATCATGGCCGCTCAGGGTCACAGAGTCACACACACACATCTGCATTTCCATCAGCTACACGCTAACATCCTTCTGCCTATCCCAAAATAAGCTATTTGAGACCCAAAAAAGACATCCCCAGGGAGCATGATGGGAACATCTGTCACTGCTCAGCTGGCTGTGTGCAGACCCTGCAGAGAGGAACTCCTTTGGTCACTGGGCACTAGGGAATACCTTCACTTACACACAGGGAAAGCTAAAAAAAAACACCACCAGAAACAAAACAACCAAAACAAACTCCAAGTGAATTCCAGTGTACCCACATATGAAAATATTTATAATGCTTACACCAAGCTCCAGGGTAGCCTTTCAAAACAAAGCCAGCTATACTGATATGACTTTGTTGATTAATCAGAAAATTAGTCAGCCTAGGATGCTAATAGCAAAGCAACTGCCCCTAGTACTTCACAAAATTACTTTCTGAATTGTGTTTTAGACATAATCAATTGTGGGACAACTTGGCCATACAAGCAAAATTAGGAAAGGAGGAATACTACTTGAAGTAAGACATGAAGCATTAATGACATGTTTTGTTAACTTTATAGATTCCTTATCAATATGTTTTGCAATAAATAGGGTTTTGTTTCACACTGGTCTGCACAGGTAGTTCTAGGAAATACCATTAGTTTGTTCTGCTTTCTCTCTCCCACTCCTTCAGCTCCCATCCTATTCTCAGCAGGGCATCGCTTCACTTTATTGGTAGCTCCACAGAAACTGAACAGCACAAGTGGGAGGACAGCCTCTAGCAATTAAGAATAAAAGCAGATAAGTGAACATAAATCAGACTAGAAAAAAACAAGCGTGAGAAGATTTTAAGGTATCAGAGCTGGATTTTTGAAATGGACTAGACAACAGTAAGTATAGAAATTGCAAAGTCAAGAGTCGTCTTAGCAACATACTTACAAGAGCAATTTATACTGTGAAGCAAAAGTTCACACAGTAACAGGAGCTGCAATCAGAAGTAGCCCGACACAAGATTTCTTCCCAGGTGGCTGCCAGGGGAGTAACAATACCTCCTTTCCTTACTATAAAGAAAATTACATTGCCAACATAAATGATAATCACAAGTCATGGCTGCCTTTCGCTCAGCCAAAAAAGGATGGTATGAAAACATGTTTTGAATGGTAACTTCACTGAGTCTTTATGGTCAACATTTGAAAGCTTTTCCACCCCACCCCAAAATGAGGGCAAGAAACATCTCAGAAAACCTCACTGAGATTCTTATGTCAATGAATGACAGCCACAAGAATTTATCATAGCACTAGGAAAATATTTTCAAGTATGTTTTCAAAAGGATACTGTTATTCAAATGGAAAAAGTATCACACCACCACTGGCCATCAAGCCAACTATTTCAAAATATTAAATTCATTAAGTATTTTATTACTGTGGTTTCCATAAAATACATAATTAAAGAACTAATAGAATATTGCTTGTCGATGTAAATATAATTTTCAAAATGTTTTCCCACACTCTCTGCTTTTAGTACAAAAATTACAGGAGCAATTCTAACCTCCTCACCCGGCACAGCAGCCAGAAGGTCTTTGCTTTTTCAAAACTGTTTCCACTCCCATCTTTCATAAACTTGCAGGAACACAGAAGAGGTGGGTTTAGTCATGCAAGAATAGTCTTCGTTAGTCATAAGAACGAAACCCAAGTACCAAAGGAAATCCACACACTGCACCATTTTAAAATCCCTACTTCAAGGGGAAGGGGCTCCTGGAGTACAATCACTGGTGTAGGCTGGAGATGCAGGGCAATTTGTGCCTTAATTCTGGATAAAGCACTCAAACATTCTAGTAAGTCAAAACAACCCTTTTAACATGCAATAATTTATATGAAACATTCAATCACTCAATAAGCACCTGAAAAAAACATTTAAGGACAATGAAAATATAGCTTGTTTTTGTTTGGTTTTTTTTGTTTGTTTTTTTTTTTTTGTTTTTTTAATTTCTACAAGGAAATCCGAGAAGAATTTCTGAAAAATAAATGCCTTCCACTTCGAGGCCAGCAGCAGCATCAGGGGAAGTCATGGAAGTCATGCCAAGCAGCAACGCTGGCACTACTGCTGGTACTGGAGCTTAACGGGATCAACACTGATCACCAGCATAATTCCAGCCCCAGAGGAACCATCACACGGTGGCTACAGCTCAGCCAGGCTGATTCTGGAGAAAACTCACTGCCCACTACTACTCCATAATCAGTATTACGGAAACGACCTTCCACACGTCCCAGGAGAAGGTAAGCAAAATTATTATTTAGACATAAAGTTCATCTTCCATCTGCTTTAAGGGGAACAACTCAGTAACAGACTCCCACAGAACAATTAACTGAGTGGAAAGACCAGTGCTGCTAGACCCCAGGATCCAAGGCTCAAGCTTCCACTGTAGCTCTTTACTCTGTTCTCCATTTACAGATAATACATCATCTGCCACATTTTTTCCCCATTAGGCAAGCTCTGACAAAAACCTGAGCTCGTGTGTGCTCTGCTCCCAAATTACTGATGGCAGCAGAAAGTGCAAATGGCCCCTGCCCCATCAAACAAAGCAGCCAACACGCTGTTGCAGGAAGGATCTCCCTCCATTCCTGCTCTCCAAAGCAACGCACGGAAAAAACCCTAGAAACCTCTCTTCCCACTGCTGCTATCGCTGCTTCCTCCCAAGGCTCTGTAAGGATCTTGCTCTGTTCTGTGAGCAATTACAGCTTCTACAGAGTGCCTAAGCCTACAGCATGTACCTGTAGAACTCTCTCAGGGAACACTGCAATGAATACACACAATCACACACGCAATCATGCTACGTCTACTTTTTGCATCTTCTTCACAAAAGAACAGTATTATACTATCAGGTCTGTAGTTACCTGCAATTTTTGAACACTAAAAATATACCTTACTTTCTTGTTTTCAATTCAACATCATCAATCCTCTTATCAATGCTTTTTTCCTACTTTTAGATTCACTCCAGCAAGCTTAAAAAACCACAGTATTAGAGATGCATGCTTACTATACGCAAAGGTATTTAGGTATTTTGTCTTGTGGATAAAAATATCTCTCCTACACACACCTAACAATACCTGTTATGTGCATATTACATGATGCGTGTTCTCCTTTATTAAGGGATTTGAACTTCAATGAGTCACTTTCTCAAAATCTCCATTCTAGAAAGAAGTAGGTACTTTCCTTCAGGTACCCAGTAACATCCTGCAGCTGGGGCAGGCCATAGCACCTTTTGCATTTCTTATTTCATTAGGAACAATGTGTTCTACAGTCAGAACCAGGCCTAACCCCACTCAGAATGTGCTGTGGTACATCGTGGGTTCTTTACCCTCCGCTGCCTCTCCTGCCTCGCTGTGCAGGGGAGTTTAAGCAGAGCCTCGGCTGCAGGACACCGCGGCTCATACCAAACGGAGTTCAGAACAACAGGAAATCTTTCACATTTTCAGCACAGCAGATCCCTCTTCCAACCTTTTAGTTAACATTCCGATCCTCAATGTGGAATACACACAACCAGGAGAGCTTTAAATGTGAATGCAAGTGTAGACAGGGAAAAAAGCAGCAAAAATAGGGAAAAAAAATAATCACAGGGGAAAAAAGAGAGAGAGTGCCTGGATTTAGCAGCATAACAAAATTAGATGATTGGGGGCTTGGTAATGAACCTGATGGCTTTCTTTACAGCATATCAATATGATTATGTTCAACATTGAGACCAAATGTATTTTAGGGCTCCCAAATGGTAAGTAAGATATTCTGCTGCTTTTTGAGTTGCTGTACGCATATCAGCAAATAATTTTAAACAGTACAGCCACTTGTAAAATGGAGTCTTATCTTCTCCTACAGCCAACATATTATTCTCTGTCTGGAATAGAAAATTCTTCCACGGATTGCTTTTCCTATCTTTCAGGTGATTATGCTGGTATTTCCTTGCCTCTGAAGCTGAAACACATAGAGTCCATTAACACAGACATTTCTCTGTCCAGATTTTGGACAAAACAGTGGATATTTATTGGTCAGAAGTGGTACTTATTCACTATTAATAAAAACAATTTCAATGTTATATTAAGCAGCCTATACTAGTAAGTTCCTAGAAGGTAACTACTCAAGAAAAACCGTCAATGAAAAAATCTTGCAGCATCCAGGTTTTCTCCACACACCAATGCTGTAAAAATCTTAAGTGTCTTATCCTCACTTGCATCAGATTTAAGCTTATTATTCTTAAGTGAATGGAAATTTTTTTACCTTATTATTTGTTAATTCTAAAAGATTACATTAAGTTTATGACTATGCGTCGTTTCTTTGCTATGTTTCTTACCATATTCTTCAACATGAAAGTATTTAAGAAGAAACCAAAAGCTTTGAACAGAGAAAAGCAAACAAACAAGAAGAGAAGGAAGCAGGAGAGGCATTCCGGTGTGAGGGTGAGTAAGCCACCAGTACCTGCCACACAACCCACAGCTCGCCACCAGGCCACACTGAGGCAGTATCTTCTGGGTGGAAGAATGTGAGTAGCAGTTTCAGAAAATAAAATAAAAAAATATATATATATTCTTTCCTTCACATCAACTACGAAGCAACAATTTCAAAGTATTACTTAAAATGCTGTTTCTTACCTAAAAGATACAGAAGGTCTTGTCAGTGCTGGAATACCCTTGTCTTAGAACTGCTGTGTATCCTGCATTTGAGAGCACACATTGGTATATACAAGTCAACTTGTCAATGCTTCCCCCTCTCAGGGATATTCTCAGCTGCAATTACTATTCTCCACTTTTTTTCAGGATATACTGAGTGATCTTCTGAGATGGAAACTGTCCCTCACACCACCGTCTGTTGGCCAGAAAGCTGTCTGCCCAGGACAGTGTAAGGTAAGGGAAAGCCAAAGAATTACAGGTCTTAAGTCAACGGTGCAATGTGAAAAGAAAACAATCCCTCACGACATAGACCTTTAGAGACATTTTTCCATTTTAGTTTCTGGACATGAAGCCCCCTAAGTCAACAGTGCTTTGAGGCACAATCAGACTTTTCACATGCCAACAAGCACTATAATCAATATTCACACATATCTAATTGCATAATACTTGCTTCAAGTCTGCTGTTCCAAATTATGCCAGTTTAACTTTGCTCGCATTAGGATTCATTCTAGAGAAAAATATTTAGCATGCAAGATGCCCTGCATTCATCTTATAATTTATTCCTCAACACACTGAACAACTGCATCAAAACACAGCACACCTTCCTATCTGTGCTTGTAATTATGAGGACTGTTACCACTTAAAAAACCTTAAGTTAAAAGGAAAAGGAGCATAATTATGAGGTGTAGAAAATTTCATAAACTATACTTACCCTTGCTTTTCCTGATGTATGATTTAACGTGCAGTGAAAAAAAACAGAGCCGAGATGAGCAACTCATACTCCTGAACAGAATATAGCAAATAGCATATGTAAGGAAGACACAATATATTATTTCCCCGAAACCACAAGAATTTTTGAAAAGAAACTGCCTCATCCACGCTAAAAGAATTTCATAACAAAATAAAGAAACAACTTTTTAGCAGAAAGTCCCTGACTGAAATACCTAATTTTCTCCTGAAACAGGAGAAACAACTTAAAATATCAGTAACAACACACTAGACCAGAGAAAAGCCTCTACTAGCTGCTCAGCAAAGCTGAAAAAGCCCATAAAAATGTGAGTGTCTCAGGAAAAAGAACAAACAAACCACAACTTAACGTCAAGCCAAATTTTATGTGTCATATTAGCAGTAGTCATCTTCAGCTGTCACAATGCACAAAGCTGAGGGCCATGAAGGCCTTTCAAGTGGAACAAACACACAGCAAAAGGTATTGAAACACAAGGGAGGACAGAGTCTAGAGAGACATTTTCCATCAATAATCCCCAAAGTGCAAGGGATGGAGAAGCACAAAACAATACTTAAGGAGGTAAGGACAAGCAACTCTGAAGAAACTGACAGCAACACGCTAATCTATGGATACTTCCTCAGAAACTGTCTCGAAAAGTTTGGGTTAAAACCCCCACACATCAAAGCATCGCACAAGCAACAAACTCTGTACAGCTGTTTAAGAACAAATTAAACTTACTATCTTATACCTTTAAAGCCAGAGGAGCTACTCAGCCAGAACTCTGGTACCTGTAAGTCACAGCAATTCACAGCCCCAGTATTCAGTCCAACACCACATCTGATTGAAGCATCAAAGGCACCAGTAAAGGTTTGGAGTAGTAAGTCTGAGATCTGACCAGCAACAACTTGAAATAGTGTTAGAGATTCAGTGATAAAAATCACCACTTCTGATGCTTGAAGGACAGCATCTATGGTCTGAACCAGACCTCTGCAGCCCCCACGGCCACCGCGATACAGAAAGAGAAGGCAGGGTGAGAGAAGAGCTAGAAGGTTTTAACGCATCTTCAGTGGAAACATAATTAAGAGGCAAATCACGATCTGATATTAATTTGTCTGACTGTATCAGACAATCCTAATCAAACCTCCTAAAACCCAACTGTTCCAGAAACTAAAATGGAAAAAAAAAAAAAACCACCCACAAAACAAAACAACCTCTTTTCCTGCTGTGTCTTCAAAGGAACAAAATGCACTTTTCTCAAAAAACGTTTCCCTAAATCTTGTGTGTCAACTGCAGATTTACTCTATCATACCAATCCATCACCACAAAAATGTAACATTCCTATATAAAAACAAAAAATGTATCATTAGTGGTTTTCAACAGATTTCACATCCAGCAACATCTGCAGAGCAATAGATTTCACTAAACCAGACCAGGATCTTTCCTGGCCACAAAACCAAGCAACAGATTAATTTCAAAATAGCACAGGTCAGATGTACCACTTTTCCAGCCAGACACAGCACTAAGTGCACTTGACTGAAGTCTCCCAAACTAGAGCATATGCTGTCCCACCATCCAAGTGATTATTCCAGACTTAAGAACAAATATTTTATGAAAGACAATGTTTAAATTAGGGTTGGTAACCTGGACCTGGAGAATACCTTTGCTAAGATGAACTTGTGAACAAACCTTCGTTAGATTCATGGCCAAATTTTATGTGCAGTTTGCACCAAAGTTATTGTGTAATAACTTGTCTAAAACTTTAGGATACTCATTCCTCTTTGGATCTAAAATGAGGTCAAAGTGCTGAATTTGACATCACAATCTGTTGGTCTGGAAATTATAGCAATGTTTAGACAAAGAAGTTTATTATGAGATCTAATAGGATTGCTTGAGAAAAAAAATCTTTTCATTCACTTCCCGAAAGCAATACAAGACAAAAAGACTGGAAGCTCTTCCAACATTTTAATACAAACCCAAGCATACTCCCAGTAACAGTATACATGGGGGTTTTTCCAGGTTTTGTTGTTGTTGTTTTTAATAATTGGCGTTTCCTTCCAGCACCCCACACAGTTTTCATCAGCATAGAGTTACATTTACCCAAAGTGATTTTTCCCCTGTGATACTCACTCTTTTACTCCATCTGTAAGGATGCAGACACAAAGAAAACTCTTTCAACAACAAGAAGAGTGTTTCTGTGTCTGTCCTTTCCAGTCACTACAGCCTGCACAGGCTTTCAGCATTTCTGTTATATGCTGGGCCACATAAAGAACATCTAGCTTCTTCAGGATGGGATTGCCAGCTTCAAATATTTTTAAGGAACTTTTTAAAATATTACCTTGTACTTAGACTCTCAGGAAGTGACACTTAAAACATCTCCAGATTTTTCTGGAATGTGAGCCGTAGACATTCAGGTGCTTTATCTTTCTCCAGGGAAGCTCTTGTGCTTGAACTCAAACTGTTCTTCTAAGGCACAATCAGCCAAGTTCTGTAATCTGTACAGAAGAGCAGGAAGTTCAACTTTCATAAACAAAAAAGTAATACCTAGGAACATTGCTCTGAGTATCAAACAGACCACGTGGACGTGCTTCAAAGGATCTAATTTTACCCCAGTAAATCCAGAGAATTCCCAATACCATCCAGAAACTCAAACATACCAAGTTATTGTAGTGAGGTAACCCACTTGGGAAACTAAAAACGCTCAGCTACTGACAAGATTAAGATCTATTTCATTGCTAGATAACTCTCACACAAATGAACCTCACTAGGGATGCCCGTGGAGAAGCAAGTGGAGAAAAGGTCCATCATAGTCCTCTCCTCCTACTCTTCTCCTACCTTCCACTCTACAACACATTCTATATACTGCTTAAAAACTCCCAAAATACAGCACGTTACAGTAAAGCATTAAAGAGTCAAAGTTAAACATTATTATTTCTATTAAGGTTTAAAAAAAAAAAAACCACCAACTTTTCCTTGTGTTCAGAAACTGTTTAAGGTGAGGAGTTGTGTTCCGTTCCCAGATTGCAGAGTATGCTGCCCAGAGGCATTTTCTGTAATTGGGCAGTACCATTTAAATGTCACCTTTGAGTGCACAATTAAACAAGAATCACACCTAAAAACACTGTTATTAAACAACCAGTTGACATGTCCCCTTTTAACTTTCTAACCAACACACCTGTAGTGTCAGGAAAGAACAAAAACAGAATACCCAAGCCTTCGAAGGGGCAGATGAGAAGGTGGCGGGGGCATCTCCCTCTCCAAATTTTCCAAATAATCTATCTTTTGCAATGCTCTCCTACAGAAACGCTTACCAGAAAACATTAACATCTGACAAGTACCCCACCAAAACATGACTAGAAAAAACACAGGCACATTGACCAAAAACCCCTAACCACTTGAAAAAGCAGAAAAGTGTTAGAAAAGCAAGAAACAAAGGACCGCAAAGGAGGAATACAGCTATGTTGCAAAACAATGAAAATCTAGCTTGCCTAAAACAGAAAATATGCACCAGTCATTTCAAGAAAATTTTACTAAAAATAAAAGCAGGAATTGGTCACAATTTAGGGAGGTATCAAGATGTTTCCTAAGGAATTTTCTTCTCTGACGTGACCCTGACAGTAAGAACGTGCAAGTTAAAAACTTCTTTTAAAACACACAGACAGCTATTTTACAGCAAAAACTTTCTAAAGGTTTTGTTTTGCTTTTTACCTAATACAGAAAAAATTCTACCTACTGGTGCTAGTGTTACCATGTTCTCCTATGAGGGCTTTCCTTAGAAGGGAGGTATTTATTTCCTTCATGAAAATAATTCTTCAAAGCAAAGCCCTAGAATATCCCACTTCAAACTAGAATTGTTTTAATAAAAAGTTGTCACAGGTGCCCTGATAAGCTGCCATATGTTATCGTTAGCCTGAAGCCCACGTACACTGATGGTACGCAGTCCACAGCTGGAAAAGTGCCTGACTTGCTCTGAAGGCTCTGAACATGCCTGGAAGCCATAGTGACTCCCCCCTCGGATACACCCCCACCTTTCTTCACCCACAAACAGCTCAGGATTCCCCAGCCACACCTGGAGAACTTCCTATTCCCCTGCTCAGCACTTTTCTTTCATTCCTCAAAGCTTAACCAGCACTTCTAGACCCTCTACTCTGCCATTTCCCACCCCACGTTCTTTGTACTCCAAGAGAAAGCCCAACTCCTGCTCCCATCCCTGGCAGTCTCAATTTGTCTCACGCAAAGTTTATGACCTTAATAGAACCACACAGATCAATCCCCCCCAGATTTCTTATCAACAGGCTAATCTTCATTAACTACAGCAAAGTAAGACAAGATTGATGCTTCAAGACTACAATTCTCAAAATAATTTGTCTTGTCACATTAGAGCACTTCAACGGGAAACACACCTCATTAACACCAACGTCATCTTTTTGAACTTTCATAGAAAGAAAATATTTTTTCTTTTATTTTTTTTTTTTTAATTACTGTTTTGGCAAAATTCAAGGACTGGACCAAAATGGTTTATTCACAGGATACTAGAACTGGGATCATATCAGACCAAACTGGCAACTAATCCACCAAGCGGTATTTGTGAAACTCCTCCCCCCCCAAAACACACACCTTACTAGTTTCTCTAGGGGCAGCACGGATAAACCCAGCTGCCACAAACCCCTCCTGCCATAAAATTATCTTGAAGTACACAAGCAGCAGAAGAAATGCACACAAAGGCAGAGGCACAACAAAACACAACAGCTACTAGCTTCTTCTCAGTGAGTTTGGAACCCGTCTTTAACAAATCCTACTTAACTTTCAAAATATTTTTTCATCCTAGCAGGCAGAACTTCGGATTTTCCAGATATCAAGAAGCAGCACTTCTATGGTTTAGATCTGCAGCCCCCTATAAGCCTCCAGCATCGCTTTCAGCCACGATACACACAAAATCTAAACAGAACTGGGAATACGATATTGCCTGGAGAGCACAAGATTGCCCGCGGCATGTTACTAATAAATTGTTGTTACCCAAAGGCCAATGAAGGTTAAGAAACACTAATCCAGACACATCACCGAGCTCTAGGAGGACCGGTGCGATTATACCACAGATTCTGTCGAGCCCAGCAGAGCCAGTTGCCCTCTGTGCCAGCCCCAGCACGATGTTTTGTGATGAGGTTACCCATGCTGCTGGAAATGTCATCTTTCATGTGTGATATAAAACCCCTTCTATAGCTACTAACAATACCCTGGCATTGTTTGCAACATGTAGGGTGTTGCTCTGGCCAACATCCAATTCCAGTAATAATATTCTATCTACCTACAGTAACCACAAGAAGATATTCTTCATTTTCAGCCCCAAGTGGTTTTGCAGCGCAGCAGCAAGCTCTGAAAGAAT
Organism: Scolopax mira; assembly: GCA_004320125.1. Lineage (NCBI taxonomy): Eukaryota > Metazoa > Chordata > Aves > Charadriiformes > Scolopacidae > Scolopax > Scolopax mira. Next base: position 166,417 of record BJBW01000880.1, read on the forward strand.
TGCCACACTTCACTGCAAGTTCCGCATTTCAGCGTGCATTTATCTGCCTGCACACATCAGGCGTTGCACTAGAACTGTAGAAACACCTTGAGATTACTGGGAATATAAAGGAGCTCTTTTCATACGGCACAATTAGTCATATCAGCAGTGATACCTATTTTGAGCAGCACCCATTAATCACTATCATTAGCAGGATTTCTGGTGTACCAGCAGTCATTGTACCAAGAACAAGTCTCTTCCTATTACAGTACTACTATATAAACAAAAGCAGCAGCACAATTTCTCTTGACACAATCCTGTTTGGAGTAACAAGAGGCAAGTGGCAGGACTTGAATCTCGTCAATTCAGAATACGAAGGGAAGCTTTCTTATACTTTATTGGATGGCAAAAATAATTGGTTTGCTGCAAAGAAAAACTGGCCGCCATTAGTACGCTGGGGAAGAAGAGGTGTTGAGAAGTGGAAAATAGTGGGAAGAAGTGGGGATAAAAAGCTCTCAGGTTGGAGACAGACAGAAAAATACCCACAGCAAAATAAGATTCAAGTGGAAAAAGATTCAACTGATCAAATACAGGTTGATACCTAAGAATGGAAGAAAGCTAGACTTCTCTTTGAATCATCCATAGCACATATTCCATATTACTTTGTATGAAGGATTATTTACCTGTTAGTCGATCTTTAGAGTTTCAGAAGATATTTTGACTAGAAAAATATTCCCTGTACGCAATATTTCTGGTTTCCTAACTACAGGAACTCCCGATTCAGAATGAAAGACACCAACAGAAGGATTTACACTTTATGCTGACCTCTGAAGCAGTAGCTCTGTGCTGCCTCCAACCTGGGTCCTCACACCCCAAAGGTTCCATGAAGTACCACAGTGCTTGGCCTGAAACACACATTCTTCACAACTATAGATTAAATACTTAAAGACCTTCCTTCTAGAAGGGAAAGTACAGGACAAAAAAATAAAAGAAGGAAATAAAACCTTGTGGAAGTCCTGAACTTAGAAAAATAGCAATTCTTTACAGAAGAAGACTCCATCTTATTTTCTGTAGAGACATCTAGTAGAATGAACACGGCCTAGCAGATGACTCCAGCCAAGTGCAAAATCACGTCGATACCCACGGTACGCAAACAGCACCTGTGCACATACCAGGATCAGCCGACACTCCTGATCCTGTGAGCTGCATACCAAAACCTTCATGTGGCTGGAGCTACACGGCAGACACCGCATACCTCAGAGAGGTGAGGGACAGGGAACGTATCGCTGGAGCTACAGCCGCCCGTCGCCCACAGACAACAACAGTTCCTCAAGAGCACCTCCGCAAAAGGGCACCAGGGTGAGGAAACAGGCACATGGAGCAACAGCGGCCTTAAAATCCACAGCTGCCTTCCCCCCAGCCTCTGGATTTGAGGTTATCCAACAGCCACGCTGGCGGTTACAAGAAGCAGAGCCGTTTTGGGAACCAAACCTCAACCTTCTGCCGGTGCCTCTGGAACCACAGCCTGACCAACTTTGGAAAAAACCAAGCCGTTTATTGCAGCTACACACCACTGGTGTACGCCACCCCGCAAAACACTGCTTCTCTATAAAAACAATAATGGCAACCTTCTACCCGTAACTAGGCTTATCATCTCACACAAAGGAAACAAACCCCGTCTTTTGACTTCTTCCAAATTTCTAAGCTATGTCCACCTGATGAATACATAACTGCACCATTTCATAGAACGGTTAGAATTAGAAGGGACCTTAAAGATCATCCAGTTCCAACCACTTGCATGGGCAGGGACACCTCCCACCAGAGCAGGTTGCTCCAAGCCCCATCCAGCCTGGCCTTGAACCCCTCCAAGGATGGGGCAGCCACATTTTCTCTGGGCAACCTGTTCCAGTGCCTCACCACCCTCACAGTAAGATTAAAGTCAAAATTTCCCCTCCGTTCACACCACAAAAGCGAGGAGAAGCAAAGGTGTATTCCTAAAAGTTTCAAGCTACAGCCCCAAATGAGACTTACCCTCTGCAGCAAGCACCACTGTGCCAAACACCCCGGCTGGACACCACCACAACCGCACTCTTTTCAACACTCGGCATCAGGTGAATTAAAAAAACCCAAACCAACCAACCTTACCAAGCACGGTCCCCCCCATTCCCCCGTCAAGATGGATGGAGACACCCCTGCCTGCAGGCCTTGGGGCCCGGAATGGCGAAGGAAAGCCAGGGTGAGGCGGTGGTCGCCGGGGAGACCGGTGTTAAACCCCCCCTTCCCTCAAGGCCGCCTCAGCGCCCGGCCGGGCCCGGGGCAGCGACGCGCCGCCCTGAGGCGGGGCGAGGCCCCGGACGGGGCCTCGCCTCAGGGCGGCGCGTCGCTGCCCCGGGCCCGGCCGGGCGCTGAGGCGACGGCGGTGGGTCAGTATTTAGCAGGAAGGTGCGCAGGAATTCCCGCAGGCGCAGTCAGCCCCCGCCGGGCTGCCCTCACACGGGTCGGGTCGGCGGGAAGAGGCGGGGGGGGGCCCGCCGCCACAGGGCCCCCGGCTGAGGGAACGCGGCGGCAACACCACCCCCCCCACCCCCCCCCCGCGGGTCGGACGCCTCCTTCCTCCTCCTCCTCCTCACAGGCGCTGCCGGCGGCTCCTCACGGCTTCAACCCCTCGGCGCGGCCCGGGGACGCTGGCCGCCCTCTGCTTGAGCGCTCTGGGAAGGGAGGAGCGGCGGTAAACGCCGTCCGTCGCCAACCCCGCTGCCTCGCCCCGCCGCGCCCGGTTACGCGGGGTTGCCGCTGCCGGTAGTCCCCCCACCGCCACCCTCGGGGAAAGGCCGGGCGGGCGGCTGGAGCTCACTCACCTGCCCGCGACAGCGCGGCCAGCCCCGCTCTGTGTACTCCGGAAACGGCGGCTCCTCCGCCGGGCGCCGGGGAGGGGCCGGGCCGGGGCGGGGGGCGGGCGGAGCGGCGAGTGACAGCGGGAAGGGGAAGGCGGGAGAGGGCGGGCGGCCGCCGGCGGAGCGTGAGGGGAGGGAGGGGGTGAGGACGGCGGCGGCAGCGGGGGTCCCCTGAGGCGAGAGGAAGGGGGGATGAGGGGAGGGGGGCACCGGAGGTTCCCTGGGACGGGAGGGACCGGAGCGGGAGGGGAGGTAGGGGAGAGCAGCGGCACCGGGGGTCCCCTGGGGCGGGGGGACACCCGGAGGTGAGGGGGCACTGGGGTTCCCCTGAGGCGGGGGGAACCGGAGGGTGAGAGGAGGGGGCACCGAGGCTCCCCTGGAGTGGGGGGGACCGGAGGGTGAGGAGAGGGGGGACCGGGGGTCCCTTGGGGCAGGGGTGAGGGGACGGGGGGGGCAGCGGCGGCACTAGGGGGGTCCCCTGGAACGGGAGGACACCGTGAGGTGAGGGGACATAGGTTCCTCTGGGACGGGGGAGGACCGGAGGGTGAGTTGAGGGTGTACCGGGAGTGATGGGGGGCACCGGGGGCTGAGGGGGCATGAGGAGGGGGATGGCAGGGCTGCCTTAGTGAGGGGTGACAGGGATGGGCCCCGGGGTGCAGGGGAAGGAGTGTGAGGGACGGCCTGGCAGAAGAGAAGGATACAACAATTAATCAATTAATATTTTATACAAAGATGGATATAAAATAATGATTTTCCTCATTTTGTTGCTTTGCAGTGTCCTTCCTCAGTGATGGAGATGGCCAGTGGCCCCTGCAAAGTTCCTCTTCTGGCCAAAATCACCAACTGCAGAATTCAATGCTGCTGGTCAATGGATTTACTTGGGAATTAGGTAAAATGCACCAAAATTGCCCTAAGTCGATCCCTTGGACATAATTGCCGTGGTGCTACCAGCTTTAGGAATTGTTCAGGACCAGGCCTGGTCTATGATGGTTTTGCTGTGTGAGTTTAAACTGGTTCGTTATTATTTCTCAGGATTAATGCTGGCTTTATACAGAAAAGTTTGCTGTGCAACACCATGTATTTTCAAATCATATTTCCATAGAAATAGTCTTCTGTTAATCCTGTCTTTCTTAGTTGAAAGTGATTATTTTTTATTTCCAGGGCATATTTAGAATGTTACATTTTAAATGGAACAAGTGTTTAATAACATACAGAAAGGTTTGGTAGAACTTAGAAAATAAGGTAATGTGTAATAGGAGGAGAGTAGTTAAAAATTTTTGGAATATATGTAAGCAAAAGAATTTGTCTACAAGGCTAACCATCTGATCATCTGTCTCTAATTCCCCCTCTCCCCCCCCAAAAAGAACCCAAACCCACACACTTGGATATGATACTAATAAAGTGAAAATAACAGTAATTTCCACTAGTTTCAGTGCTACTAATCAGAAAACTCTGTGGGAAGAAGTGAAATTGTCAATTTATTGGACACCTTCTGGCCACAAGCTAGAAATAGTCCTCAAGTAGTGTCTGTGGGGAGCTGCCTAGGAGCAATCTGCGGCTTTGTTTCCTTCTCCGTAACAGATGGTTGCTGCAGACTGGGCTCCTCATCAGCGCCTTCCCCCCCAACTTCCCTGGTTCTTGAGTGTCTAGTAAGCCTGTCTCCTCCTAGTAAATTTAGTCCTCAAATTAAGAAGTACCTGGGAAGTACTTGGAAAGCACACAAGGGAACAGAAGGCTGTCATGTTGTTGGCTCCTTCAAGAGAGAGGGGTGTCAGAGTATCCTTTGTACTGGAAGAGTGCAATAAAGGACTGGAGAAGGTACCTTTTTTCTTTTTTTCCTTTTTTTTTTTTTTTTCTCCCAGCTTTTAATGAAGTGGTAAATGAATCATGGAATGGTTAGAGTTGGAAGGGACCTTAAAGATCATTGAGTTTCAACCCCCCTGCCCTGGGCAGGGACACCTCCCACCAGACCAAGTTGCTCAAAGCCCCGTCCAACCTGGCCTTGAACCCCTCCAGGGATGAAACATTGATTTTTAAAAAATAAAAAAGACTGTGACGGGGTTTCAAGACGTTTTTGATTGGAAGGAAGTGGGAAACTGAGCGTAAAGGAAGTTGGAAGGAGCTGAAGAGGAAGGGAAAGGGGAAAGAAAACACTGGGGTAGATTTTCCTTCCTTCCAGGCCAGATACCAAGGATCCACAAAGAGCCCCCGCTGAGGGGATTGCAACCCCTCCTCCCCTGACGCAGAGCTGGCCGATTCAGTTCACTGGTGGCCATCTCCACCAGGACTTGTGCTGGCAGCGCAACGTGTTTTGCCACCAGATCCCCACACTGCCTAAGCCACACTGACTAAAGCGTACTGTATTCACAGACACAAAGCTGTTTCACAGAGTTAGACTTACAGATCAATGCCACACACCAACGTGTTCTCTCACACTGTCAGGAGGTGGCCAAATCTGCTCCCTGTTTTCTTATCCTGGTGATTTCATTGTATTCAGTGGATCTGTGCAGGATTCGGTGCTGTCAGTGCTAACAGTGGAGTCACACACAATAAGTGTATTTTTTATTTTGATTTGCTGGATTTATTCGTGTTATCATTTTTTTACAGTGCTGTATAACAACTTTTAACAAGTAACTGTCTCTAAAGATCAGCATTTCATTTGAAATTTATCACAGCTTAAATTTGTAGATTAAGAGCAAAGAGGTGCAGAAGACTGGTAATAATCCTAGCCCTAAAGCCAATATGCCTTAACCAGATGGCAGGAATTCAAGACAGACTGAGAAATAAATAGCAAGTTCACACTTCTTAATATGAACAGAGTATGAAAACATTCAATTCAGCAGAAGTGCATAATAACCAAGGCAGAATAAAGAGGAAACTCTTAAGGACTAGAAAATATGTGGAGTAGATATTCATTGTGACATTGAACATTAAAATTATTTTCCCAAATGCTTACAATGCTGTATTTATACGGAATATTCTATTTTTTTTTTATTTAATGAATTCTAAGTATTTTGAAAGATAGTAGCATGATTAACTATTTAGTAAAGTCATATGTAAATCAGCATAGAGTAGATGTATTCTGTGATGTTTATGGTTTTCCTATCACCATTACGTGTATGTGAAAAGTGCTTTGGGAGACCTGCATTGAATGGGAAGGGAAGGAAACCGGTGCAATGTTTAAACAAAAACTGTAACAATGTTGTTTGGAGAGAGAGGAAACCAGCTTTGAAATGTATTATGAGTGCAACTTGATGTCTGGGGCTGCGGCAGGAAGAAATCATTAGCTCCAGGGGAAAAAAGCAGCACTGGCACAATAGCCATGTGCAAATGTTAATGAGGATGTGCGTATCAGCAAGGTGTGGGATAAGATTAGGAGGATGAATGTTACTCATAAAATCCCTCAAGAGTGGGCTGTCTTGTTAAAGGAAAAAGCTAATTTACAGGACGCTGTTGTTCCTGTTAATCACACAGAGGTATGTTGACGAAAAGGAAATGTGGGGAAAAATGGGGTGATTTTGGAAAACAGACTTGAGGACACTAACGTACTATTGTATCTGGCGTGGTTTTCCCTTTGTGGTTACCAAGGACTGCAACCGCTGTAGTGATGGTGTGTTTAAGCCCAGGAAGAGCAGCAGTAGTGGTGCGTTCGTATTTGGGCAGTATATTTGCAGTTGGGGGGCGAGGGATGATGAAAAGGCAGGTTTAGATCTGGCTGTGTTCTACAGTCTGTACAGTATGTCACAGGCCTCGTGGCTCGTAGCTGACTCGCTCTTGCTGTCTGAATGTTTGACAATGCAGGCATACACGTAGGCAAATGAGACTTCTAAAAATACATTTCACAAATCACCCATTCCAGCTGTCAGGGTGAGAACAGTCCTTTTGTCCTGCAGCCCCGGACAACTCAAATCCTATTTCAGACAAGTGAAATTTAGTTATTTGCTGCCTGACAGGAAAGCTGCTGACCTCTGCTTTATACCCCTCAGTCCATTGACCGACCATTGTGTCCAACCTGAGGCTTAAAATGAGAATTGGCCTCTTGCCCAGTTCTTTGTAAACTCTACCCAACAGCGAAAGAAATGCGTGGCTGGAGCCCCCAGCCTGCTGGTTGGAAAAATTCCTGCCCGTTACCTCCAGAGGGCAAGTCCCACTTTGTAAAGAGTGAACATGACTAACTATATGTGGCCACCTAAAAATAAAAACAAGGACAATCGTTTTTTCTTGTCAGGCAAATCAAAGATCCAGGTCACCTTAAAAAATCCCACACTGCAAGGCAATGATATTGGCTACAGGGAAAATAAATATATATATATAAATCTCTTCATCCTACATGGATCGGTCCAGTTTTGATCGAAGTGAATGGAGGCCATTAACTTCAATTGACGTTGGATGTGTCCCATGACCTTCTAGTTTATATATTTAGACTCCCCATACTAATCTTCTCTTCTACAGGTCTGATGTCATCACCATTATTATAAGCAGAACTCGTCACTTGATTGACAGCAAATAATCTTTCCAAAAAGTAGCCAACAAGTAAGAATGTTTTGCAAGAGTGACATATGATCATGATGGCCTGCAGTCCATTTTTGTTTACAGGCAATGGAAGAATTTCAGATATTCTTAAGGTCAGTGCCCCCCGTTCAGAGGTGAAGGAGAAGATGTGTTTGTTTTTAAATTGTCGTTCTGCTTAAAAAACTGTCTCCCAGTCGTGCTGAAATGGAGGACTTGACTCTGAAATAAATTCTTTGCTTGTTGGGACCAGCCAGATGGGCACAGGAGTGGAGTATTCATGACTGCCTGCACTAAATGGCCATTGGCATTTCATGTTTTTGCTTCAGGAAGTCAACTGCTTAAACATACTCACAATTTTTTTTTGAATGTCTGGTGATTCAGATGTCTGGGATCTCATTTTGCTTGTTTTCTTGAAAACTTCCACGAAAAGGAATCAGCTTGCAAAACCACAAAAATGCACTTCTCAGCCAGCTGGGGTAAAATAGTTTGCAGGGCCATCTAAATCCTGGAGAAGTTTTTTTTATATTTAAGAAATTTATTCTGGCGAGTAGCAAGTGGTTATGAATTCATCATTAATTAGCCATTAGCAGTTGGCTTAGAACTGCTCAAAGTATGCAGCAAACATGGAGGTGCTGAGAGCATATTTGTGAGACACAACGAACTGTTGACATTTTGTAATAGCAGATCCTAGGAGATTGTTATAAACCAGATATGCTGTAAATGTGTGAATGAGAACTAGGCTGGGTTTGATTGGCCGGTGTTTATTTATTCCTTAGAAATGAATATGGCATTTAAGTAAGGTTGTGACTAAGAGTAAACTGTAATTCTATGTAATTGATCCCACTTATTAATAGGGTATTTAGGGTTTCTAGTATAATAGAGTCTAAACACTATTAAGAAGAACTGAAGCAGAAGTTAGAATTAGTTTTAGAATATTTATAAAGAAGTGTCTGTCGTGGTTTGGGTCCCACTGGAGGCTACCTGCCAAATAATGTTTTGTTTGTTCGACCTTGTACAACTGATTGCAAGAAGGTGTTATGTATGTTTCAGATAACAGAATTCGGCTTTTTAACTAAGTGTCTTATATTGGACATATTCTTATTTTAACAGTTGTTGTGGTAAACATGTTACCATACAAATGATTAATCTTATTTATTTTAACTTATGTTTATATAAATACACAAGAAATTATGTATGTTTATAAACAGATATAAATCTTTAAAATGGTCTAGAAAGAAGCCTAAATGGTGGTTTTAAAGAACTTCCATGTGGTAGCTCCTGCAACACAGGATCGTTGCAGGGGGAGTGAGCAGGGCACTGGTGCTTCTGCATTGCCCGAGTTTCTCTTAGGGCACTGTAACAAAGGCAACTTAATTTCAGCTGCCTCAGTGGTACTGCTATTACCTTTTGCCTATACAGACTGTTTTGTGTTGTGGAAAACTGCCAAATAAGGAGTAATTTTTTAATGGAGAACATGGAATTATGAAAGTGGGCTGACCAGAAGGATAGCAGAGAAACACATACACCAGTAACTCATGGCTGAAACTTTGCTAAATTACTTGATAACATACAGAAAAGTGACACAGATGTCATGTCTCATCAGTGAGCTGATGACACATGAATGAACTAGTCTTTTTTCTAGAGTTTCTTCTTTAATTGCAGAAACACTCAAAGGCCCCAACTGAGATTGGGATTTAAGTAATCCACTTACAGGAAGGCTTTTCTCAGGAACAACAAAATGTTCCTTCATAAACAGCTCTTGCTCTCAATACAGAGCCTCTTTTGGGTGTCCTGTCCAACCCAGCCTGGGTCTCCTGGTGACATCATGAAATGTGAGATGCCCATGAGCTAGTCTTTGGCCAGGATGGTGCGTTGGCCACCTGTCTGTCCTGTGCTTGAAAAGATATGCAGGATGTTGACAGAGGATAGTGGGACTTATCTACTAAAACTTGGCATCCCACTCCCGTCTGTTTTGCAAGGGCCGGTGCAGCCAGCAGTGCTCCCCTGGCTGATACCATTGTCCTCTGGCTCCGAGAGGAACGCCAGCGTAGCCGACCTCAGGGCTGGTTTCAGGTTCTTGATTTGTGTAGTCGGCTTCTGGTGCTTTCCTACTTCCTCTGGAACTGCAGCCAAGAGTGGATTTGGTTCGCTCACATCATGGTCCACCATCTGGGCCTGGTTCTCCTTGATAAATCTGACACCACCTTTGAGGAGCTCGCTCTGCTCATCACCAAGCTGAAGTTGATTATTCAGTGCCTGGTGATTTCTTGTTTGTTTGCTTGCTTTTTAAACTTCCTGGGCCAAAATGGCACACAACTGGCTGTGTTAGTAGATACAAATACCCTGGACACCCACCAGGGATGCAGGAGCATCCAGGGATGCAGGAGCAGGTCTCACGGTGTTCATGGTTCACTCTGCTGTTGCCTTTTTCATAGCCTGGAAATTCCTTGGTTGGGTATTCATTTGCTTGAAGTTTAAGGGTTACCAGAAGTTATTTCTCTGGCATCTAACAATAGCCACAGATCTTTCACTCTCTTTCACCAAATACGCCATTTAAGGCAGAGAGATGCCCTTTATGTCTGTGTGGGTTAGTTAAAGGTGCTCTCTGCATCCCCTGGCTCCATTTCTATGGCCTCCTTACTTCAGGAGGCACATGTATATGGTTCCTGAAAAATCTGTCATTAATATAAATTGTGTGTAGCTTTGTTGAAATTGATAGTTGTGGTTCCCAGCTCTTTTGCATGACCTCTAATCAATTGCAGTAACAGGAGGTATAAAAGGCTCCCAGGTCCATATCAGACTATCAGATCCCAGCTTTGGCTGCTGTGAGGGGCAGGAACAGGAACGTCAGTCCCCCCAAGAGCTGCAGATAGAGAGGATGAAACTCCTGTATGAGCTGTCCTGTCTGTCAGCTGGAGGGACTGGGAGACACCAGCTCTGTGTCTGACACAGGGGTGTGAGGGAAGAAAGAATTTCAGCTTTGTGTGTGCACTGCTAAATAATTCAAAGCAGCAGATAAACAGTACCTACAGGTGCGTTTCCTTTTTTAATTTCACACTGATGAATCAAGATACTATAACCCAAATATATATACTTCAGATCCTTTTTGGCACACAGCATCAAGCCAACAGTTACTAAAGAGAAGGGAACAGTAAAACAATCTGTAGGCTGTGCAAATTCCATACATCAGTTGTTTTCTGTTGTTGGATTTTGCATATGCTAGCTTTCTTTTGGAATTCCGAGAGTTAGAGTGAGGAACTGATGTGATTCAGATCTTTCAAAGTTAAGCTTTGATAGTGGTATTGAGTGTCAACACACTACGTGCATCTCAAAGATGTTTGTAATTCCACGAGTGGGAAGATGAGAAGGCAATAAATAATAGGATACAGAGTATACTTTTTCCTTTTTAATGGGAGAATATTTCAGACATGAAATATTATCTGATGTAGCTGGCAGATGTTCAGTTTAGCATAAAAGGAAGAGAAGAAATTAAAACGCATAGTTGTATAGGAAATAAAAATGCCTAATGAGTAAGGGAACTAATTAGTATGGGAATCTATTGTGAAATTCTCACAATAAAGTAGCTTATGCTTAGCTTCCTCTAAGTAACCTAAATACATGCTGCTTCAATATGAAATGAAGGTAATATAGAGTGAAAAGCCCATCATTTTTGGTATTTCACTAATGCTCACTGTCATCAGTTTTATCCAGCTCACAGACAATCTTAAAACATGCCAAGAAATGCATGGCACAGACACAGATTTGTCTTATCTGTAATTGTTACCACAGATGTTGTGAGAAATAAATTAATTGCCTGTTTTTACAAAGATTGATATGATAAAAATACACAGAGTTGATTTGTCATATTTCTCTTTGGTTTTCACCATATCAAAGGCTGAAAATACATATAAATACGTACAAATAGAAGTAGATGGTAAATAAACTGCAGTAGCATTGGGGCTTAGAAGTAGCATTCTGAGTTGGGGGCACGATGCAGATGTAAAAATTTGATCTTCTGTACAAATTTGGAGACAATTCTGTCCTGCTATAGAGGCTGTATCAGATAATAATCACAAAAGCAGTGAAAAACTTGTTACTCTGCTCTTTAGTTAAAATGTACAACATGCACATCTGTCCACCAATCCAGAGAACAAATAATCTGTAGAGCTGTTGAGATGTTTTCTGGATTTGCTATTTTCTGGAATAATTGCCCACAAACATGTGAACTTGAACCCTGTGGTACATGGTTTGACTCCAGTGATGGTTTCAGAAAAGATTTGGGGGTTAGACATGTTTGTCCCTGATAGGAATCATGTTTTCTCTTCATATGGATTAAATAACATACTGACAGTCTTCAGAGTTGCTAATTTTGGCCTCCTGATTGCAAGTTTCATGCAGCTTCATGGTTTGCTTTGCCTCACAATTCTAGGAATGGTGGTTTCCTGAGAAAATCAAGCTTGTGATACTTGGGACACTGTCATGGTTTTTGTTCCTGTAGAATTGGCAAACCAGCACAGCACATAATTAGAATGAAGCTCAAGCCATAGTGGTTTTATACCCTATGTTTCTAAGAGTGTGTAATCATTTTTTCTGAAAATATATAAACAGAAATCTTTGTAATGCTTATTTCTCCAGCTGTACAATGGCATACGTGTAATTTGGGGATTTCCAGCCATAACTAGAGTAGCAGTATCAAGACATGTAAAGCCTATTTGCTTTGGTGGTATTTTCACTTAATGATTTTTAAAAGCATGGTGCTGATCTTGCAGTGAGGTCCATTTCCTCGTAGATCTCACTGAAGGCCCAGGACCTGCAGTTAATAATTTTGCATTCTGTGTCTACAGACCGGGTGAGGTTTATACGGAATGACTAAAAATACTTCAGAAGGAATTTACCTGGCAGTATTGATTGCACACACAAAAAGCAGGAAAAGGTTTCTGCGTACCATTGGCTTCCCAGAACAGGGGAAAAGACTAGATGTGCTCAGAGCTGCTTCTGTGTGGCCACTGGAACCCAGGTGATTGTGGGCCACCACGAGGGAGTCTTTTGGACCATGCAGAAACATGGGCTGCTTTTGAAGAGGGCAGTCCCCTCGTGCCCTCAGCCTGTGCTGCCACTCGTGCTGTGTTCTGGATGCTGTGCACGAAGGCTTCAATAACAGCCTTCTTCTGTGTACTATCTTTTTTTGCCACAGGTGTTATGGAAAAGAAAGATTTCTGCATGGGCACCACACCGGAGCCCAGCCTGATGCTCCATGGTGTCACCTGCAGCTTGAAAAAGACTATTGCATGGGACCTAATTTCATTGCCACTGAAGTCACTGGGGTCTCAGCATTTTCAGTGCTCCTGTATTCATGCTTAAGGCATATTCACCATGACATTTTAGCCTCAAGTCACACGTAAATATCTGAAGTGACTCTATACTATTCTTGACCACCATTAAAAGCTCTGATTCCGTATCAGTGGACAGGACTGAAAATTCATAGTTCTTTGCTCGTTATTCAGAAGAATACCCTTGCTTTCTGAAGTATTTGATATAACATAATGGTAAATTATAAATTAATTTCCTGCCTCATTAAGATCTATGGTGTATAGAGGAATTGTACCCAAGATGAATGTATTCCTACGCTTCCAGAACAGATCCAAATCTGGTAGTCAGTAATTGTTTCATGTAATGAAAAATAGTGGTCTTTGTTAGACCCAAGACATTTTAGAGACACTGTGACTTGGCAGCTTTTGCAAAACTATAGTTAACTGAAAAGGAGATTTTTTTTTCTGTGTTAATTGAAGCGATGCTACAGTGTCACAGTGTATAAATTTAGGAAACAGGTCTTCTAAAAATAATTCTTAAAAGAACTATACCCCTCTGTGAAGTCTAGGATTCTGCTGTTGGGTTTGGTTTCCGTGATCAGCAGTACCTGTGCTCCTCTCAAAAGAAATACATAGTTTAACTACACATGCATCTTAACGGGGACAAGAGACCCAAATGTGACAAAAAGGAAATTGCTCTCATCTTAGGAGTTTGATTAAAGCTTTAGGCATAGAGCTTTTTAAATGACAAATGCTCAATGAAATAATATTATGCCTTTATACTCCAGAGCACTATTAATCTGAGGTTTCAGGACTTTAAGAAATGTTAATTAACTAGTTACCATTCATGTAAAGTGTTAGCATTACAGTCATTTTGTGGGCTGATGACTGAAGCGTGGAAATGTCAGGTTCTTCGGGTAGGATGAGCTTGGGGTTCTCTTCCCATCAGGTATTTACAGAGATGTTAACCGCTGACACGGCACTCATCTCCTCTGCTCTTCCACCAGGTGAGCCCGAAAGCAGCAGGAACAATCTGGGGAGAGACTGAACAACTTCAGTCAGGCCCAAAGCATGATGGTAACGCAGCCTGAAGCTTTGCCTTGGACACTTGGGAGCCCAAATATGATGGAGAAGCCACCAGGCAGTGTTCTGAAGGATCTCAAGCAGCTGCATATTCAGGAAGACACTGTTGGCTGTTCTACAGTAAGGAAAAGGTTTGCATCACTTAAATATTTACTTATTTATTTATTTTCTGAAAGTTGCCTGCAATAACTAGGGTAAATACTGTGCAAATTAGGAAGCTGCTGTAAGGTCTATCATAATGCATCTCTGCTCTAGTTTGACAATTTTTTTTCCCTGAGAAAATTAGCCCATTTCCTACCTGTGTTTTAAACTCTTACTGCCATTGTTCATTTTAGAATGCCAAATAATTAAAATATGGCGGCTTAATGCTCATTTATACTGTTTTTTCATAGATCAAAAGCTATCTGTAATAACAGAAACTTACAGAAAATACCTCTATTATGGACCATACTCCTGACATAATTGGAAATTTTCCTACCATACCAGAATCTGTGTTCCTAGCATGGCTGTGTTACAGGGGGGTTCACCCATGTAATTATTTCTTAAAAGTAGAAAGATGCCTTATTTAAAAAAAAAAAAAGTAATTTAAAACTTTTGATACCTGAGTTTTACATGTAATAAAGAAAATATTTTGGTTCTTTGATCAAATCTCTAGTATTTTAAGGGTGACATCTTTCCAAAATGTTGATTATTAACAGAACCCCCAGTGAAACTACTGAATTTCCCATTACCTTCAATGGGAGATGGGCCACCACTCCCAGGGCTTCAAAAGCACTGACCCTGTGATGATCATAATTTTTTTTTTAGATCGATTATGTTAGTGTGACATCACTGGGAAGGGGTTTAAGAGAAGGTCTTTTGCATTTCCCTGGTAAGGAGAGGGTCAGTCCCTGGGAGGGCAGGCGGGATACTCAGTGCAGTATTGCCATCTGTTGGTGACAGCTCAGCAGAGCCCAGAGCTGCTCCTCAGACAGTGAACCCCCCACGCTGATTTGCTGACAATTATGACTCTTTTCTGCTTTCCAGAGGCTGCGTTTCCTTGGCAGGGCTCGTGCCCAGTACTGCTGCATTGCCGGGGAACCCTCTTCCACGTCTGAGGCCACTACCCAGGGTACAGTCTGTGAAAATATTTAAGAATCCTCCCCACCTCCCCGAGGGTGAAAGAGAAGGCTGTAGAATCTGCAAAATTGCTCTGCCTGAGTTTTTAAACCTGCAACAGACAAAAAGCATATTAAAACCACAGTTCTACTTCCTAGCCAAGAAGTGTTTGCGTAGATTAAAGATTGCCATCCACCAAGAAAGACTTGAGTCTAATCGATGGCAGTACTTTTTAGTATAAGAGATATGGTGCGAGACCTGGAATCAGGAGTGTGGAGTTCCAGTTCCAGCGATTCATTAGGAAACCCTCAGAGAATGACGTGGCTGTTCCCTTTTTCAGCACTGCCAAAAATGCTCTGCAGCGAGGTCCAAGGGTGCCAAGCATCTGTACAGTGCATTCAAGATCTGATACCTCTGCACAAGATCCATCAATATTCATGTTTCCTAAACATGCACGTTCCAAAATTTTGTTTTATCTAATGAACCACAAGTGCTTATGAAGAACATATGAACCATACAATTACTACCACCAAACAATTACTACATACAGAAATTCATTCCAAAAGGCAAACAATAAAACATAGAAAGAATCAGCAGTGGGAGCCTTAAACAAAGTAATCGCCACCTGTGGTTGCTGTGCTGAAGATTGCTGTCCATCAAGAAAGACTTGAAAAGTATTCTGAAAAGACACGCCTAGGAATAAAATGACAGGACAGAAAAAACACAGATATACTGGAGACATTTGGTTTACGATACATTGATGTTTTCCACGCATACACTGCTCATGGCCCAAAGGAAACAGGTAACTGCTGTTATATTCTTTCTCCCCTTGCAAGTTTTCTCCGCTGTTGCAGATTCCAAGTACCCTTTTTTTCCCTCAAATCATTTAAATTGTTAAACCCAGCAAACTTAAATTCACAGCTATTTCTTCCTGTCTATCCTTAGCATAGTTTGTTCTCTGTGTGCCAGGCCCAAAGAGTTTATATCTGTCACAATCTGAGTAAAACTACTGCCTCTCTTTGCAAGCATCCCTTTCTTAAAACTTTAGGGCACTTTGAAGTTGTTAAAAATGTAGGTATAGATGATTAGCACAAATATTTCAGAATTAGTACATTGTCACAGCCAGTCCTGGCCTCAGATTGCTACGTGCTGCTCCACCCTCAGAAAACGGAGGAGTTCCTTCGCTGATCTGCGTGAGCCCTCTTCCTCCCATTGAGCCTCTCCCACTGCTAAACCCAAAGCCCCTGCAGATCTGGCTGCTTCTTTGTACTTGACACCTGGGGCTGGATTCCAAAGTCTGGTTCTATTTCTTATTACCAGTGCTCAGAAGAATCCATTCTACTACTTTCTCTGCAGCCACTCGAGTATTTTGTTTAATTAGGGGAAAACGAAAGCGGGATTCAAGACTGTGGTTTTGTTTGCTTTCATGCAATAAAATATCTTTGTGCAATGGATTTAAATGTAAGTGGAATTATAGATGATAAATTTTTATCATGCCAGAAAATTTCAATTAGGGGAAATTAGCCACTTGGTTCTTTCTGATAAATTAATCATAGAGATTATCTATTAAACGTGCCACTTAACCTTTCTGCCATAAGTGCCTGAGGCAGTAGCATTTAGGCTCCACACATTCATTTAGAAATATTAATTTCTATGCAGCTGTCTTCCAAAATGGAATTTTCACTTGTCTTTTTTATAAGTAGGTCATTGTGCAGCTGTTGTTAATAGAGGCTGGCATTTGTAAAATGGTAAATCCACCGTTGTACCCTATAGGTCACAAAATTGATCTCCATCAATTACAGAATATCCTTTATTAAAATGCTCTTTCTCCACCCCAGAGGGTCCCATCCCTCGCTGTGGCAGCCTTTGGCCTGTTTGAAATGGGGATGTGCTTCAGCTGGTTATTGTGAAGCACCACTATGTTCACGCTATCTGTCTTCCATTAGGTTAAGGCTTTGCCTTGACTCTACGTTATCGCTTCCATCTACATTAGAGCTGCCTTAAAATGACTCTTGGGGACATTGGTGTGACAGAATCAGCTGTCTGAGAACCAGCTGTCTCCACTGCTGCACCTGCCCGGTCCCAATCCTCCTCCACAGTGAAATCAATTGCTCTTTTCAACGTAGACAAGGCCTTACTGTCCCGGTCGTGGTCAGCTGTTGCACAGCTTACGGAGAGACAGGCAACTCCTGGAACTGCTACAAACCTCATCCTGTGCTCTTTAAAGATCAGAATTAGGATCTTGGCCTGGATATCTGTCTCATATGTCATAAAGTTTGCATAGTCTGCTGCAGGAGTAGTCTGAACTCTAGCACTCTCTGAGGCTGTATACCCCAGATCCCAGGGACAGAAGAGAGAAAGTAGGAAAGGAGGCGGTCCAAGAAGAGAAAATAGGAATGGCAGATAATTTATAAACTTTAAGTTTAGTGAAATGAGAGAGAATATCTCCAAATCTTAGAACAAAGTATTACAAAGCAAGTAAATGGAATTTACATTATATGAATAGCAAGGAGACATTAGTTATGGGTAGATTGAGGAGAGCTGTGTTGAAACTTGGACTGAGGTACAGAAGCAGTTACACTGCATAAGGGCGTGGGATTCAAATTTAACATGAAAAGGAAAAGAACAATTTCAAGACTGACAATTGCTATGTGATCAGAGCAGGAAGAAGCTACAGAGCTATACTTTGGTTTGGCAGTTTGGAAAGGCAGTGGAAAAGCGAGGTAAAAAAAGAGAACTAGAATAAGGAATGAGGATTTAAGAAAGGAATTGTTAAGTACAAGGGGCAGTGAAATCCTGAATGTGAACAGAATAACACCTGAGATACTGCCCAGGTTTGAAAGGCAGGACAGGGGAACTGTCAGTTTCAAATCAAGAAAAGCAGAAAAGCAGAAGCCAAATGGAGGCATGATCACCATTTAAGAAAACACAGGATAGCAGGGAGGACCTGCAAGAGAAGCGAGTGTAAATTTGTATACAGGGCAGACCTTGGGCTTGAGGCTGGTCAGTAGAAAGAGGGGAAGATGCTGACAGCAGGAGAGAAGCTCGGGAAAAAAGTATATAAGGGATCCTTGGATTTGGTAGGGACGTGGTGAGACCACTTTATTGAAATCCCATTTGCCCTGATTTGTGAAAAATCAGACAGGTGAGTCAGGAGCATTTAATGCCTGGCTATCAAATACTATCAGTAAGGCTATTAATTTAAAAAGGATATTTGTTCTCTCCCTATGACTAATAGGAGATATTTATTAGGCCAAAGAACTTTACATCCTGAGATACCGTGTGACTATGAACAAGAGTCTAGGATTACTGAGGGGTTTATCCTGAAGGCCTTGGAAAGGAAGGAAAATGTGTGAAGTTTAACATGGCAGCATGCACAGTGACCTAAGTGGCTTCTGAAAGACTTACTGGGCTTCTTTGTCAATCAAGTGCATAGTCCAGTTGTTACTTGTTTCCTTTTCCTTCCTCCCACAAAGGTACACAGGGAACCATACGCTCTGATGGATGGTCAGGCAGATTCAGGCACCGTGAGAGAAGCAGCTTTGCCTCGGGAAATTGCCCAAACCTGTGATTGGCAGGGCATGAGAACAGCCTCCAAAAATGTAAAAAGCCAAAAAAAAAAAAGCGTGTAAAGTAATTAAGATTTATTTTGCTAAGAAAAAGGCTTTGGCCTATTAAACAGGTATTTTGAGTCTAAAAAAAGAAACCTTAGAAACAGGCAAGTGTGAGGTAAGGAAGGACTTTTTTTAGACAGTCTACTATTGCTCTACCAGAGGTACACATTTGGTAATATAATTAAGGATCAATTAAGAATGTCTTTTGCTCAGCAGCAAGGAAAAAATGCTGATTCTGCTGCTTAAGACTTGGGCTGCGATTTTAGTGATCTGAGCCAAGTTCACGCTCCGTGATTCTGATTTAGGCCCGGATCCATAAAGGGGCTTAGGTGCTTAAAAAAACCCGACTTCACTGGCATTTATTCACCTACGCTGCAGAGTGCAATCTCTGGGATTTGACATATTCCTGTACACGCCCCCATTGAAACAACATTCTGCTTTTATGCCCACAACAGCCTTTTTTTTTTGCCCCGAAGAAGGGCAGAGCTGCTGCCCGGCCTGTCCCGGCCTGCCGTCCCTTTGGCTCAGGCCCGCCAGCTCCTTACGCAATGGCCGGGGGAAGCCGTGTCGTGTGAGGAACGCCTCAAGGAGCGGGGAGGTGACGGGTGGGCAGCCCTTTGGGGAGTCCAGCACAGGTTTCGGGGTGCCGTTAATGCTGGGCGGGCGGCGTTCAGCGCCACATCCCTTCCCTCAGGCCTGCTCACGGCGCAGCGGAGCTGCCCTCGCCGCGCTCCGCCGGGCAGGGCCGGGCTCTGCGGCCGGCTTTAAGCGACACGGCTTAGAGATGGCCCCGGGGAAGCGGCACTGGCTTTAACCAGGTCAGCTCCCTGATGCCGCCGCGCCCGCGGGGGAGCAGGGCGGTCAGCGAGGCCGGGCCTCACCAACCCCTGCGAGGGGAACCTCCGTGCCGTGCCGTGCCGTGCCGCGCCGTGCCGCGCAGCCCCCAGAGCCGAGCACCCCTGAGCGGGACGGGCGGAGCGCTGGACTCTCCCCCCTTCCCCAGCTGGCACGGCGGCGAGGGAATCCCGCCGAAGAAGGGGGGGGCCGGGGCGGGGCCGGCGGCGGGAGGCCGAGCTCGCCGGTATAAAGGCGGAGGCGGCGGCAGCAGCTCGGCTCGCTGTGCTCTCTTCCGCGGTTCAGACCTCCTCCGCCTCAGCGCTGCCCGCCCGCTAACATGGCGCTTCCCGGAGACCCCCATTTCAAGAAGCTGGTGGAGTGGCACAAGGCGAACGCCCCCAAGCTGGTCCTGCGGCAGCTCTTCGAGGCCGACAAGGACCGCTTCCAGAAGTTCAGGTGAGGCTGGGGCGGCTCCCTCGCCCTCCTTCCCCCGCGGCCCAGCCGGGCTGCAGCCGCCCCAGCCACCGCCGCGGCCCAACGGGCCCCCGGGGGTGCCTCCGTCTGTGGGGCCCGGGACGGTGCGGGGTCCCCTCCCTCAGTCGCTCCCTCAGGTGGGCCTCGCCTCGGGCCCTCAGGCCGTGGAGCCACGCCGTTTTCCGCCTCCTCCCGCCGGTGCGGGGTCGGGAAGGCGGCGGGGGAGGGCACGGCACGGTGCCCGCCGCTGGGGTCGCCCCCCGTGCCGGGGGAGGGAGGCCGGTGGGGAGCAGGCCCCGGGCGGGCGTGGGGGGGGCTCGTCCGGGCAGCCCCCGCTGAGGGCGGCCCTGCCCGCTCGTCCTTGACTCATCCTTGCAGCAGGGTACGTGCCGGGAAGCACAGCGCCGGGCTGCGGCTCGCACAGCGGCATTGTGGGTCCCGCGCCTCCCGCACCCGCCGGGCTTGCTTAGTCACGATAACCCCGCGATAAGATCCCCAGGAGCCGTCCGACCCCCAGCCCCTACCTGCGGGCAGCGCCGCCGTGCCTGCCCCTGCCCCAGGCGGGGAATGCGGGGGACGGGGGGTGGCAGGTTTGGCCCTCCCTTGCCTCACAGTGACCGCGTTACAGAGCGGGCGTTGCAGGCTCCCCGCTGCAGGAGGAAGTAGGAGGTGGAAGCAGTATGGTTGATGGGCAGCGGTTCCCTCCTGTGCGCTGGAGACCCTGCCCAGAGAGCGGGTGTGGGGGTGCGGTGCTGGGCCGCGCCAGCAGTTGTAAAAGCCTCCTGCGATGGAGGTGCATCCCTGGGGTGAGCTCCAGAGCGAGCCCGGGTAATGCAGATACAGCGAGCTGGGCTCCCCCCTGCTGAGGAGACTTGTTGCATGAAGCTTGCCGTCAGCGGCCTAGGTACAGCCACTCGTCTTTCCTCTTGAGCTCATTAGCCACTTCCTAAGTGGTGATTAAACATCACAGATGAAATCCTGCATACCAGTGTGCAAGAGCTAAAATCCCATTTGAATTGATGGAAAAGGTATGATAAATTTTTAGAGGGTTGACTTCATCTGGCTATATCTAGCTAAGTTAAAGACCTTTATTAATGTTACCTTATGCAAATCTACTAGCTCTTCTCTTCTTAGGTTGCAAATTTTCCTTATGTCCAGTATATCCCAAGAGACTGGATTTGGTAATATCCTTGGAACAAAAGAAAGCTGAAGCCAACTAGCTAAATAAAAGGTATAATCAAGAGGTTTCTTTCAAAGTTCCTTCCTCAATGGATGAGCAGGTACTCTTATTGAAGGTACCACAGCATCTTCATCTTGCTGCTTGTGACCTTCATATTATCTAAGGTACTTTAATCATAAAATACACTCTCAGTCTCAAATAGTTTGTATTTAATTGCTCTGTCACTACAGTTAACCAAGGAGAAGATATTTGACAACTGTCATCTTAGACACACATGCTGATCTCTAACACATTTTCCCCATGCTGGAAGTAGTCACTGTGTCTCCTAGAATATGTTTATCTTATATTTTTTTTGTCAGTCATTCTTTACCAAGGTTAGCTATTTCAAATAGCTGCCCAACTTAATGTCCTTTTGTGCTGCCCATAAGGATAGAAAGAGTCAAAGTGCTTTAAATTTACTTAATCCATCTTAATATCTTATTTTCATGATCTTAGTCCTGTTTGCTGATAAGCCTACACATTCTGGACCCTCGGGAGAAGTTTCTTGTAGCAAAGTATAGTTGCAGAACTGAGAGCCTGGGATAGTTTAACAGGTCTTGTGTGGTTCTTGCTGGTTGCCACTTCGGGAGCCAGATCAGCAGATGATGGTAGTTAACATCTGTTGAAAGCTGAAGCCTGGAGGCTTGGCCACAATGTCCTCTGTAGTTTGTGCCTCTCTACGCTCATGTGAAATTAATCTTTATGAATACCTTTTGCTTCGTTCTGTGAGGTATTATAGAATAATTTATTGTCAGAAGGAAAAGAGAGACCTATACCCATGGAGAAGTGCTTCCCAAGACTGGTTCTGGAGATGTTTCAGACTGGTGTAAATACTTTTTAGTCTGATTACTTTATCTCTGAGCACAAGTATCTAGTTAATGTTATAATAAAGAACCTTACACTCACCGTGTCCTACAGAATATAGACAGAACATCCTGTCTTCGTTTTGTCCTCTCTTTCTTCCTTAGAGTGGTATATCCCATTTTCCTGATGGGGATTGTAGTCAGATCTGTTGGGTGCATTTGGGCTTTCTTTGCTTCCCAAATGTAAGGTCTGGTAGGAACAGTGGGTCTTAACAACATGGCTTGGTCACTGGAAACACTCTCCTAGTTTTGAAGGGGTTAGGACTGGTATGATGCAGCCATCATTAAACTCAGCATATAATTGATACCTGGGTGCTGATTAAGGTACTCTCAATGGCAAATCGTTGGTGTGACATGTAGAGCCCTGGTATTACTCCCTCTGGCTGGCTCGTGAAGGGTCAGAAAGAGCCTCCAATTTAAATGCAGAATGTACCACCAGGGAATCCAATGCATTTAGGGGTTGCACACAGCTGCTTTAGTTCCTGTTTAGGTGGGAGATGAGAAGCTGCAGGTGACTTTCTGCTGAAGGGCTGCAGCCCGTGGGTGTGGGTGCGGGTTCCGTGCCGAGGCTCCTGTCCCCGCTGGGCAGAGCTGCCGCATTGCGGAACGCGCCCGCGCTGCGGGGGCTCGGGGTTCTGCTTCAATAAAGGGTGGGTCCCTGGCTGTGAGGGCCTAAAATGAGACTACATTGCATGTTCTGCCTCGAGTGGGGAGAAGGTGGATCTGAGAACCGTTGCGTGCTTTTTTGCATGAAATGTCTCAGGATGCCATCGTCCTGTAGTCTCTTCAAATGAGCAGTGATTTGAATCCACCCAGAATTTCATGGGAATACTCTGTCTTCCAGGTCTAGTGAGATAGAGGTGTATTCATACGAGTAAAATAACAATGAATTGTGGAAGTAAGGCTTGTGTCAGGTAAACATAATGGGAAAATTGTAAGAATTTCATGTATTTGGAGTAGAACACTGGGAAAGACTATTGTTCTGCATTAATCTGGAGTATGAGACTTAAGAGTTCTGCTGCTCTAAGTGGTTGTAGCATTAGTATGCTATTGCCTTGCTGTATCATTAGAAAAATGTGTTCATATTTGAGGTATCTTTGCACTTGGATGGTCAGGGTTTCAGGGTTGCTCTTTGCAGCCTAGTGAAGAGCAGTGTGATTAACAGTATTGATACTGGTTTTTCTTACTTCCTTTGGGTTCTCACCTATAAGAGAAACACTCTTCTACGATTGTGCTTGAAGACCCCTTCCTTTCCTTATTTACTGGATTTTGTATTTTAAGACCAGAAAACGGACTTGTTACTGTGTTTTTCCTCGGGTTAATGAAGCCACCCAAACGCCCAGGCCTTGCTGGTTATTACTGTTAGTGCAAGTTTAGCTCCACTCTGCTGAGTCTTGCCTGCTCTGTCCTATCACGTCTGTTTGCATTAGCAATTACACCACGGTTTGTCCCTGTGAGGTCTCTGGCATTACGTGCTCACTAAACCAACAGTGCATATTTCTGTGCTCAAATACTGGGAAGGGAAAAGCGGGGGGGACAGCACAAGGCAGAAACACTGGGAATTTAAGTGCATGCAATTTCCTGCGGCTCGTGTGTGTGGAGCAAGAGTGAGAGTAAGACCTAAAGGGCTGGCTGTGTTCTTACAGAAGGCCTACGGAGTTACTTACAGGACTTTGACTCTTCAGTTTTAGAGTAAATGTATATATTTGGCTGTAAATTAGTACAAAGAAGAAATGGAAAGAAAACTGTACTGTAAAAGGACTAGAGGGACTGTGGAACTTCTCATGCAGATACAAGGCTGGTAAATACAACACAATGCTTGATATCTCTTGGACTGCCATTTCTGTGTTTCATCTCACAAGTGAACCCAAAAATGCCTGTATTTTGAAGTGTTGGGCTATAGCTTGCACATGAGGATTAGTTAAATAATTTGGAGACTTCTACTGAGGTAGTGATGACAGTGAGACTACACCATGG
Organism: Scolopax mira; assembly: GCA_004320125.1. NCBI lineage: Eukaryota > Metazoa > Chordata > Aves > Charadriiformes > Scolopacidae > Scolopax > Scolopax mira. Next base: position 190,276 of record BJBW01000880.1, read on the forward strand.
GGTGTAGATGGGGTGTAATTCTGCAGGGTAGTTGACAGAATGTTTCTGTACATGAAGTTACACAGACTTTTAAATCGTGCTTGTTCAAGTCTCCATATAAATGGATTGCTGTATTGGAGAGAGCCTGTAGGAAGACAATTTAATTTCTCAGCAGCAAAAGAATGCAGTAAGCTTTTTACCTGTGATACATGAGGAAGCAGCTGGTGGTTGCTAGGGAATGCTAGTGGCTCGATGAAAACAGAATGGATTGTCCAACTTTGTGTTAAATATGCTTCATTGCATTTGGACTTTCACAAGCAGAAAGTGGAAGCTATAATTTAGGTTGTTGAAAGCCATGCTCTTCAATTAAAACAACACACTAGTAAGTAGTTTTAGGAAACTTGTGGAGCAGATCAGTCCCTCAGGTCATCTTTACTAACTTAGTATAATTAGGATTCCAATTATTTTGTAACCTGTAGAGGAGTTATCGTTGTCTTGCTTAAAACAGTAATTTCAGGAATGTGCAATTAAACCACCTGTTTGCTTTGACAGCCTGACTCTGAACACGGATCATGGGGATATCTTACTGGATTATTCGAAGAACCTTGTGACAGAAGAAGTGATGAAAATGCTGATGGAACTGGTAACTCTTTAATTCAAAATGCTGAATTAATAAACCAGATGTGTTTGGGTTTTTTTTTAAAGTTAACTTTTACCTGCAACTGATTATTCTAGAATTGCTTATACACGTTTAGCTCTGAATTTGAGAGACCATCAGAGTTAAAAGGCATCTGTTTACAAATCTTGGCACTGTTTGAAGTCTTGCACTGTCCTTTAGCCCCAAGGTACAGTTTTCAATGTGCAGATCTGTTTCTTGTGGTCACTGGAAAGATTTTGGTCTGTGTAACAGACCAGCTGGTGTATGACACTGTTACTGAGGCCTGCAGTAAAATAAGATTCAGATAAAGTTGTAAGGGAAGGTGATGTCTTCCATGCCTGCAATGGAAACACTGCTTCATACGTCATGTAGTCTTAGTTTTGAGATTCATTTGCGATTGGATGTATTTTAAGAAAGAAGTTTGTGTCATTAACTTCAATTTAGCATGGTGTCTGTATTTATGTTTCTTCCTTAACCATTGGTTTAGGCAAAGGCTTAGCCCAGATAGCACACAGGTTTTTAGAAAGGGCAGAACTATCAAAAATAGCCATAGCAGAATGATTTTTGCTACTATTCATTTTAGAAAAGCTGTTACAAAGAATTATTAATGAATCCTGTAGTAGCTGAAAAGATGAAACTGAGCAATTAAGATGGATTTATTGCATTTCAGTCATTCAGTGCATGTTACTGTGTCTTAAGGAACTTAGGAACTAAACAACATGCATAAAAATACTTGCTTTAAAATAAGAGAATAAATTTTTAATCTAGAATATAGTGGGTCTTTTAATCTAATATCATAATTATTGCTTCACTGTCTTATGTCGCAAATGCTCACACTCTTTTATGTAGTGCTGGACCTTTGACTTCTTACTATTTTTGAGAGGAATCTATTTTTACATTTCTCAGGCAAAGTCAAGAGGTGTGGAGAGTGCCAGAGAGCGCATGTTCAGTGGGGAGAAGATCAACTTCACTGAGGTAAGGCTATTTCTGTCCGTGGCCCTTTCCCCTCAGTTGTGCCTATATATTATGGGTGCTCATGCACTGTGTAAGAGGAGTCTTGAAAAAACTTACTCCAATTGCCACTCTGAAGTGTTTGTTACTTGCATGAGAAATTTTTACAGCTGTGACAAAAAGACAGAAGAAAATGTGTGTAAATAAAGCATTCAGTCCTCCCTTCAATGCACATCTTAGATTTGGGTGTTTTTTAGAGATTTGGTGCTGTATATTTTTGTCTTCCCTCTCTTGTAGAGAGGAAGATGAGTTAGATCTTGCAAAGGGCATGGAGCAGAGTATTGCGTTCCACGTATCCCTTACATGCTTTTGCCTAATGTCAGCGTTGGTAAAGCCTAGTAAACTGCCCAGAGTTTTAGTGAGGATTGTGTAAGACTTTCTGCTTTGTGTTGGTGATGCTCCTTACTGCTGGGTACACTTACCAGTAGAGACTATAAACAATCTTGGGAAATTAGCCACCCTTACCAGTAACAGGATGAGTATCTTCCTCTTTTTGTAGTTCTGAAGGCTGTAATTGTGGTTAAATATTCACTAAAATGCACAGAAAACCAACTGTACCTTTTTTATTTAATTAAAAATAGGATGAAAACTGGAAACTCAATAGTATAGCAAGATATATTAGTCTGCCTTAAATACTAAAGGCAATTCAGTATGTTTGAGGTAAATTCACAGGAATTGGCATTTCCTTTGGCTTGGTTATTGACTGATTTAGCTGTTGCACAAACTGTTTGCTTACAATGTCCAACTGCTGAGTTATTTTATTGTTTGAGAATACTATATGCTTTTGAAAATCCAGAAACAGATAAAGCTCAGCTGGAGAAATGGTTCCTCTTCCTTCTGTTTTAATGCCTTCTCTTCACAGAGGTATTTCTAGTTAGTGAGAAAAGCTGGAGAAGAGGGTGGTAAGTCTTAAATCTACCTGGAGGATTAGTTTCTCAGATATTGCCTCTCAGTAACCTTGTCTAACACAAATTATTCCAGGGTTAGGCCAATTTAGCTGCTGAAGTCTTCTCAGAAGGATGAAATTTTCACAGAAAACACTTAAACACAGTACTAAGCTGCAATGTGTTTGGCCCCTGCTGCTGGCTGTTCCCTATTTCACTACTGTCTCGATACAGTAAATACATGTAGCAATTACCTGCATAATGAGTTTAGAAATATCTTTCTCGTTATCAGACTTTTACAGTCAGAAGTTGACATGGAATTAGATTTGCTTTGTTTAGTTTGTTCTGTTTGTATAGAATATCAAATCAAGTTGGTTTGACTTGATTCAGATATGGTCATGTGGACAATGTGAAATGGTCATGAGACCTTAAGAACAGGATGCTGTCAAACAGCATGGCTGAATTAACCTACAGCAATAGGACAGAAGGGAGCTGCTTAATAGCAAGATCTGACTTGTCTGCTATTCTTGTTCTGATTTAGAATGTTCTTAAGCTATTTGTCCAAAGTATTTAAGACTTGTCTGTATTTGGTGCTGCAGGCATTGGCTGCATGGTGCGTGCTCATGTGGAAACTCTTTATAGTGCATCCAAGCATGTCATTGCCAGGTGTTTGTCCCAGATCAGTTAAAACTTGCAGCAAAAACTTGCACAAAGACAGTGCATTACAAGGTAACTCATATCTGGAGACAGTCTTCACAGCCCACCCCATACTTAAAAATACTTCTGTTTAACAGTGGACATCAGGTCCAATACGACTGCTGCTCTCGATCACAACAGAGCTTCTTTCTAGTCTGATAATGAGCAGCATTTACCAAATAATACCACGTTATGGCTGAGTGTTGCAAAAAAATTGCCCCTGTTAACCCCAAATTTAAGTGGGTTTGCTTTGATAATTAGTAACTGAAAGAGCTTTTTCTTATTCCAAGTCAGTAACTGCAAACTCAATGATCTTTGAATTAGCTTTTGGTATTTCAATCATAACTTGTCAGTTCATGTTGTCTGTCTTGTCTCTCTCTGTCCCACAACGCCTCTCATTGTAGTGAGGAACAATGAGGTAGAGCAGACGAAATATTTAATTTTGTTTGTTAGTATTGGCTAACTCCTTCACTGTAACTTAAAGCTGTTAAGCTCCTGAGCAAGAAACTCAATGGAGATTTCAGTGCTTTGATTTGAGTATAGCTGGACAATTAATATAATATGGTGCATGCTAACAGATTTTTGTTGTAACACCTACTACCTACATATCTGGTGTGGAAGTATTCAGGGAATGTTTAATTGTGGGCAGTGGATAGAATAATGTGGCTATTGTATTCCTTTTTGTCAGATGTTTAAATACATATTTATCTCTTCCTGTATGAAATGGACTACTCGGTAATTGAGAAAATGCCAGAGAAAATAACTTTGGCTGCTTGTTACAATTGATTTTTCCAGTATCATTAATAGGAAACAACTTCATTCTTGTATACCTGAAGCATGCCAAAATAATTCAGATCACCGAGGACTAAATATTGCTGAATTCTGAAGCTTAATCATTAAATGCTTTTTCAAGGGATTTTGAGCTTTCTTTTCAGAGTGAACAAATAAGCTATTTGTTTACTTTGCGTATTATGTTTTAATAAGCCCTGTGCACTGGTTCTGTGAACTGAGAGGGTGATTTAGATAGCTGGTGATGAGTGTGTGTATATGCACACTGCTGCTGTGCTAATTCCAGTGAATCTGAAGTATTTTAAAGTCTTGAAGATTGTATGACCTTCTGGATGTGGCACCTGAGGCTGCTGGATATAGTTTGGAAATAGCTTCCTCAATTTTCCCTTCTTGTTTCAGAACCGAGCTGTGCTTCATGTTGCGCTGAGAAATCGTTCCAATGTGCCAATACTTGTGGATGGGAAGGATGTTGTTCCAGAAGTAAACAAAGTGTTGGACAAAATGAAACACTTCTGCCAGGTATGAAGTACCACCATTTTATTTTTTCATGCATTTGTTCTACACCCATCCAAGTTCTTGCATGTGTATTGAGCGCCATTGGTTGTAGGCTGGTTCATGTGAGTTACTGTGCCCTGGTTTGAGGTTTAGAGTATTCCTGGCTCAAGCAAGTTCTTCTAGTTTTAGGTCAGATTCCTTTATGATTCTATGCTGTTTGCAGCTTTAGCAGCATGGAAGTTTTTTGTCCTGTTCCATTATTCTGGACATCTTTAAAATATAGGCATGTGTAGCTAAGAAGGTAGTTTTGGGTGTTGGTGTTAAACTCTAGAAGCTTGAAAGTTGTCTTTGGCACTTTCTACAATGTCTGAAAGCACAGCCTGTTCCCAGTGTTAGAATTGTGCACTTCAGTGTAAGTATAAAATAGTCACTGCAATATGGTGGGGTTTTTTCCCTGCAGAGAGTCCGTAGCGGTGAATGGAAAGGCTACACTGGAAAGGCAATCACTGATGTGGTCAATATTGGGATTGGTGGCTCTGACTTGGTAAGTTTCTGACATTATATATAATCTTCCATAGCTTTGTGAGTGTGTGCTTGTAATAAAGATAAAATCTAATTGTTGCTTTCTGTCTAGGGCCCTCTGATGGTAACTGAAGCCCTGAAACCATATTCCAAGGGAGGCCCTCGTGTTTGGTTTGTGTCCAACATTGATGGTACTCACATAGCCAAAACCCTGGCTGAGCTCAAACCAGACACTACGCTCTTCATCATTGCATCAAAGGTAGGTCTAATGTGAGCACTGGGGGATGACCTCAGATGTAAAGGGCTTGGTCAGAACAGAGGTCTGTCTGCAGGAAGATCTACATCAGGGACTTCTAAATGCTGTGATTCATCCTAAACTTGCAGTATGAGCTTCTGTTGTTACTGAAATACTTGAGGATCTAGAAGTGCTGAAAATGACTGGAAATTGCTTGTTTAGGGTGCATTTTGCACTCAACACAAGTTTAAGCTTAATTCATAAAAGCTTCTTTCACTGCATTTCTCTCTGGGTGGCATGCAGGATTCTATGTGGTTATTTCCTTGAAATTGTTGCCTCATTCCTTTTATTTAAGGTTACTTTTAGTTCTTTATCTTAGGTACATTGGTTTTTTTTTTGCTTTTATGTTTTGCACAAACAAATTGCACGTAGTTGGGGGATTTTTCATTCTGGTTTAGGGTAGTATCAAAATGTCTTCACCTAAATAACTTAAAAACTGAGTTCCTTAAGCACTGTAAATACTGAGCTTCTTTACTTACAAACAGGTAAAGATAGTCTGCTGGTAGTTTATAAGATTATTTCTGAATGCAGTCTTAATAGCTGCCTTTTTGTTTGAAGTTTTTCCTTGCTATTACCAATTATGCTTACAGAATAAGCTAGCTGCCACTGCCTTTGAGGAATGCTTCTGTCTCAGCAGAGAAAGCTGATGAAGACATTATGAATTATGTAACTTGAGTTGCCTTTGTTTGTAAATCACAGTAGAACCTTTTTCTTGTTGAAGACACTCTCCAACAAATGAACATGTGTGTAGTGCTGGCCATGCTCCCTGGTGCTGCTCATTATCTTATCTTGGCAACCCTGCAGCCAGGCAGCAACCTATGGAATAATAAGGAAACTTCACAAAGTAATACTAATGGTCACTCTGAATAACTGAGTTCAAGGATTACGGTTCAAAGGCTTAGAAGACTGACAAATTGCAAGAGTAGCACTTCAGTTTGTTTGCCAGACTGTAGTTAAATAATTGGGTATATTTGGAAGAGGATGAATGGTATTTCTGTTTTCCATCACAGGCTTGTGTTTCATAATGAAATATTTTGGGAGATGGATGAGAGGAGGTTGAATCTAATGTTCACCCTTAAAGCTAAATTTTGATGGTTGAATAAATCAGAATGGTTGTAGATACTTGCAAAACTGCATGACTGAACTTCTGTGCACACTTCAGGAAGCAGGAAAATGTTTTCCTCTAATCAGCAAAATGAAATTATGGCAAGAGCCGTAGCAGAAATGCGTGTTCCTACATGAAAAGTAGGAATTGAAGAACAAGAGGACAGTCCAGCTTAGGTTATCCTGTTTTGATGCTCAGTGAGTTCTGTTTTAGTTGAATCGTAAAACTATTTAGTGGAAGACTAAAGTAGAAAATTTTAGTCTCAAGGTTTTGCATAATAGTTTAGGGGAGGGAAGGTAGGAAGTGGGGAATAATTACTCCAATTCCAGATACATGCTAGTTAAAGATGAATCCAGAAAGACTACTCCTTTCTGGGCTAACCTTTAAACAAGTTCAGGCTGCTTAAAAGGTATGTTCCAAATAATCAGAGCAGAGTGATTCTAGATGTTCACAAGACAACTGCTGTCAGATTTCAGCAAAAAAAAAAAAGCAAGTTAAGTACAGTGTTTTACAAACTTCCTCCTTTTCCTATGCACAGACTTTCACCACCCAAGAAACCATCACCAATGCAGAAACAGCCAAAGAGTGGTTCTTGCGTGCTGCTAATGATGTAAGTCTAATATGCTTTGGTTCCTTAAGAGAAAGCAACAGCATTTCGTTGTGCAGCTTCTCCCTGGTTAGCCTGTGCTTTGGAGCAGAGCCCGGCGCTGCCCAGACCGAAGCTGTACAGCCCAGCAAGTGCTGTACACGTCTCTCAGGCCTTCGGGTGTACGACAGGCCGCGATGTCCAACACCACCAGTTTTTCATTATAAACGGCTGTCATGCGTTGCTCCCCCAAATCCTGCCTATGAAGTAATGCATTGGTGTATTGGCATTAGAGATGGCTAATAATTTGGTAGAACCACTGATGTGGAAATACAAGGATACTGTGTCTATGTGGCGTTACCTTGTAATTCTTGGCAAATCTTTAAAAACTAGAAATGAAGCCATGGTTGGAATGATACTGATATTTCAATGACAGATGGCCGTGCTATGAATAGAGACCTTGTATTTAGCTCATTCTCTCCTGCTTCTAACCTTTAAAAGGAAAAAGCAGATACTGCCTGCTCAGGTAATTAACCTGTTCCAGTCAGGGTAGTCGTACTGAGTTTGAAAGCTGGGCTTTGAAATTCCTTATTACGCTGCTATTGCAGATGACTCATCATTCTTCACCAGAACATTTACTGAAAGACCAAAGTGTAGATCTTGAGCTTGAGATTTATCAGTAATTCCAATTGTCTTGATCTTTTGACCCTCACTGGTAGCACAAGCTCCCTCAACTCCAAACCATTGGTAGGGGTGTCCCAAACTGGGAGCATACTCTTAAGGAAATAGCGTGCTGCTTTAAGCAGTGACAGCTTCCACAGGCCCACACAAGAATATTACCAGAATGTTACCTTCAGACAGGCACAGTGCCCGAACCCACACTGAATGGGCATAAGATGATTGCAAGTTGATAATGCAAAAATCACTGCTGATAGTCACCGACATTTTGTTTAAATGGGGCAGATGAGCTTTATGACCACAAATCAAAATAATTAGCATTCTAGATCTAACAATGTGTTTATTTTTCATTAAGCCTTCCGCTGTGGCCAAGCATTTTGTTGCCTTGTCTACCAATGGTGTAAGTATAGCAAATTTATTTATCTTTTTCCTATATACCTTTAAGATGTTGTAATTTTAAAATCCAGTAAGGAAGCCTGTCTTTTAAAACACTGTTACTTGAGTACCAATTTTAACCTTCATCTTCAAAGGAACCGTATCTTTTTCTACTGAAAATAACTGAATCACTTCTAGAGTAATGAACTGTAGTGAGATTGGACCTTAGTTACAGATTTGTGCTTTTTCTGCTAGAGATTAGATCAGAAACCAAGTCTCTCATACTCGAAATGACTGTCCTGTTATTAGTGAGCGTTACCTGTAATTGCTATAGTGTGCATGAGTGCAGTTAGGTAAACAAATACTGCTCTCCTGGACTCAAGTACGCGCTGAAGTGATGCAGGCAGCTTCTGTGAATAATCATACCATGGGCATAATGTACTCTGTGGTGTTTCACACAGAAGCATGAAGTAGAAAGACCAACAGCAATTAGAAAGAGACTGCAATAATTGAGAGGCTGTAGGGTACTGTGGTGGGAAGTTCCTTGATCCATTCTGGTTCTGTTAAGGGTAAACTGAATGTCAGTCCAGCTCCTAACATATTGCCCCTTCAATTGATCAGCAAGTGAGTGTATGTCACTGACTTTATTTGAGACTACTGAGTAGTGTTAGTGATTTATGGAAATAAAGGTATGCTTTTTTCTGATGGATGCTATGCATTTCTGAAATGAAGCATGTAACTGGGAAATTCGGGTATTTAACCCAACTTGTATTTTGTATTTGGTAGGTGTAAAAGCTCTTGAGAATGTTTGGTTTACTTATGGTGTTCTTACATGTTTGTTTGTTGTGTTTTGTTTGTTTTTTTTTTTTATTCTAGCCTAAAGTTAAAGACTTTGGGATTGACACAGAGAACATGTTTGAGTTCTGGGATGTAAGTACATGTCTAATGTTGTGTGGTAGATGCTAACGGTTAGAATAATCTAACTTCCTTCAGAAAATGTTAACTTGATGTCAGGGGACTGCCAAAACACTTAAATTACAGTAGTTGTGTTCCCTGTAGTGAGAGATCTGAAAACTTGTAACAAAAGGCAAATTGAGAATGTGTCAGGCAAGCAAAAACAGTCGTCTCTTGGCCATTCCATTAAAATCCTGCAGTCAAAGGTCTGAACAGGAGCCTTCTATGTTCTTGGCTGTTTAATCAGCTGTTGGGTAACAGGAGATACAAGCCTTAGCTTATTCCTCCCTGTAAGTAGTTATTATAAGCTGTGACATTTGACTGTTGGGGTCTAACTGTATATAATCTAGGCCTGTAAAGGTCAAACATCAGAAATGGGAGCTTAACTTGATATTTTGTAGCAGATGCATATTTTAAGTATACTGCCCTTAGTCTTGGCCCTTATACTTAATCAGACACAGTTTGGTTTTTGTCTCATTGACTATGGGCCTGACAAACTGGATTTTAAAGCTGCTGTTTAAAAATTACCCAGAGCATTATCTTTCTGTAGATTGTGTTGTAATCTTGCTGAAGCAAGCTTTACCTGTAGAGGAGTGATATTAGGATGGAAGTCAATTTAGCATTTGGAAGTGAACTGAAATCATCAAGGGATCTGCTCCAACAGATGTTATATAAATCAGAAAAGTGAGAGAACTATTTAAAAAATACATATTTAAGGATTCATTAGGGGGCTACTGTAAGGTGCAGTTTCCCTTGAGGGTACCATATAATGTGTAGTGAATTATCACCAAAGAAAAACATTGATTTTTCTGAAAATAGTGTAAACACATGCTGCTATTTCCTAATAGTTTGAATGTAAAAGCCTTGCACTTCTCCTCTCTAAACAAATCTCTTGTTTTCAGTGGGTTGGTGGCCGCTACTCTCTGTGGTCTGCCATTGGTCTCTCCATTGCCCTGCATATCGGTAGGTATTCCTGGGATACAGCAATGCCAAGAGTGAATCTGTTTGCTCTGGGAAGGTAGCTGTGGAATGGTTAACAATACTGGATTGTGGATCAGACTTGGGACAAATATTATTTTACCCAGCCTACTCTGTGCTAAATAACTATTGTAATGCAATGGAAGTGTTGAAGTTCTAGTAATGTAAGTGCAATTTCAGAAGTTACCTGTACTTAGGTACAATTAGTCAAATCGTATCTCTTTAATCACTTGCACAGTCAAAAGTGCTTGATTTATGTAAAGCCATGTTAGTGTTGAAAATTAGACCTTGCAGCTGAAATTCCTAAACTATTTAAGAGTAGGGTATTTAGTTTCTGTGAGGATGTACACATTAAACATCACAATCCTATGTCTCCAGTTCTGCATATGAGCTCTGAGCATTAACTATCTCCTTCTCCCATTACTGCCTTTTGCCTTTTTAGGCTACAGGGCCTGGTGTTACAGAAATGGCTCCTATCTGCAGAATTGTGGAGCAAACCCCTAAATTGATCCCCACCTGCTTGTATCATTTTGGGGTCACATTGTCATTTCTCATGCAGATCCCAAATGCAGGTGGAGAGCACACAGTGAATGTGAAATAGCTATAAGAACTGCTGTTTCCTGTTGAGCAGGCTCTTCATCAGCCTTGCACTTGTTCCCTCATCACTTTTTTCAGATATTTAAAGTCTGAAACCATAATGTCATTTATTTTTCTAAATAAAAGCTAGAATTGCCTTAGACTGAGGTTAGAAAAACATTGGGTTTGGTGGTTTTGGAATTATATGAATAGGAGTTGTCATGTGTATAAAAACCTGTGTGAACAGCAAAATAAACCTCAGTCAGGCACTTACTGCTTTGTCTGCAATGTGCTGTTCATCTCTGCTGACAGACAGATTGGGTGCTGGCTGCTGAGGGCCAGTCTGTTGGCACTTTGTGCTCTTGCATCCTTCGTCTCCCAGAGCTGCCACTGGGATTGCCAGGCACTTCACCTCCACTTTTCCATATAAGAATCAGGATTTCTGGCTTTGCAGTAAAGGATGGCGTTAATTAAACTACTCATTAGTGAAAATGAATGGTGATTTAAATACCCTAATTATAAAGCAAAGAAAAATTGGGTGAATTGTTAAGAGAACAGGGAATGGGGGAAACTTTTTTGAGATCTTGTTATGGTTGGTTTTTTTCAGACCAACACAGAAATCCCTGCTGCGCTAGCTTTGCCCTCTTGTTTTTGGGAATATCACTCCCACTGTGCCTGTGAAGTGACCGAGGGTTTGGCTCAATCTTGCTGAGAACTATGTAGCCCTCAATATAGAGCCTGGTTTTAATGTCTCTGCTTTCCTTCCAGTTTGCTCATCCTGACTGAATAGGGATTTTAGGCAAAGGTTTTTGCAGTCTGTTTCATGAAGTTGACTTGCTCTGAAGTCCAGGCTTTAATCATAACTAAATATCTGTCTGATGGGATGCAAATTTGAACACAATTAGTAGTTGTGAGTCTTGCTGCATATTAGGAATCTCAACTGTTTTATGATTGTCTCTGCAAGGAAAAAAAGTTTGAGTTGTAATAGTAAATATAGCTGACTTTTTTCCATTGCTAGGTTTTGACAACTTTGAGAGCCTGCTTTCAGGAGCTCACTGGATGGTGAGTATGCAATGCCTACTTCAGACTTGCTCCTCTTAACAGTTGTTGGAAGGTAACTGAAGGCAGGTTGGTTTTGTGTCTTCTCAATGCTTCTAAAACGACAGTGCTTGGGAAGCTCTCCCTGGATCAAACTAACAATAAAAGCAGTTTAAGAGTTGGAGGGATGATGATTGCTTTATCAGAAGTGCAATTCTTTACCTTTGTGTCATGTAGGATAATCACTTCCGCACTGCCCCTCTGGAGAAGAACATGCCTGTTCTGTTGGCCATGCTGGGGGTCTGGTATATAAACTGCTACGGCTGTGAGACCCATGCCCTTCTGCCCTATGACCAGTACATGCACCGCTTTGCTGCCTACTTCCAGCAGGTAAGGCTCAGGCAGAGCAAAGGTAAAATGTAAATATGTAAATATGCATCTGTCCTGGCTTTAGAACCTGGATGCATGTTTCTAGGCTAAAATTGCAATCACTTAAATTCATGTAATCAAGGGCCTGAAGACACTGATGCCAAGATAGATATTAGCTTATTTACTCAGTTAATTTAGAGATGTATTTTTGCTCAGATCTCTATTTTCTTGGTGTCTGTAAATTAAGCAGCTATATCTGATGCTTATGAAATTTGCATTAAAAAGCACACTCATTATGGTTGAAGTATGTATGAAAACTGGTTCTGCAATAAAGGTGACACTGCCCTTCCCTTCTTCCAGGGGGATATGGAATCTAATGGCAAGTACATCACCAAGAAAGGCTCTCGGGTGGACTACAATACTGGCCCCATTGTGTGGGGAGAGCCAGGCACCAACGGGCAGCACGCTTTTTACCAACTCATTCATCAAGGTAAGCTGGAACTGTTCAATACCTTGTTTTGGAGCTAAATTCTGAATGGCTAGAAAGCTGCAAGAGCCTGCAGAATTGACATGGGTTTAGGGGCTGGGCTCTAACCTAGCATAACATTGCTATGGTACTCTTAATTAGGGGCTTTAGAAGGCTATAAGATGCAGGTTTTACCTCTACAATAAGGAGGGTTGACTTAAGCTGAAACTAGTGAGCTGTCTTGTCACTCTCACTGCTGTTAATAATCAAAAAAGCTTTTTAAAGTGGCTGAATCTTCCAGTAACTCTGAATATGGAGTGAGAATTGAAGATTTAAGACTTTCCTGCTGCAGGGTTATTAACATGGCTTTTCTTATAGGAACTCGCATGATTCCCTGTGACTTCCTGATCCCAGTCCAGACCCAGCACCCAGTCAGAAACGGTTTGCATCACAAGGTAATAAGCTCTTTGTCAGAGCACCTATATTTTCCTGTAGCTGCAGGCCCTGAAGGTTGTTCAGTATTGCAGTGTGCAAGACTTCTAGATGTCCCTCTGAAACTCTACACATAGGCCCTGTGAACATTCACACCAGGCTTGAAAATACCTAATTTAGAATTACATATTATATGTAATAGTGGTATTTTTACTCTTGAAGAAATTGCAGCCACAGTTCTTGAGGCAGACCAGTGGTGTCACCTGTTGGATTGCTGAGGCTGGATGGGCTTGAGCAATTAAGTATCTGAAGACAAAAGTTCTTGTAGAAATTGGGAGGAGTGTAATTATTACAGAGTAGGAAGAAGGAAATTCTCAGACCTGATGAAAACTTCCTCAGAGATGCTGTTGCAAGTCTTAAAAGTCTTAAAAGATAGGACAAAATCTAGTGAGTATAGTAGTATGACAGGGGCAGAGCCTGCTAAACACGGGTATATTTTAAGCAGTCCATTTTTTTTTTTAGTTTTACATATCATCCAACTAATGACTTTTGGTGAAGAGTGCCTAACAAATTTTTATTTAAATTCCAGAAGTAGAAACATGTCCAGATCTACTACCTAGTGCATACTTCAGAAAAACATGCTTCCTCCATAAGTTTCAATCTTGTCATGATTTCAGATTACAAGTGCTGTTTAAATTGCATAATAGTATTTTTTTTGGTCAAGTAACACCAAGTATAGGTGAAAGTTTTAGAACATGACTCGGCAAAGAAGAGGAGAAAAGGTTTTGTTTGACTGTAGGTATTGTAAGAGATTAGTTTAGTTTAATGGGTAGGATAAAAACCACATGAATTTGCAAGCTGATGTTAGGCAGGGAATAGGAAACTAAAAACTTCTACTGCATTGGTAGGGATTGGGATACAGGATTGGTATGTGGTATGGTGTGGGGATTTCCTTCACACAGAGTAAATATATCCCAGTTGATTCTCTTTGTCTAATCCATGTGTATGGTGTAGCATGGGATAAAAAAATACAGACTGTGCTGGATGAAAGGGGGTGTGAAGTCCTGGCTCCTTTGCTTTCCCTGGGAGACTTGCTGTCAGCTTCAGTGGAGCAGAGTTGTGCAGAACATGGATACATGCACTATTAAAATAGTAATAAAGTCTCTGGCACTCTGAGGTAAAAAGCTATAGACAAGTTTTTGTAGATAAGCTAAGACATGGACCTGTTGGAACAGGTCCAGCAGAGGGCCATGAGGATGATCAGAGGGATGGAGCACCTCTCCTGCGAAGACAGGCTGAGAGAGTTGGGGTTGTTCAGCCTGGAGAAGAGAAGGCTGCAGGGAGACCTTATAATGGCCTTTTAATACCTGAAGGAGCTACAGGAGAGCTGGGGAGGGACTGTTTATGAGGAAGTGCAGCGACAGGACAAGGGGCTATGGTTTTAAATTGGAAGAGGGGAGAGTTAGATTAGACACCAGACGGAAATTCTTTCTGGTGAGGTTGGTGAGACACTGGAACGGGTTGCCCAGGGAAGTTGTGGCTGCCCCATCCCTGGAGGGGTTCAAGGTCAGGCAGGATGGGGCTTGGAGCAACCTGCTCTAGTGAGAGGTGTCCCTGCCCATGGCGGGGGGGGTTAGAATTCTATCTTTAAGGTCCATTCCAACTCAAATGATTCTATAGCAGGCATTATTTCAAATACTGCATGTTTTACTGCTGTAGTGCTGAAAATAAGAGGCCTTGGTCTAGATTCAAGCACCAGGTATCACTATTTCAGCTGAGGAAAAACAGTTATCAGATGAAGATAACATATCTTTACCTTCTACCCGCTAGATCCTTTTGGCCAACTTCCTTGCTCAGACCGAGGCCTTGATGAAAGGGAAGACTGCTGATGAAGCTCGCAAGGAACTTCAAGCGGCAGGACTGAGCGGAGATGCTCTGGAGAAGCTCCTTCCCCACAAGGTAAGGCAGGCTCTGTCACTCTGGCTTTCCTCTGGTTAGGTGCTGGTCTGTGGTGGTGAGACACCCTGTTGGCCGCTGCTGGGTGGGGTTTGCTGGTGGGGCAGTGCCCTCCAGTGGCTGCAGAGTGCTGCTGTCCGGGCAGACCAAAGCTGCTGGTTTGGCTTCTACTCCACAGATCTGCTGGAGCAGCCCCTAATGCCACTCTTGCTAAAGTGTGCTCATCAGGAAGCCTTCTGAGGCCTGTCAGAAAGGGTGAGCCCCTGTGATATTGACTTGTCTAATTTCTTCCTCCAGCCCATAGTAGCCACTGATGGTGCTTTGGAGATACTTTGCCATTGTGTTTGTAATAAAACATAACAGCGATCCCATTTAACGATTGCAGTTGTTAGCCTTTAAAGCTTTCAGGATTTTGTGTTTGCTAATACAAATAATCCAATGTGGGCTGTAAGGAAAACATAAACTGCAAGTTCCTGATGTGAGTTTTACAACATACTAAATAACTATGTAATTCTTGTTTGGAAAGGTCTTTGAGGGAAATCGACCAACCAATTCCATCATGTTTACAAAACTCAACCCATTCACTCTGGGAGCCATCATTGGTAAGTAAATAGATCTCTCATCTCTGAGTGCTTATTAAGACATTCTGATAAAATGTATTGATAAATCTTCTTCTGCTTACAGCGATGTATGAGCACAAGATATTTGTTCAAGGAGTTGTTTGGGATATTAACAGTTATGACCAGTGGGGGTAAGTCTCCTTGATCTGTTTCTTGTGCACTTGCTGAGTGTGGTATCCTGGTATTCTTTAAGTAGTCATGACTTAGAGAAAAGACATTGGGGGAGGGGGAAAAAGGTATTAGAGCAAATTATTACAGGATAATTTTAAATGAAAACAGATTTTCTGGGGATATGTCACCTTATCTCTGGATTGAGGGATGTAGTGTTCAGCAGTGAACAGTAACAGGCTGGATCTGTTCAGGCCATGTGACATGCACGTACTGAAGGGGAAAAGACTCTAAGTCTTAAAACAAAACTTTCTCTCTCTAGACATCCTGTAATGTGAGAGCTGTCTGTTTTGTCTGAGCAGCTGTGAGAGCTCCAGTTGTTCATGGCTGGCAGAGAGTTGAATAATACTAACTTTGGTATTTGTGAAGGGAAAAACGTTCATCAGTGTTCACTGTTAAGTTACTTTTTACTGGCACCTATTTTTAACATTAACGGCTTATAGTAAATACTGTAAGTTGCCAGCACTAATGTTGTTTCTCTTTCTTCTCCTGTTTTTATAAATGCAGAGTCGAGCTTGGGAAACAACTTGCCAAGAAAATTGAGCCTGAACTGGAGTCAGATGCTCCAGTGACATCTCATGATAGCTCAACAAATGGGCTCATCAACTTCATCAAAAAACATAGAGCCTGAAAGGAAAGATCTGGAAGACATCGACAATCTAATCACCGGACACCCAAATCTGATGTAGTTGTGCTTTTTTTTTTTAGCCACTTCTAACAAAAGTAGCACTTTACAGAGGTAGCTTCTTCACTTGTTGCAGTTAATCTTGTTGCGTCAAGTGTTACAAACGAAAACTAGTTTTGTGAAACCCAGAGGTTGTATAGTGGCTTTCTATTTTTGTGGCTGTTTAATCTGTAAAGTGCAGCTGGTACGTTCCTCGGTTCTTACCCCTCAACTTCCCTAAAGATGATCCACATAACTGATACTAGTCAATAAAAGGTATGATGGATGAGTAAAACTTCTTCCCTCTGTCTTCAAAGCGCAGACCCAGTGCCAGTTGCCTTGCTGACCCTGTAAGGCCCTCTGAGGCCAAGTGAACGAGCTTCTGCCCCTTTGGATTGGCTCTGCCCTAGGCTGGAAAGGAAAATGTGTTCAGAGAATCAAAGCTGTGGCTGTAGATTGTTCAGATTGCATGGTTTAATGCATTTGAGCAAGGTACAGCTTTTTTCAATGCTGCTGTGAAAAGGGAGGTTTATTTAATGTTTGTTAGAAGCTCTCTCTGGATTTGTCCCCCAGCTGTGGCAGCCCTGTGTGCTCAGCTATGCAAAAAGAAAGGCAGTTCCCAGAGTGACAGGGTTATCTTAATTTTCCAAATAGTTCTCAAGAGTTTGTGAACTATGAGCTTGGGATACTTGCAGAAGAAATGTAATTTTGCTCTCCTCCAGAGGCAGTTTTTTTCACTCTTCTTAAATGGGTATCACTATTCCAACAAAAAAAACCTGAATAGAGAACATGGTAACTGTTTGTAACAGAGTCACTTACCTGCTTTCCCTCTCTACCACTGTTAACCCTCTCTGCTAACAGACTAGCATGCTGTGGCTGTTGTTCTGTAACACCTTTAATAAAGGTAAGACACAAGCATTGAAAGGAAAAACAAGATGTTAATTGTGGTTTTCATACCCTGAGCTCTTCTGGCAAAGGCTGCTGTGGCTCCAGTCTGGGTGTGTAACCCCTATTCATGGGACCAAAATCATGATGTCACAGCCCCCTGGTGCTTTGCAGTTTCTCCAGGTAAAACATGGTCAAAAAGCGAGAACCCGCTAGAGGGAGGCACCATATTTTCATATGAGGCTTTTAGCCTTTCACCCTCCCCTTCACTAAAGCACAGCCCCCTCCTCTCTCTCTCTGGAGGGAGGTGTGGGTCAGATCTTCTCCCGATTCCAATGGCAAACCCCGTTGGTTTGTCTCGGTGCTGTTGTCTCACCCTCTGTCTGTTCCTCTCCTGGCAGTTACACCCCACACGGGCGGCCATGTGTGTTCCCCAACTCCTTGCTGCTGCTCTAACCCTGCACTTTTTTGTCCAAAAGCATCAATTTCTTCTCGCAGAAGGTTTATTTACTAATGTGCAATGTAATGTGCCCCATTATAACACACCAGGTCTTCTTGCTACCCAAGTTTTTAATCCAAAACTCCCCCAAAACACTGCCATCCTCAACACCCCCCCCCCCTCACCGTTGGGTACGGCGCCCCCTGGCGGCGCGAGGGCTCCTCTCAGGGAACGGCTGGGGAGGGGCCGGGCTTTACAGATCCTCCTCGGCGAGAGCGCTCGGGGCTGCCCTTCCCTGCTAATTAATATTTGCTAATTGACGGTGAAATCAGCGGGGTAAGTGAAGAGCCACTTCGTAACAGCTTGCTGGCTCATCGGCCTGGATGCCAAAATTGCTACGTTCAAATTTAGGGAGTATGAAAATGAGCTCTCTGTGGCATAACGGCTCCTGCCTGTAGCCAAACACTGACAAAAGGGGTAGAGAAGCTTTAAAAGGAGGGGGTTTTCACTGCAGCAGTTGAAGAGGGTACAGTCAGAGAGGTCACGAAGCCCAAGGGAGCAGCCTGTGGCTACATCTTGAAGATGAAATGGGATAAAACCCCCCTGTGGGTCCGGGAGTCCCTCAGGGACAAGAGTTGGAGGCCAAAAGCAGAGGAAATCATGGCGCGACTGCCTGGGCCTCGCTCTTCGGAGGCTTCTCCTTGCAGGCACGCTGGAGGCCGTGATGCCCAGCCCTGGTCCTGCTCCTCTTGCCTTTGGCCACACATGTGTCCTATTGAATAAAAAATACAAGAAGCCTTTGACTCAGTTTCTGGTCCTTGACCTCCAGTGAATCAGTTTAAATCCTTCTGTATCCTATCAGCCAGCCCCTTCCTGCAAGAACAAGAGAGAGTTCTTCCTAAATCGCTAAGGAGAAGGTGTGTGTGGCGTGTCCCCCTGCTCCATTCCAACTGGGAAAGCGTAATTGACATGGCTGGGCTCCCTGGTGAAAGTGTATTACCACCCAAAGAGACAGTGAAAGGTAGTAACCTGCCTAAAGTAAACAGATGGTTGTCAGACCCACAAGCTGGAAGGAGATCCCAGTGCCTACACCACAAGACGGACATTCCTCCTGAGGACGTACAGCGTGGGGATGCTTTGAGTCAACGTAAGTAGATAAGTCAATGATACATGTGTATAAAACACCATCTTGACACTTGCAATGCTAATTTGACTAATCATAATAACTTCTCAAAGTCAAAATTCGTCTATGAATGTATTTTAAGAGTTCTTGAGAAGATAACTACTGTATTCAATGGAAAATTCTAGTATTTAAAAAGAAAATTGTGTTAAATTCATATTGTATTCCCACTGTACACACACTTAATATGGACTGTGTGGGTATGAGGTTAGAGGAGGAATAAATTTGCATTGCAAATTAATCTAAAAAGGCTGTCTGAGAGCTACGATTGTAGTGAAGACATCTTCTGGCTCTTTTGTTTAAGGAAAATTGGGCAGAAATAATCTATAAGTGATCCGCCTTGGCCCAATTCACAGTGATCTGATCTGCTGGGGTGGTTCCAATTTCCAAACTATCCTGCACTGCCTGCAGAGTTCCTGCAGACACACTGATGGTAATGGTCTGAGCTTAGGCTGCTTGCAGGAGGGTGAGTAAAACTTCCCAAGCCACACCAAGAGCTTCAGTTGAAGCTGTTGCAGCTTTGGAGGAGCAGGGAGTGCTCAGAGATCTGCAGCACCAGAGCTGAAGCAGCCAGGCCATGAGTCCATATAGATCAAGTGAAATGAAGATAGTTTTACCTCATTCATATTTATGAATTGTATTTAGATGTTCTTAAAAACATTCTGCTTTAGTGATTCCTGCTGTTATTTCTTGTTAAAAGGAGAAGGGTTTTGGAGAGTTGTGTAGGTAAGTACAGTGTACAATAAAGTGGTGAAGTCTAGAGCGTCAAAGTTTTGTATTAATTTGGTTTTGTGAAGTTTCAGTAGGATACTGACAGTGTGTTCATCTTGTCAACTCTTACAGGGGTAACACTGGCTTGCAGGCTGTGTTAGTAGGTATTTTAAGGGCTACAGGGTGTGACAAATAGAAAGCAATTTGGCTTCCAGACTTGCATTAATGAAAATTTGGCAAAGAGCACTCTTTTTTTTTTTAGCTGCTGTCTCATTCAAACTTGAATGCTAGTAACTGTATTGCTCTACCCTGTTTGAGAGAGGCTTTTCAAGTTGTTGTTAGCTTTATGGCTTGTGAGGATGGCCAAAACAGATCAGATTAAAAAATAGCTCTAGAGCTAAATGTTTCCAGAGGTCTGATAATGTCTAGATAGCTTTACTGTACCTTCATTTTTTCCTGCGTTCTTTCTCAGTTTGAGTTTTCTGACAGAAGAAAATTAGAAAATTCAGAGGTTTTCATAAAACACAACAGAACAACAGTTCCCAAACCTGCTGAATGTACTTGGAATTTCAAAAAGCATACCCTCCAAAATATTTGTAGTCAGGTTGTCAGTCACAGTATCTGGATTTTACTTGATGGTCTCCCAAGTAGACACATTTCTTGGTATCCCTTTAAACTCGGTTCTTTGAGATTCAAGTAATATTTCTTCTAAGGAAATATTTTGAGCCCAGGCTTGCAGACCAATGAGTCCTGTGGGGAGAAGACACCCAGTGTGGCTGCCTCTCTGCACCGGGCTGTCCCAGGCTGTCCAGAGGAGGGGAGCTGGGGAATGGACAGATAACCCTTGGGGAGGCTGGGAGAGGCTGCACGGTGGATTCTGCTGAGGCAAGAGCTGGCTGTCAATAAGCCTGTGAAGAAGTTGGCCTGGGATCACGCATCTGGAGCGCTCTCAAGTATGTGGTAATTCCTAGAAAGCCTGAGCTCTGCCTTTCATCATTAACAACAGCCATAAGGGACAATATCTGCTAGAAAGATCCCTCTCACTTAACGCAGGATGAAAGCGGAGCATATTGTTTGTTGTTGGAGAGATTTTTGAGTACTAGCGAACCATTAAAAAAAAAAATCTTGAGTAACAATTGCAATAGTTTTTTGTTGAATATTCCTGTGTGGTTTTGGACTAATTAAAACCACCGCTTTTGTCTTTAAGTCAGTAAAGTGGGTAACCACTGTGTAAGCAGTTCATGAGTTTGGCAAGTTCAAACTTTGAATGTGACTTTATGAAAAGATTTTGATATATAGTTGGTCTAATTTATTCTTAAATTTTATGCAGTGAGTCCTAGATTAACTAAAATGCTCTGCTGTGCTAGCAGGGCTGCTCATTTTAAGAGAGCTTCTCCAGGCTTTTCAAGAACTGCATCTATAGCCATATTGGGTTTTTTTTTAATTATACAGATGAATCTCTACAGCTTTTTTCCTTGATGTATTATCTAATAGATCTTAGATTTATTCTTCCATATCCATTATAGACATTACCATAGACAACAAAAGGGCTGTTGGCATAGCTTCATGGCTGCGTAGTCTGTGTTCTAGCAGTGGTGTTTCCTGAACTGCTTAAGAAAACCAGTATGACAAGAGACAGTGCAGGGCATCATCTGGATGCTCACCAGAGCTCTCCATAAATAGTTATATCAATGTTGATCTTCAATAGCCTTTTAACATAAATTGCATCATTTTGAGTTGGAAGAGTTATAATCATCTATTGCTTAAGTCATGTTTAATTCTCAGGATATATACCTGCTACCTGTAATCATAGCAGATTTTAGGATGATAAAAAAGTGGAATAAAGAATGGGTATGGGGACATCACCCCTTCTAATCTTAGAATTATGGAGTATGGTACGAGGACTACTGGCCAAGAGACACCTGGGGCAGATCCTGCTTAGTTAAATTTCCACAGGACTGAGATTTACAGTGTCTCACAATTCTTAACTAAGATTTCATGGACCAGTGAAAATGTCTCATTGACTTCAGGAGACGTTGGTCTGAGCCATGGGTTGTTAATGGCAATCGTGAGAGGGTTCGAGTGGCCCAGATTATTTGTCAAAGATACTTTGGACCATTTCAGCCTGGCTGCAGATCTGCTGCTCTGTGGAGTGAGAGTTAAAAAGAAGTCTCTGGGGCAGACACATGTGCAAGGAACTTAGTGAAGCCTATAGAGACTTTCTAGCCTGGCTTCATAACTCCTTTCAGAGGTGAGCTGTATTTGACAAAAAGCATCAATTTTATTTGGAACAAGTGTACCTTTGGGGCTAAACTAAAGTTATAGGAGAGGAATGATGCTGGCTATTTGATGTGGTAGAAGAGGCCCTAGAGCAGTGCTCTTCCTTGCTAAAACCATTTTTCTGCTGAGTAAGTCTAAGCTGGAACAAAATCAATATGGTGATGTCCTTAAATTTGATGGTATCTTTAATAGTAAAAAAAATGCCTATATAGATACTCAAACTATACATATGGGGTTTACATATGTAAAAAGACACTAAACTTGTTTTCTTCTTTAATGCCTCAGAGATCTTCCTCCTGGGAGATACTGACATTCCCTTCATATTGGGTGGATTTACCACAAGGAAAGCTAGAGGAAACTTAAAAGTGTCCGGTTTTATTTAAAACCTTGGTGGTCTTTAACGGCTGCCCCACAGTTCCAGCCTGGTACAAACTTAAACAGAGCTCTTTGTTGCTCTTGAATGTGACATAATCCTTTCATCTGGCACGCTGAATGAAGTATGCACATGGCTTTTTTGCTACCCCTGCTGGGCTGCCTTGTTACACCTTCAGAGCAACCCACCCCCCAGCAACCACGCTCGGGCTCTGTCATCCACCCTAATGCCAACAAACAACAGATAACTACGGCATCTTTGGGCTTTAAAGCGCTGCCCCTCGTTAAACTTGTGTGTTGAGGAAGGAAACGGCTCCCCACATCATTGTTTCTTGCAGATACAGATACGGAGTACATTTTTTTGTTGTTTGCATGTTTGCTAATTTGAAGCTCTTTGAAGAATCCTACAGGGAGATCAAAGACAAAAGATTAGAACGTTTTTAATAAAGTGAAGAAGGATCAGGTTAGATCAAAGGGACAAGCTGACAGGAAATAAGTAGGTGCCGTTGTTGGCTGACACTTGCATGCTGTAGGGTGATTTCTGTGTTAATGTGAGGTCAGGAGGAGGATTGCTTTACATCTTATTGTCTCCAGACTTTGCTGACTGGGTGTGTCTTTGTACTTCGCTTTAATCTCAGAAATTAAAACCCATAAAGTCACAGTTTGGCTCAGCCACATGATTTTTCTCATTATTTAGCTTTGATTTTTTTGAAATAAAAATAAAATTTGGAACGCACCAGCAGGGCATGGAGGTAATTAATTGGCCTGCAAGGGGATTCAGCTACAGGAATAGTCATTATCAGAGGCTCTGGGCCTCAATCATCCCAGTGTCATTTTGTGACTTTAAGGGAATTAAATCTTACTCTACTGTCTCAAGAGAAAACGTGGTATTTTTATAAATTCTGAAGTTTTGTGTGCTTAGAGGTTGTACCACTGTAATTAAACCAGTACAATGAAATTAATATTTCCCCTTCAGTTTGGGTGCAGTTTATTGGTACAGAGCTGCTAATTGGATACAGTTTATTTCCCCGAGAGATTAGAGTGAGAGCACTAATGGCAACAGGATCACTGGCCTCGTGGACATCTTTGGCATGTGGGCTGTGGTGGATGCATGGTTCTCCTTGGCACCCTGGCGTATGTATATCAGAAGTAAAGTGCTTTACAAAATACCCCTTTCTTCAAAAAATAAATCACCCTCCTGAATGATGTAGCTACAAGCTAATTTAAGGGCAGACGCAGGAAAACAAGCCAATTTCCTAGCTATATGACAAGCAATTTTTGTAGTTATACACAGCTTGATCTCCCCATGTACCTTCACAGGTGGAGAAACCAAATAAATATTTGAGAGGTTTGTGTGACTTTGTCTCCATTAGCAGGAAACCTCCTGGGCCTGAAAGCATGTTTTCAGGCAAAGGTGTGGGATTGGGCCCAAAGAAATCCTATTTGTTTAGTTCCACACACACAAGGGTTAGTAGCATCAGCTACAAACACAGGTCCTCCTCCAGCACTGAGGGTTTCTGCTGCCCTAATGCAGAATGGCACTCTGGGGGTTAGATAGGTTATTGGATGGACGTGGTGCAAGAAATAATTGGCTTTTTTTATCCAGTCATGTTAAAGCAAAATAGAAGGTTTTGGTCTGGTCTGAAGAGAAAGAGCCATGCTCAGCCCCTTGCTTATTTGTACAAAAGGGGTAATAATAATACTTCATTAGAGAAATATATTTTTATCATATTTTGGTTTGGGGTTTTTCTTCAGTCTGTTATGTAAATGAGCAATGACTCTATAAAACCACTAAAATAAAGTTGCCTAAACTTATTGGGGCAAAGTCAAATGGATGGAAAGGGACAGTTAGTTTGCATTTGGGAAACTGAGGAAAGTCTGAATGTTAGAAACAGCAGTGGGCTTGACTAATGTGCAACAGTGGGAAAAAGTGCTCCTTCCCACTGTCTGTGTGGCTCTGAGCCAGAGCTGCTCGTACTGCCCTGCTGTTCCCTGCTGGTTTGTGTGCCTTACCTGGGGTTCCCGATTAAAAGCTGCCTGGCAGATTGTCTGGATGCAGTCGGGGTCACTCCACGATGTGGTCAGGATTCAGCTTCAGGAGAGAGGACCCTGGGGGTGCTGCGTTGATTCAGCCAACAGCCGAAAATGGTATATGGGAAGGAGACAACCTGGTTTGATTTTCAGCATAGTCTCGTTTTCTATATTTGGTCACACTCCAAAGAGCCTCCTGGGCTGTCAGTCTGTTACTTTTTGTGATTGGTAGGCTCTAATTAAAATTACTTTTAAGTCAGAAATATGCAGGATTCAAATGGAAAAAAGACAGAAGGCTCCTCAAATACTCAAAGTGCTTCTGCGCAGCTACTACAGGAGCACATCCAGAGACACCTACCTCTGTAGTCACTTAGTCCCTGTTGATTCCCTTGCTAGACTTGGCTTTAGTGGGGAAATACACCCTGATGTGTTTCAGACTTAGAAGTGGCAGAGCATTCTTTTTGAGATTCATCTGTCCAGTTAAAACACTGGATTTTTACCTAAATTTTAGACATTGCATGGAGCTGTTCTGCAATAAAATGCAGTTGTTGGAGAAAGGCGGATGCTGATTGGAAAATTGAGTAGTGAGAGGGGAGCAGAGAAATAGGTGCAAAGGAGGGAATGAGGATGTTGACAAAGTGTTATGGTAACAGAAAATCAATGATGAAACACAGAATTCCCTGAGGGAACCATAAATCGGGTTTAGTCTACAAGGTATGTTGGTTCCTAAATCAGCAGGAGTCTGGTACCTAAATAGCTTTGCAGTCTAGTCCCAGATGCTTTGCTTTGGACTCTCTTTCCTTTTAGGTTTCATGTGGTTTTAAATTTAACAGGGCCCTCACTTCCTTTGGAACCAAAGCATGCTAATAGTGCCCTTAATATGTTTATAAAATGAAGAATCTTGAAGGATAGCTTGGAATTTTTCAGAGTTCTGAAATGCTAAGTGTCTTAGTATAAAGCAGAAAGCATTTAGGAAAGGATGAAAAATGACAGGGAGTGTCAAGCTGAGACTGAATTACTTTGGGAGGTTTGATTTGTCCCGTGCTTGAAGCTTTAATGGGTCTTTTTGTGGGTCATTAGATGTGGGGCTTCAGTGGCAGCATACTAAGAACAAATAATTATGATGCAAAGACAGATACAGCAGTTTACCTGTTGATGAGCACATTAACAAAAGGAAGCATTGGGTTACCCAGCGTGGATGGAGCAGAGAGGGCTGGAGCAGCAGCCTGTGCCCACTAGGTGGTAATGCTGGTCGCTGAATCCTCGCTCCCTTCTGCTGGGAGGAGGTTTCGAACAGTAACAAATGAGAAACTCCAGATCTGAGAATCTACAGCCTTTTCAAGGAAAGCAGGAGTGAGTGAAATTTAAGGTTTGTGGCAGCACCTTGTATGGATGTGCCTTATCCAGAGGTACGTGTGTAACAGCTCTGCACACGTGGGAGGGTTGCTGAAACTGGTGAGCCTTCCCTGCAATGCCCACGTTCAGCCACCACTACCTCCAGTTATTTTAAAAATCTTCATCATAGTAAATTGCAACCTGTGGTCCAAAGGACACATGAAACCGAAGGAATGAGTGGGCAATAAAGCATTGCTAATGGCTTCAATTTGAAGGCGAATTTGTCACCCAAGGTGGTTTGGGGGGAAAAAAGCTGAGGGGCATTTAAAATTGACCAAGTACAACATGATATATGATGAAGCCCTTGTTTAATGGTATATCATGGTGTCTGGGACTGAACCAGTGTTGGGCTAGAAATTAACCCAAGTTTCATCCTGCTTTTCATTGGTGAGGGTATGAAACAGGCCAGTATGTAGTAGGATAACAGGTAGAGAAGAGTAAAATTACAAAGGTCTGTCTCTGAAGAAGTTGCAACCCCAACTCACATTGGGGTAGAAAGTAAAAATCCTGGAATCATTTTTACAGAATTTTAAAACAATCTGAAAAATGTGGGGGAGGCAGCGGGGAGGCTGTGCCCTTGTGTCAGAGCCACGGGGATCGTTCAGCCCTAAGGCCTTATGTCAGACATGTCATTCCAAACCCGAGGTTACGGGAAGTCTATCGAGGCTGACACAATTCCAGGTAATGAGCAAAATCACAAGCCGGAGGTGGGGGAGACCCACTATGTCAGTAGGTTTCAGGGGCATCAGCTGTATTTTAGTTTCCCCTGCAGCCCGAGCTCAGTCTGGAGGCATGCTGGGAGATTGAGAGACACAAGGCAAGGCGATGAAAGTGGCAATCGGGTGTTTATCTCCCTTCAAGAGTCGATATAGTTCAAAGTACGTTTAAGCCTCAGTATTAACTCCAGACTCGGAATAGTGCAGCAATGTCACTGGTATAAATGAGGGCTTCCCAAGGACAATAGATATTACCATTTTAATGCTGGCAATGGAGATGACTCATATTCCTTGTTTTCAAGCAGATTTTGTTTTTCTACAGAAGCAAACTATTAAATGCATGCAATGTCTGTCCTTCACAATTATATATCTTGTCAAGCTGTGCTATGTAACTTAATCTAATTTTGCTAAGCCTGTCATTGTAACAAGAACACCAACACTAACAACACTAAAACTTGGGGTTTATGTTCTTGATCCTGCAGTCTCACCCATAAATATGGGGTTTTCAGTGGGCTTAGAGCCCACTAATGTACATGCATTTCTTTGTGTGTGCAATGGTTTGATTGGGCAAATCAGTGCCATGGTCAAGGACTGTATTTGCAAGGATTCACTCGAGTAGGAAATAGGTCTGTCAGAATCTCTCAGATCTATACCATGCCTTGCCTTGACCACCACCCATCTGACTACCTTTGGACTCTCAGAAAAATAGAGGTCATCTCTCCATGGCAAATTTTTCTTAACAGTAATTTTAAATTTTTTTTTTAATATTTTTTTTTCCTATCTGTATGTACTTAAGTATACTAGCTGTATTTTATGTAACTGTTATTTGCCAATTTAAACTGATCTCTAATACCTTATCTTTGTGTGACTGGGGAAAAAACCCAACAATTCCCTTAGCAAATCCGAGTTCTAGTTTAGCATTCTTACACTTCTCCCTCAAAAGTAAAACATTAACATTAGGTGAAATGAGGCATGTTGCCTAATATGTTAATTATGGAGACAGATAATCATTAACTTTATTAAAGCTCTTGACAATTATTCAGGATTGTAGAAAACAAATTATTTTACCTTTTTGACATATATTTCCAAATATATGCCTTGTGCCTTGTGGATAAGATTTGAAAAATAGATGCAACAGTCTTAACATCGTAAAGACAAAACACAGGGTTTCACTCTCTAGGATACATTTGCTGAAATATTTGAGCAGTTTTCTCCAGAAAATTTTAAATAAAACCTTGCTATTTTCAATTTGAAAAAAAAGGGTGGAAAAAAATGAGGTTTTATAGGTTTTAAAAAAATAAACGGTGTGCCAATTCATACCTAACCTATATTTTTAAGACTTTAGATCTATTGTCTGTTGCTTGTATCAGAAAGGACAGAAGAATATTCAAAGCCCAGTAGAACCCCAAAGTTATAGTGGAGTCATTTCCTCAGGAGACTCTCACGAATCTGAGGTTGCAGTTGATGAGGTGCAGGAACTCCAGAACCACCAGCAACCTGTGACAGCAATCTTCTCACTTTGAGGAAAGGGAGCAATCCCAAAGGATGGTGTCTTAACTAGTAGTTGTTTTCAAGCTTCAGGTTGTTTTGGGGGGTGATGAGAAGGAACTTGTTTATAGCCTAGCTAGAGGCTTAACTTGCTCTTCCTAAAGCTGATGGAAAACTCACAAATGCTCTCAGTTCAGAGTTTTCCCTTGACTTCACATCGAAGGAAAGGGAAGGCACCAAATGATTTTTGGGTAACAAAATCAAACAAGGTAATGCAAGGCCAGAGCACCCCAGCTTCTGCCAGCACACTGATACTGGTGTCTGCCTTTGCTCACAGCCTGATTTCAGAGATCTCAGTTTTGCTGCTGATCTTCTCAGGCCTAGCAGTATCACATAGAAGATGCTCAAATATATTCCTCTAATGTTGCTCCTTCCTTTTCTGCTTTGCTTTCAGGAATTAAGGCATTTGTGGTGATCATGTGGTTTAAGGAGTACTTAGCAAAGTCGAATCACACCCTTCAAAGCTGGAAACCCAAAGTTAGACTCCCAAATCCATGTTTAGGCTGCTGCTTATGCTGGCTGGTTTTCAAGAGTCTGGAGATACCTTTGCTTCAGTGGTGGCTGCTAAATGCAAAGCCCATTACCTACAAGAAGTCAGGTGTCTCCTTTCAGAAGTGTGAGTGCTTGTTTCAGACAATTTTGGCAAAATGAATGTGGCAATGACACTTGTGTATGGAATTAAATGGAGGGTGTGGGGGTGTGGGGTGTGTGTGTCAGAAAAATATTCAAGTGTGAGAGAGAAAATAACATTTTGAAGTGAAGCCCAAGCTGTAAGTTTTGCATGACTGGAATTTGGAGTACCTGCTGAAATACAGGAAGCATCCTGTATGTGTCCACTCAACATGCTTTTCTTCTTACATGGAATTTAGCAGATTTTTCTATGTCTGAAGACTGCAGGTGTGATTGCTTCTGGTTTCCAAGGGAAAGCCTATGCTTCTGACTGGAGACTCCTGTATCTTGTTTGTGCATTTTGAAAGGATAAAGTAATACTCCTCAATATTTACAATTTTTACAAGGAAGGGTGTCTCTGTGTGTACTGGGGAGTAAATAATTTGTTGTTTTCTCCCTCTCCCCCCTAATAAGCTGATAGACAAATCACATATTCTCTTGTACTCTCTTTTTGTAAAACACTGCTTCTGTAGGTACATGTAATATTTGTTTAGTGTGCAGAAGGACAGCTAAAGAGGACAAAGCCAACCACAAGACAGTGAATGTTTTAGACAGTTGCTCTGTATAGCTGCGTTACTATGAAAGGAGAGATTATCTTGACATGAGCTGGTTTGATTTTAAATAGTAGTAGGTGTTTCTTAAAAAGCAATGGGCATATGATAGTAAATTGGAACTGGACTAAAGCAAACAGGCTTTCTCCTTTGACAAGCCTGCAGTCTCATTAGGGTAAATTACCCAGTGCTGAGCTCCCTGCCTCTATGATTAGATGGTTATTGGGATCCAACCTAATTAGTTTAAAGCTGGCTTGGGTATCTCTACACAACACTGTTGTTATTTCTGTGCTGCTGTGGGAGACCTAAAGTCTTCATTTGAAATCCATTAAAGTCAAAACAGTTCTTTCTCCTGGTTGAAAGAGCTTTGCACCAGGCTGAAAACACATCAAGAGCGCAGTATAGAAAAGAGGGAGAGCCCGGCGTGCGCTCCAGGCCTGGCATCCTGGTGGGATGTGGTGCTGTGGGAGGGGGCTGGGAATGCAGGTGGCACAGCACGGGGACAGCAGGCGAGCTAAGGCAGGGCTGGCAGCGTGTGATAAACAGCCCTACAGAGGACAGTCGAGGGAGGTAGAAGCTTGGTGGGGGAGCAGACAGCACAGCCCATCTGGTGGGAAATAGAAAAGTCTTCCCTTTCCCAGTGCATGAAACGATTTGCTGCAACCGACGTGCTCTTTAAAGAAATCCAACCTGACAGGAGTGGGAGAGCAGCAGGTGAGCCCCAGGGGCTGGAGCAGACAGTTGCTCTTCAGACTGGTGGAGACATGAACATGCTAAGGGGTGATACACTTCCAAAAAAAAAAAAATTCTGAAAAAGCATAGCAAGCATATTTTAGGGCAGGATGGAATGTTTGCTCAATTAACTAGTCAAAACAGGATTTCTTTGTGTTTCTCACAGCGCTGCAAAGGGAACTCCCTTTATGAGAATCAAGTTCTTTGCTTGTATCTTCATTACCCTACATACACCATCTTCAGGAGCTTTACACTCGTTAGCTGGTCCCACTCTCTCTTGTGGAGAAACGGAGCTCTGTTCGCTCCTCACCTGACCAGATACAGAAACAATAGGGTCAAAACTAGACACCTTGCTCAGAACTTCCAGAGGACTTGCTATCACAGTGAACATCACAACTCTGTTCTACTCATGTAGGTAGGACCAGAAGATTAGAAGGAAGCACCTTTTCATCAAGCCTTGCCGGCTGCCACCATGTTCCCACTTCTGTCTGGGAAGTCGAGAATGTTCTTCACAACACCCATTCCACATGCTTCTCCAAACCACAGGTTGCAAAACACACCCTATAACAAACTTAAAACTATTAATCTTATGTAAAAGATCAAAAGCTGCAAACTGCCATGTTCCACTGAAAGAGATCTGCAGTGAGTAAGAGCTTCATTCTGCTCTTAGATCCTCCTATTAACATAGAACTTGTTAAGTGACATTCTCAGATTATCTGGAAAGCAAACTATGCACTACAGTACACAAGAAGACAAAACAATTATTGTCATGTTCCTTAACAATTTGATTGGAATTAAAAGCTTTCCTGATTTTGCCTAACACAGTGCATCAAAAATGTTTAATACCATCAAAGGCATGAATACCCAGCTACACTTAATGCCTGCTACTTCAGGCATCAATTTTCCCTCTTCTACTGCAAGTCCTAAAAAGTCAAGTTATATGAAAAAGGGATAAATATATACAATTTCCTGGCCTAGTTTGGACAACAGGAATGCAACACAAATATGGTGCAACAAGCATAATCTTTTTAAGATTAAAGCAGCACATTCAAATCAGACAAAAGCAAACCAAGTAAACCAGCCTCCCTCAGTCTCTCACTTGCTCTCTTGTATTGGTACTTGACATTGCCTTCTAACTCTTTTATATATCTTCTCTCTCTTTTTTTTTTTTGTTTCCTTCTTGAATTAAGGATATCAGAACCATGGTAATTTTTTTTCAGGGTTTACACCAACAGAATATGCAGCAGGAATGTATCATCTCTGCTTTTATCCAGTGTTCCCACTTAGTAACCTGGGGATTGGGTGAGTCCTTTTGGTCACGGTGTCTCTCATGTGGTGTTAAGGCTGATTCCTGCCTCCCCTGCAGACCACCCCATCATGGGGGGAGTTGCACCCTGCATTTTTCAGGCCAAAGGCATAGACTCACACCTGACTAGTTGCGAAGCACACAGCCAGTTTACCGAGCGATTGCTTTGTCTCAGAGCCCTGTTGTTATTACCATTTACCATGCTCAAACAGCTGTGTCATCTGTGGATTTAATATCCAAACAGTTTATAATTTTTTCCAGTTTATAAGTAAAATACAAAACTCAGTATGGAGAGCTACCCCTGTGCAATGCCATTAAAAGTACAGTCAATTAAGGATGAGTCTCTGTTCACAATTGTATTTGTGGACCCACCAGTGAAGTGGCTGAACGGACCGACCTGCAGTCAGGTTGGTGGCAGTGGCTGCTGCAGCTGCCCTGTTGCTGGAAGCTGTTCAGCTCTTTGCTTCTCACCCTCGTGAACATCTTCCTGCTTCTTACCAACTGTGCTGGTGGTGGGCTACTGTGTTCCTTTGTCTCAGGGAGTTTGCAGGGTCCTCAGCGGGCAGGTGACGCGTTTGTCCCTAGCCATGTCACTCAGCCTGTCTTGTCACTGTATGATTAGCACGTTGCTGCAGACACTAATCTCCCCATTGCCCAGGGAAGAGCTGTGGACTTATGGATGGAGAGTGAGTGATCCTGTGCTGTATGTCCCTTTGCTGATCACCTTCAACATGCAAGAGACCTCAAGAGAATGAATACTGGTTTCCTCCAGAGAGGACCATGCCACCAGAACGCAGATCTAGGCTGCACAACTGAGGAGACCCTCTCTGGACTATTCAGTGACTCGCTGCAGAGAAGAATGGCTCTCACATCGGGCACAGGTCATGGCCAGGAAGCCCAAGGGACCCCAGCCCTGGTGTGACCAGGTTGGGTTACTGCTCTGCTGCTGCCTCTGATAAGCCATTTACTCCCTTTATACCTCCTTTTGCCCTTGTTTTTGCATATACTATAGAGCAGAAAGTAGGCAGAAAAAAAGGATAGGATGGTGCAATATTGCTGTATGTTTTAAGAGCTGGAAGTGCATAGAAAAAAGGATTGGATGATGCAATAATGCTGCAATGAGGACACTATCTAAAAATGGACAGATTACCTTCTCTGTTAACCATCTATTGCAGTCTGTCCTCGTCAGAACTGAGGTTTTAGCCTCATTCCTGCTGTACCACAAGGAACAGCATGCCCAGGGGGCAGGAGACTGAGCCAGAGGCTGGCCTGTACGGTTGCGTACTCGCTATAGTCCTCTGATCTGAGGCCTGTAACCATTTTTTTATATGGTTTTATTTTATATATATAGTCCTGCCACATCTCTACAAACAGCTCAAGCTGCTGCTGACTAGAGCCAAGTCCAGATTGTTACCGATTCCATGAGAAACCGTGAGGCTGAGTGGTGGCTGCTGACAGACAGGGTGATAGTGTTGTTGCTGTAGTGACTACACATTAGTAAAGAAACAAACATTTTGAGTGTCATTTCTGTCTGCAAAGCCCAGACAGTGCAGCGTAGTTCGATGACTGGCCTGGGATGTGCAGAACCCCTCACTTGTCTTGGTTTTTGATGATGGTGGTTGTTTTTTTTCCTACAATGCAGTTTTTGACTACATTAATGAAAACGAGGGTGCTTTTGCCAACAGCAAGAAAACAACATGTAGTATGATAACAATGAGCCTGGAGCAGGCTGGCAGGTGGGTGTTTTCCTTCCCCAGTACAGCAGCAAATAAAGAATTGTGTATACACAGCCGACTGATTTGGAGTGCTGGCAGAGAGCTTCTCACTCTGGAGCGGTGCAGCCTGGCACCAAGTGGTTAAAGACACACCAAAACAGGTATAGGCAAAATTAACTTTTGTAAATTGAAATTTCTTCAGGCAACACAGACATTTTAGAAATTAAACATTTAAATGATTGACTGTTTGGGGGATTTTTTTTTTTAAAGAAGAATAATTCCTGTAGAACTGGCAATTATTTTGATTTTCTGATTTCACAGATAAGCATGGTTGGTCCCTCTCCTCTCTACCTAAGCACACATAAGGGAAGTTCCCAAAGTCCATTAGCTATAACGTGGGAAATATGTAAGCCTTTCTAATACACTTGTTCTTTAACTTCTAAAAACACCATTCTGTGAATGCTGTCTGAAGACACTAAAAAAAAACTTATTTATGGTCTTTGTTTTGGTGCCCCTTGGGTATTCCAATTTTTAGATATAATTTCACTAAGGAAAACAGTAACTTCTAGTTGACAGTTGCTCTGTGTGTTGCCCAAGAAATATAATATTGTTTTTTTGATTTGGTAGAACCCTTTGGACTAACCTGACTTTGAAGGTGTTTTTACTTTTTTTTAATATGTTTTAGTTTCTTTCTGGTTTGCATTCTTTCTGACGCTGCCCTGGCTACCTTTATAAACATCTGAACAGTTACTCTGTTTTCAGATACAAAGAACAATAGCATCTCAAGCACAGTGAGCACACCAAATATTGATCTGTCCCTTGAACGCCAGAAAAGCTCAGCGGGAGGTATACAAAATATTTCTGAAAAACGATAGCTTATCACCTGCAGACCTGGAGATTGCTGCCTGTTCTTACAAAGGCTTGCTGGGGGGCTCCAGTGACCTCCAGCCTTCAGCTATTTGTGTCTCTTCCAAGGCGAAGCGAAAAAACCCTCAACCTTTTCCACAATGTTTGCATTCACCCCCTTTCCTGTGTCTCCCACCTGGCCCTGCGGAGGGATGGGACCCCGTGCTGCTTTCACAGTCAAGGTTTGGCTGGTTTGTTTACACGCTGACAAATATTCTTACAACTTCATCAAGTAGAGTGGGTTTTGGAGATGTGACTCTCGCTGTACGATGTTACTGGGTTCCTGTTTAAAACCAAGCTACACCTGACTGTTAATTTGCACTGTGTGCTCTGATGTGCTAATTGCTTGCCTGGTAAAAACATGCTTGTGTTCCCCTGGGGATACCAGAAATGTTAATACTGCTTTTCCAGTCAAATTTGGCCTCGTGGGGACAATGAGGGGTTCTGTTTGCTCTCCCTGGCTGGTAGGGTGGCAGGGGCGATGCACCACAGCGAGAGGGGCACTCACAGCCTCTCAGGCCACCAGAGGAAGCTCAGGGAGCTCTTATCTCCAGAGTCATCCTTTTTGGAGAAATAGAGACTGTTTTTGCCTTGGGCAGTTCATGTGTGCTCATGGCAGCCCATTTCCACAGTTCCTGGGGCTTTGCCCACAGCGTTTACCAGAGCAATGGTAGGTCTGGGCTGACAATCTTTAATCAGAGCATGAAGTATAGTGTGTGAGTGAATGACTGAAGGGCATTTGAACCCTGAGCTTGTGGTGGAAGGTGAAAAGAAAAAGCAACATGTGAATGGTGAATCTGCCATGTAATGAAGTGTGTGTGAGAACTCCCATACCAGACAGCCCTGTGGGACTGGGCTTCCAGGATTCAAACCTGAAGTGCAGTGTCCCTGTGTGTCGTGGAAAGGGGTGGCACAGCACGGAGGTGGCAGTGCTGCTCTGTGGTGTCACACAGGTTTTCTGTCATGCCTTCACGTTACTTTTTGTTGTGACCGTGAGGTAGTGGTGAGTGATAGTATCCACCAGTTCTCGCTTTTACCTTTGTAAATCTGGGTAATAAACTGTTACAACAGCTGACCAGGCTTTAAATTCAGCTGGAATGGCTGACGTGAAGTTTTGTGTGGGTACGTGGTGGTGCTCAGTCTGTGTGTGAGCCTGGCTGGGGAATGCAGTAGGGAACAGGAGAAACAAGAGCTGGCACAATTGACCTGGGTTTCCTTACATGTTTTCAAAACGGAAACACAATGACACAGAAGGTAGGCATGAGTGAGCAAAATGGTCAATCTCTGTGTATGGCATAAATCCACAGAAATCCACATTTTTTTTTTTAACATCCGAAGTTAAAAATATTATGTATCACTGTGTATTACATAGTAAATCCCTTCCAACCCAGTTGACTTTTTCTGCTTTACTGCTAGGTATGCTGTAGCTACTTCCACATTCAGGGTGACATCTCTGTTGTTTTGTCTTTAGTACAGAATTCAGTGCCTTGTGGTTCTTTA
Organism: Scolopax mira; assembly: GCA_004320125.1. NCBI lineage: Eukaryota > Metazoa > Chordata > Aves > Charadriiformes > Scolopacidae > Scolopax > Scolopax mira. The sequence continues at coordinate 225,506 of BJBW01000880.1, forward strand.
AAATGTCACATCAGTTACTATTACAACTCGGGCTTCGTCATGTTGTTTACTCAGTGCACTTCAGTACTCTCGTTGCTCATACTTGTAGTGTTCTCAGGGCTTTCACTCAAATTGTTAGTCTCAATTAGCCGCCTACGTCAAACAGGGGGTTATATTCATCCCTACTGTGACCCACAAAAAATGAATGGAATATCAAAGCTGGGCTTATCCCAGTGTGGTCAGAGTCTGCTGCTGAGAAAAGTTCTTTTTGGGAAATTGCGGAAAGAGGGGAGTTCAAACAGCTGCTGAAGTGCCTCTGACTTCCCTACTGCAATTTTCTAAGCTTAAAATTAAAACCCAAACAAACCAATGCCCAAGGCTTCAAATCTCTCTCTCTCTTTTTTTTTTTTAACACAAAAATTGCATCTTCCCTTATGCCTATTAAATCCTGGAATAATTTAATTTAACTCTTACTTTTACATTCTTATGGTTTGATTTCCTCTTCTATATAAAAATGATCAATCCTTGGGTAAATTGCTCTGAGAACGAAATTATTTTTGTTTCCTTCTGTTTTACTATAGAGGGAGCTCTAAAGAAACTTATTTTTCTGTAGAAAGAGTAAACCGACTGCATCTTCAGAAGTGCTTGAGAGAACAGCAACATTAAGATGCATGCCCCTTGCCATGGGTATACATGGGCACATCCATGTTTCAAAGTGAAGTTGGGCCAGATGTGAGTTCTCTACCACAAGCCAGTTTCCAACAATTGATGTGTAGAGGCTAATTAGTACCTTTGTCTCGCTTGATAGGAGTCACTCTGGAAAACTCATTTTCCAGTACTTCTCTGAGAATGCCTGGGGGCTCTGCTCCTGGTGCTGCTCTACCAGGGAGCAAGGTGGTCTTCCTTAAAGGAGATTTACAGCAGAGCATATGTATCAGGATGGGTGTTTTTAGAGGAGTGAGTGCTGGATCCACAACTTTAATGGAAAGGTTAATTCACAGTGATCGGTGAATCACACCTGTGAGGTTGCTAGAAACAAGTGGATTAGTTATAATAAGCTGTGGTGACGATGCTGCTGAAGTGTTCCTATATGGAAAAGCAGACCGGGGTGGTTACGGTGCCAGCTGGAATGTGGGACCACTACCCCTGGGGCTTTGAATGTCTCATTTAGCCATCCCCCTCCCTGTGTATGAAATGTGTCTCAAAGGGCTTTCAGACTTTAAAAATAAAAATGCATTAGGAGCCAGGCTGGTACTGAGTGTGTAGGTGCTGTCTGTAGAGACTGGCTCTGTTTTTAGCAAACCCATCTGTTGACAATATATACTTAATATCTGGCAGGGACATATGTGTGGGTTTTTTAAACAGTATTTATATTTGCAGTACCTGGAAGCACAAGACCAACTTCTTCCAAAAATCATTTTGATTTACACTTTTGGGAGGAAAAAAGCATAACATTTCTTAAAATAGTTGTTTTACTGTTACAGTGCAAATATGCATTTGGCTATGCTATTAATGTTTTTTCCAATGGTTTTCTTTCCCTCAACACACAGGGAAATAGATTTGAGAAAAATGCCAAATGCCATCCAACCTTGCTAGAGCTTCAACTTTTAGAAGAAGCAGGGAGTTGCTCATGGGCTCAATATACCTTTGTTTTCATGAGATCATCTTTGCTGTCTGTATTCCTTGAACCAAGGCTTTCTATTAGCAGTCATATATTCATTATCTGTCAGAGATTGTTGTACTAAAATGAAATAACTCTTTTCCTACAAAATAAAAAATTACACCCCCTCCGCTCCTTCCCCAGTTGACAAGTACTCTTTAAAGTGTAACGTGGTGCAGCAATCTGCACATCCTGCTGACTCCTTCATACTAGAACTCTTTCTCAGGAGTAAAATGGCAAACAAAGACTCTATATGAAATTTTTGTTCTTGTAAATCTTCACCTTTGGGGTAGCATGATGCTTATGTTGGTTTTTTTTCAGTCTGCCAGCCCTCGAGACAGCAGGGATTGATGGTAAATGTTTGTCAGCCGGAAGGTGACCATACATCAACATAAAGAATTTCAGATGTGACCACTTTAGCTTTCTATTTTTGGCCTGTATACAGTGCTGTAGCATTTTAAAATGTGGTCAGCTTTGCATGTTGAATCGTATGATTGAAGAATGCAAACTTCTATATTTCAGCTGGATGTGAGTTCTCCCTCCACACTGGTGGCTGCAGAAGGCTTTTATTGTTCTGTGCAAGCGAAGGTCAGGCCGCAGACATAACTGCATTAACAGAAACACTTGCTGCTAGAGATTGTTTTGCTTGTAAACTGATACAGGGTAGGTTGATTTAAAAAACAAACAGTATTTTTAAACTCCGGATAAAGCGCTTGTGTTCTTAGACATGTTGTCCCCTGTACGTGCAAACTGCGGGAATGGGTCTGGTTTTGGGAAGCGGCGTTTGGTGTGTGCTTGTGTGGAAGCTTCGGGACCGTGCTGGACTTGCACGGCGGCAGCTCCAACTGTGTCCCACCTGACACCTCCCTGGGTGGAGAGAGCAGGAAGGCTTTCTCTGTCATCCTTGTCAGGCCAGATAGAACTATAAAAGCTTAGTTTGAGAGAAAAAAAACCCAGAACTGTTACTGAAAGAGAAACTGTGGTCAAATAACTTAAAATATTCATCGCAAGCAACAAACGCCAATGAGAACAACTTGGAAAAGAGCAAACCCTGGCCCAGGTACGCTCATCCCAGCAGGAGGAGGAAAGGAACCCATCTGAGTGATGGGTTCACGGGAGAGGGGCTTGTGCCCATCTCACCTCTGCACCACTTGCAGGAAAGCTCTAACTGCAAGATATAGCGATGGGGGAATTTTAACACCCCCGGCTTATCCTGAGGAAAGGCTGAGCCAGGAGAGGTTTTTGACTGTCAGCTAATAAGCTGTTGTGACCGTGACACGTGACATCCACCACATATTCTAAATTCACCACTTTCAGTTTAATAACACAGGAGCAGTGGTAAGGAGGCAGCAGTGGTACAAAAACTTCAATGAAAAGATAGTTTGAAATAGGTCCACAGCCACCTGTCTGACTGTGCAAACCGGAGTCTGTCCTGGAGCAGTGTACTCTGTAGATGGTCCTTTGTGTCGTTTACAGTAACTAGTCAGTTCTCATGGCCACAAGCCTATCGGCAGCCTTTCAGACAATATCTTTAAAAACACATAATAATAAATCCCAGTTGGCAAGGCATCTCTTCTTTTAACCTTTTAAGCTATTTCTTTTCGAGACCACAACAATGTACAGCTCGGCAGAAATGTCAGGTTCGAACAAAGTCTATGTTCTTTGAACAAAAAACCTCCTTCAATGCTAGAAAGCAGGAGTAGGCAGAAATTTCTTCCAAGTAGCGTGTTTCAAATTTCATCTCGCTGCCGAGGGCGAACGGAACCCCCAGGCCGGTGCCTGTGCCCCCGACGTGGCCAGGCTGCATCACCTGAGCATCGCCCTGCTCTCTCCCCGCTGGGCTCAGCCCGGGGGCTCTGCAGCAGGAGACACCTTCCTCTGCCCGCTTCTCCAGACCCGGGAATAAAACCTGGCTTGTGCTCCCTGCTGCTCTGCTTCTGCTAGATGTTTGAGAATATGGTTGTCCTTTTTGTAAAATTCAAACATGTAACCAGGGGCTTTCTCAGCCGCCGCAGCGTATTTGTGGGGCACAGGGCCTTGCAAACAGCTACCATACAGGAGAATGCAATTGAATTTTGCATATCTGAAGTAGGGTGTTAGTTGGTTTTTTTAAGTTTATGATGATATTAAGACCATGCCTTTCATATTTAAATATTAATGTTGTATTTATTTTTTAAATGTGAGTAGCTAATGCACAGTTGTAGCAACGATGGGAGCAGGAGAGAAGGAGAGAGCTGTGGGCTTGCATCCCGGGGGTGGATGTCAGGGGTTGGGGGTGCAGCAAGGTCTGTAGCCTCTGCCCCTTCCCCCAGCTGTGAACAAGGCCAGCTGATACGGGACAGCTGTGCAACCTGCATCAGGCTGGGGTGGAAAAAAAATCACTGAGAAGGTTCCTTGGGGGCTTTCTGCCTTTTTTCAGGAGTTGTGCTTAAGCTCAGTTCCCTGTCTGAGCTCCACTGTGTGTGTGCCTGTACCTGGCTGTGCATCACTGACCCAGACCTTGCCTTTCCTTGTGTTCCTGGCTTGACCTTGGACCTGCCTCATCACTGCAAACTGGTCTGGTGAGTGCAGGACCGTGGCTGACCCCGCTTCATGCCACTGGACCTGCTCTGCTTGCTCCGAGGCTGTGGGATGGTGTTGCTTGTGAGGTTCTTGCCTGCCTTGCCTTGCCCCTGCCTCCCGGCTCTCCTCCTGCCCAGAGCTTTTGCTGCTCCCAGGTATGTTTTGAGATTTTTTCATCTATTAAGAATAAGTTACCGCCTTGTTGGTCTGATTGTCCGTGAGAATGGATGAGTTTGCTTGGGAGGGTGGACTTATGGAAATACATGAATACATGTTCTGATGGGGTATTAGTTGGATCATAAAAAATAAATTGCGCTGATCTGAGTTCATGGATTGTGCTTTGTGTCAAAATGGTAAATGTTGTGTGTTTTGGTGATTTCAGAAAATAAAAACAAGGTATATAATTGATGGTTACACTGTAAATTTTTTGGACAAAAGGCTGGATCTGTTTCATAATCCAAGAGCAGGAGACTATATTATATAATATCTTTTTAATTGACTTAGTGGCTAGCTTGAAAATTCAGAGCTGGAAGGGAGAAATAGGCACTGGTAAATATTTCTGCTGCAGGTTTCCTAGCAGAAATGTTGCACTTACCAGGTTGCTTTCCATCATGCATAGAGCACATTGTCCTCAGCTGTGCAAGTCAACGAGCTAATGCTGCCCACAGGAGGCCTTAACCAGGTTCAGGTGTGCAGAGCAGTTGATTTTAAAGAGTGTGATAAAATATTAAGATGGTAATGAGAATTTGGTGTAAGTTTGAAAATAGTCCATTCAGTCTTGAGGAATAGCTTAGTGCTTACTGGGACTAAACTTCTGGAGGACTTTGAGAGCCTCTTGGATGCTGCTGTGCCATGGTCATGGCTGTGGACATCAGGCCAGCCCGGGTGCAGCCATCTCCTGCACAGGGCTGTACCTTGCCTGCAGAAACCCTCTTGTTTGGTGGATGTTAAGGAGCTGGCAGTTACAGGACCTAAGAAATAACTACAGTATGCATAATAATTAATAGATTCACTGTATTGGAGGCTGCTCTTAATTTTCAGTTTTGACAGGTCATTATTAAAGGACCAGACATGTTTTAGAAAGGGTGAGTGTAAACATTACTTCATCTCTTTGCTATGAGTACTCGGTGGAGCTCTGCTCCCCCTTCTTTTTATTTTTTTTCTTTTTCCTTATGAAAAGAGGAATGTTTTCTCTTTATGAATAGGTGTAAAGTACTAGCTTGTGCCAAGATGCCTGGTATTTGGCCTCCTCACATGCTTGCAGGACATGGGTTGCATGTAAAGCAGGAGAAGTGTAGAGAGTGGGGACAATGGATATTGGGGAGTAATTGAAAGATTAAAAAGAAATCTCAGACATTGCAGGGAGACAAAGATTATAATGAAAATAAAGGCAAGGGAAGGTATAAGGGCAAAACTTGGTAGGGCAAGAGAAGCATTCCTTTTTTTTTCAGGGACAAATACAGCCATGCAGCTTTTCTTTGTTTCTTGGCAAGTATGTACTTTTAGTATAACAGGAGCATTGCAGTGGAGTTCTTTGGTAAGAATTTGGGTTAAAAAAAATCTATAGTGGTACTGTACTCTGACTTTTCCTGTCCTCTTCATCCCTCTCTTCCCCTTGTTTAATTCACTGCAGACAGAGTGAGGGAGAGAAAAGAGCTAATCGCACCTAAATAGTTTTAATCCCTCTGTATGAATCTCCTTGCTTGGATTATTATCTGAAATTCAGAGAACTGTTTTCTAAATAGCTTGGTCTTGAGGCCGGTTTGAAATTTCCCATTAAGCAAGTGAACAAAATCTCCTCTGTTTTGTGGCTTAATTCAATAAATAGGTGTTCCAGTTTGCCTGTTGCCCTGTGATGTACCGTGTTCCTCGATCAGGCTGAACAACTACCGCCTGTTGAGATTTCAGATTCACTGGGGCTGGTGCCTGACACCCTCCCAGGACAGGAGCAGGAGCAGGAGCAGGTCGGTGCCCTCACCGTGGATCAGAGCAGTTTGAGCCTTGCTCTGGAGAAACTTCAATCTGCCTTCCCTGTTTGGTGGAAGGGGCTGCGATGCTGAAGGAGTCAGAGGGAACTGGAGCTGATACAAGCCACTGGTTCTTCATTTACTGCAGAAAATGATGTGGTTTTAATTGCATCATTGCACACACGGAGGCTGAGGCTGGAGCTTTGTAGAACAGTGTGATCTGTTCTGTGTTAAAATGCTCTTAGGGAGGTTGAGAGTGATGTGTGACCCTGATGTGGTCTCCTAATGATGCAGAGTGGGGAAGGCCAGCGCAGTGGCTTAAAAGCTTTCAAAAATAATCAGAACTTGAAAAATAAATGGAGGTGGGAAATTTATCTATGCACAGATCAAGTATTCTCACTGATGTTAAAGGACCTTTGTCCGTTTCTGGCACTACAAATTGACTTTGAAGATGAGATGTATCTGATTTACTAATTCCTAAGTAGCCAGTGTTGTAAGCATCAGTGATGAGGTCTTATAAAAACGACTTCAGCGGCATGCCAGGAGGGAGTTTTGCCAGACTGATAGTGACAAATACTGCCAGGAAATTAGGCCTGATCAACAGGGTAGGATGATGCAACAGGACAGAATCATTTGAAAGCTTCACACAGCTCAACCTTTGTGTTTGGGAAGTAAAGGCTCTGTTGAAGCCAAGAGCTGAAACCAAAGATAGGAAGTACAGAATTGAATTTGGACTGACTCCCCAACCTTACACGTTCTTTTTAGTATATAATCTGCCAATTCTGTGTGTACAAACTATACACCTCTTGTACAGCTGTGGGTTTGACAATGTCTAGCACAGGTATTGGTTGTTTGGGGATTATTTTTTGGGGTTCTGGTTTGTGGGGTGTTTTTCTGACTTCCATGGCATTATTAAGTCTTTCACTAAAGAAATCATGCCAGAAGCAGGGTTTATGCCATCATTTTATCAATCCCCTTACAAAAGACGAGTTTTGGGCCAACTTCTAAATAAATCTGGTTGTTCTTAAAGTGACATGAAAATAGTTGGGGAGAAAGCGGAAAGGAACTTTGACTTTTTTTGAGGGAAAAGCTGTATTCATTAAAGAATCCTCCAAGGACTTCAGTCTCAAGACATAAAATCTACAAGAAATAATGCTTTATTTTTCTGCTCAAATAACTATTTGTCTTAACATCTTAACATGATCTTTAAAAATTTACATTTAAAGAGAAATGTCTCTATAATTTTGAGGCTCTTAGTCCCTTGTGCTAAAAATGTTTATATACAAGACTAGTCTTGGCAGATCATTAGGCTTGTTAATATCTTGAGAGCTATTCCCCATTAAGCCTGTGCATAAATACTTGCAAGATCAGGCCTTTGCTGAAACTACATAAATGTTGGAAAGAGCTCTTTGCTGTGGCTGGAATGACATGTCTTCAGAGATGGTTTATCATATCCTCCAGGATGTTTTTTTTTTGTGTGTGTGTGTATTTGTTTAATGAAAAAGGAAGAATTGTAATATCCAGCTTGGTCATGACGCAGAGAACTGAGTGGATGTCCTTTGTAAGGAGACTTACCAGCCTCTGCTCCAGCATAGTATAGCTGGGGCAAACAAACTCTGGACAAATTAGAGAAAGAAATTTTATTTTATGAATTATGGTGGTAGGAAAATGCCTGCAAAGTGCAATTCTGTTTACATAGTTTTAAAAAAATTTGATAAATGTTCTAAGGCTATTTACACAAGGGAATGGGAGCTGAATCAAATGTTTTTAAAAAAAAAAGGCAACACAGTTGCTCTTGATTATTTTAAAAACATGAAAAAAATACCCTACTCTGATGTCAGTGGCACTGTTTTTTAAGATTTAAAATTAGCATTGGACAGTCTGTTCTGGGAGCCTATGGTTTTAGTACAACTTTTTTTTTCACCGCAGTCAGCGGTGGATTGACTGGCGTCAAGTACTGTAGCTGTTCGGTCAGGAATGTAAAACTAAGGCGAACAACAGCAAGGAGGAATTATTAGGATTGTTTACAAATTTAGATTTGCATGAGGGAGCGGAGATGTTGACAGTTATACTTTAAGAATCAAGCTACCGCAGCTGGATAAACATTTATTGGATATCTCAAGGCCTCTCTCTCTCTCTCCCCCCACCCCCACGGCAGAGAATGAACCAAATGCAAGTCCAAGCTAATCTGAAAAATAATAGAGCGGCTTTCAACAAAACCTATTTATCTATGAGGTCAAAAAGCCTCAGCCTAGTTACACCCCTAGATAGGCTCTTCTTGACAACATCATCATACTATCTCGGAGGCCAGGAGCTGGAGTGTTAGAGACCACCCAGAGCTATTGCTCCCACAAGACGACTCTAACGGTGGTTTGATTTCACTGCCTGCAGACTCCAACTAACCTTTTAATAGCTTGAGTAGCCATGGGAAACCTTCTGCATTGTTGTGTGTTATGGATCACTTTTCCTGGATGCTTTTTAGTCACCAATAAAACCATGTCAGTCGATAGAAAAATAAAGAAAGACTGTAGGTAATGAAAATAAGCAAGTTGGCATCAGGGTGCAGAGCTTAACCAAAGCTACCTGTGATTAATAAACAGGTTTTGTCTTCTTGGGCTTTAGTATGTTTGAAGCACTAGAATTCTGTCAAACTCCTTATTATCTGATGCTTCTTACAGTAAAAAGATAAGTCTGTCCTCAGGGATGAAAATGTGAATGCATCCCAAATACAACAGAATCTCTGTTTTCTGAATCTGTAGACAAAACTTCTGGGGCCTTTGGGTGCAGCAGCACCGTAAGGCTGAGTGCAGTCTGCAGGGAAGAACCACTTGTGTTGAGAAAAGATTGTAGAACTAACTTCCCATAAATCCATTCCAATTGCTGAATGATCTTCAAGTTAATAGACAGTCCCATATGTAGGTCTGAATTAAGGAAAAACAAAACAAACCCTGAACAACCTTGAGAATGTTTTTGCAGAGGTTGGGTTTCCATTCTTGTTTCCTCTCAAATCAAAAGAAATTTTACCATAGGTTTGAATGGGAGCAGATCTGATTTAAGAAATGAGCAGCTTTCATGGAGAAATGTTTGTACATATGGGGGTTGGTTTGTTTCAGTGCTGATTTACATACTCAAGTACCCATTTGAATAAGGCAGCATATTTGGACCCACCTGTTCATAAATACCGCAAGGTGCATGAAAATCTCCTTTTCTTCATCCCTGTTTGAAGTAGCCTGTTCCCATCCAGCCACAGCTGAAAAGTAACATCATCTCTTTTCTCTTCTCACCCCTCAAACTGCCCCACTCCCAAATCCAACAAGATAACTATGAATTATGGAAACTATCATGTTGCTTTCCTGGTAAGTCTTTGATATCTACAAATAGCTTGCAGATAAGGTGATCTTTCTTTTTGTCACAGTCACGGAGGCATCAGTAATGTTACCTGGTAGGTTGAGATGAATCTTTTGATGTCACATTCCACTGTGGATAATTAATAGCAAATACTTTAATCAATGTGCTTTCTCTTTTTGTGGGTTTTTGTGTCGTATTTTTTTAAGATGGTTATGGCTGATGTTTGGGGTTTTTTTTCAGTGCATTAGGATGTAATGACTAATGCCTGTATGTTTGTGGTGGGGTTTGAGTGTGCACTTTGTTTCATTGGACACATTTTCAGTTCTGAGAGCTGAAGTCACTTCTAGTACCAAATGGGAATGGTGCCATCATTGTCTTCTCAAGAAGCTCCCGAGCTTGTGACTGCAATTCTACTCCTGGAGCTGTAATTTATCATAAGCACAAATATTAGCAAAAATATCAGATTAAACTGAATTCCTGTTAGGCTCCAATAGGTCGTCCATGGTCACACCTTGTGTCATGACCCCCAGTGCATGAGCATTTGCCTTAAAATCTGCTTTTCAGTGGATATTAGCTCTGGTGTCTGGAAAAACACACGTGGAGGAAGAGGCAGGGAGTGCTCTGATGTTTCCCTTCCAGCTCCTTCAAGCGACTTTGATCCCAAGAACTGTCAGAATTCAACCACAATTTATAACCACAATTCAGTAGTTATAAAGGTGAGTATCAGATACCATACATTTTTTGGTTTGAACTAACCTCTCGGAGATAGAGAGAAGTATTAGCTGCAGATTGTCAATAATGCTTCTATATGGCTAGAAACAGGTTTCACTTATGTCAGGATACCTTAAACTACAGCTTTCTTTCCACAGTCAGCACGATCCACTTTGCACACGGCAGCTCTTCTTGTTTACCATCTTGCTATATATAACTTGTGATGGAAACAGAGACATTTGTGTAATTTTCTTTTTTGACTATATCATATTAGTCATAGATTTCTTTGGGTTTTTTGGTGTTTGGGGTTGGCTTTTTTACTGTTTGTTTTGTAAACCACAGAGTTTTGTCCCACTCCTGTTGTTGCTGTTAATTCCATGTGCAGCATGCCAGGGGAATGAGGTGTCACAGAAACATCTCTCCCCATCGGAGCAGATGGATTTCACAGCCAGAGGAGCGTGGGGTGGGGTGTGCCGTTCTCAGCAGCCTGAGTCATGTAGCCCAGGAACAGGGCTCCTCTGCTCCATGTGGCCCTCACAATGTCTATTAAAATTGGAATAAACTTGTGGTGCTTCTCCAAAGATGGATGGTTTGGCCTTCTTCGTCTGATCTTTGGAGAGAACTGTAAAGTCTTTCCCTGTTTCTTTTTCTGGATGAAGGGGACTTTTGTTGAAAAAGGTCCTAGTTACTTGGTCTTGTTTGAAAGCCAGCCCAAGTGCTTTCCTTCCAGCTAGGACAGGCTGTGACACTGTGCCATCTACATTCACAGTGATGTGATCCCCCAAGTCAGTCCAGTTTCTTCTCTTTTTAACCTTCCTTTTCTCATCCAAGTTCTGGGCAAAGTGTCCTGCTCCGCTCACCTCAGCACAGTCACTGGCTGGAGGCACCTGAAACATCACCTATTTCCTGTGAGGTCTGAGACCTCACCTGGCCACCCTTCACAGTCCAGTTGAACTTCCCTGTGCAATTTGGAAATACCCGTTATAGCTGAATCCAGCAAACAATCTGTGAATGATTTCTCGATATTTTCTGCTTTGGTGTGTTCCTTGTAAAATCTTAAGAAGTATGTAAGTTTTCCAGCTACTAGTGGTATTGTTCTGGATGTGGGTATTCCCTTCCAAAGGGAGAGGCTTATCTCTCCATTCCCCAAAACACCAAGAAAACATCACTGTCTGAGGTCTCCAAGTAATTTGAGTGCAGCTCTTGCTTGGAGCAGTGGTGACATTGCATCTCCTGAGATCTGAAACAAACTCCTTTAAAAACTGTACTAGAAAGACTAATAAAAATGTTCTTAAGACATGAAATTAAATTGGGTAGTGGGTTTTGCCTGTCCACTACACACTTACACCTAGAGAGTGGGCTTCTTTAATGTTTTAGAGGTTAAGTTTGGATTTAAATGAGATCTTAGACATTAAATTAAACCACTGTGCAACTGTAACTGTATGAAGAACTTCTTGAAAAGAAAGAAATAGATACGTCTACTCCTGTGAACTATTTTAGCACTCTTCCCTTTGAAAACCTGGGTTTGTCTTGGAAAGGAGAGCTATTTTTGTCTTCAGAAATCTGCTATTTAGCTCGTTAACCATAAGAGATGCAAGCACTGATCTCAGTTGACTTTAAAGTCAGATGAAAGCGTCCAAAATATTTGCAGTGAAATGTTCTGCTAGGAAAAAGCTTTCAAAATTTCATCTAATGATGGAAAACAATCTGTCTTGCCAAAAACTTTCCCTACGTGTTTAACAGGATTTTAGTTTAAAAAGTCTGTTTCCTACTTAATAACAGAACAGCTGCATTTTGAATGGAAGGTGATTTCAAGTTTTGCTGTTTGGAAAGCCTGCATTCAAACACTCCTGCAGTATGTGGAACTGGTTGTTATGTTTCTCTCTTTATGAAATATTATTTCATTACTAATATTTGTATTTTGATGATTTCAGTCTTTTGGCTCATTCATGAGAGAATGGCTATTTAAAGGTGAAATTTGCATAAATTAATTTTAAAGTGTCACTTAGTTTTGATGCAATATAATAATATAATCTTAAGAAGTATATTATAGGAAAATATGGAGGAGGTGTATTTACAATTTTTTAAACACAATTTACTTTTTTAATGAATAAAAGTATTAATTGTTCTAAACACATGGTGGGTCTGTGTTAGTTGTGTCTTGTGTAAGGAGTACACCCAATGCGCTGACCCAAAGGTTACCACTAGTTCACTTTGAGATCCATGGAAAAAGGTCCTTCCTGGCATTAAAACTAAGATTTTTGCCACAATTTGCTTGTGCAAGTGGATTTTGTCTAGTGGTTCTCCATGTTCAGCAAGACATGAATTTACTAGTCTCCTAAGTGTTATAAATATTTTGCTCTATGCTTTTGTGTCCAAAACAATAACTTTTCTCACAGGACAATTCAAAGTGATGTGACCAAAGGGAGTGAGAAAAGAAAATAAATGCTAAGATTAGAGATTGTCAGACTATTTTGGGGCTGAACGAAATGTAATCAAAAAGTATCACTTTACTGGAACATCTCTGGGACAAGCGAGACAGGGGAGGAAGCACTGGGAGAAGACAGATTGCTTGCACTTAGGACATGAGGAAAGAAGTACCTGCTATGTGTGAGACAAAGCTGAGTTTTTCAATGCAGGTCACTGGAGAGTCTGGCAAAACGAGTCATGAACATGGGGATCCCACACCCACTGAACTCCCCAACATCTACTCTTTTGTGTGCTTTGGTGGCCATTCCTGTTTGTTGAGAGGATTTGTGCCAAAGTGTCCATGCTTTGTAGGACTTCTGTTCCTTGTGCTGTGTGGTATTAGGGGGAAAAAAAGGAACACAAGATACAGATCTTTATAGTTGCCACAGAAAAGGCTTGTTGTTCTTAGTCTGTTCTGGTTAGGGCTGAGTCAAACTACTCATTAGATCTGGAGCTGGTAATGTTCTTTGAGCGTGATCTCTGTGGGAGTCCTTAGCCTCTCTCTGGGAGCTTCTGGATGGAGTCATCTTGGTCATCGCTCTCCCCTGTATTAGTGTGTCTCTCTCTTGCAAGCCTTCTGCTCCTTCCAGTCTCCACCATTGGAAACATCAAGGAAGAGATTTTCTTCTGCTTTCCTGTAATTTTTGGGAAATGGTTTCCAAAAGAGTGAACCTAAAGCTATGAAAGGGGCAAGAATTAATGCCGGGAAAATCAGTAAGGAAAATAGAAAAGCTTTTTCCTCCTCGTATTAAAATTTTTCACATCAGAGCTTTAGCACTCAGTGAGATGTGAAGTATTAGCAACACACTTTCTACTGTAGAAAACCTCGTGAATTGGCTCAACTATGCCTTGCCAGAATTTGTCAGCTGTCCTTAATTGAGGTAAAAAATGGTGTGGGATGATAACAAGAATGTACCAATGACTAACTGTACTTAGACTTAGCTGTCCCAGATATGCAGCTCAGAAGTGCTTGCCCCAGGCACTCTTTTATTACTTGCTTATTTTTTGGTTCACGGAGATGAATGACTTGTAACGCTTTTAAGTTGTACCTCCCTTGGAAGTCAGAGTAAATGCTCCTTACCCAGCCAGATTTCAAGCCTTGACTTAGGTTTTAAGTGACGCAACATTATTTTTTGCTGGTGTTGAAGAGCCGGTTGCAGGTTATTGTGGTGTCATTTGACTTCAGCAAGGCCCCCCTCTCCCAGTCCTAACATTATGGAATGGAGCAGCAGGAATGTGCTGATGTCTGAGGCCAGCATCCTGTGGAAATGCAGATCAAGGCTTTGTTGTGTACTGAAACTTCTTGTGAATCTCACTTCTAACATTTGCTGATAATATTCTAACTTTATTGATTTATACCAGAAATCCTTCCTTCTTAAGTATCAACCGTGTGATTCTTACACATGGTATGTGAGGGTCTTTGCTAATGGAGGGACCTTGGTTAATCTGGACACAAAGTTTGCTTGCTGAAGTACAGTCTTTATGTTAACTTGACTGTCTCTCTTCTTTTAACCTCTTCTCTGTTCTTAGGAGAACAGAAATGTCCAGTACAAAACATCCTCTTGGTTATCTCACACAGCATTGCTAGGGATACTGTCACGGCAAATACAGTCCCTGTGTTGGACTTCTGTAAGGAAAAATCACATAGACCCTGTGTTGTAGTTCAGCTCATTCAGTAACCATCCTTTAGTTATGTTTACTAAGTAGTTCTCTGTTAGACAGAGAAGGATTTATATAAGTACTAAATATTATATGTTTACACATTCACAGGTTTTTTTTCTCCCTCTCCACAGACATGTTTCTAAATCTTTCTCTGGTGTCCATCACCACAGAGTCAAAACAGCTTACAGATGTCAACAAATTATTTCTTGTGATACCACTGGGAGAGAGATACTGTGATTCCAGCTCTGTGGATGGGTTCCTGAGGATTAAGCAAATTGCTCAAAGGCAGACAGGGAGAGAAGGCAGGAGCAGAAGTGTTAAGTATTGTCCTTGCACAAATGAAGTGTCTGTGCAGCCGCAGGAGCCCACTCCTGCGTGTGACACTGTCTCCCTTCAAAACCTGAAACTATGTCAGCAGGCCAGATAGCCCTGGTATCCACAAAAAGACATGTGGAAACAAATGGCTCTTTGCACTTTGAGCCTTTCTCATTTTGGAAATCTCAACTTTGGAAACTTGTTCTGCACAGAATTAGAGGGTCAAGTTTCAAAATGCGGTTCTCCTCTTTTTTTGTCGTTTTGTTGACTCTTCAGCTCTGAGGTTTGGTGTCAGCTTGTACGTAGCCATAATAGGGTTGCAGAGAAGTCTTTTCAGTCCATGTGCACGGCTTGGCAAAATGTCCTGCAACATTATGTGAGGTTTTTCCCTAAGAGAAAGAGCTTTTCATATAATTGCTTAGCCTCATTCCTAGGAAGTTCTATTACTTCATCTATTTGATTTCTTTCAGATTATCAGTTTTACATGCTGCAGTGCTTTTTGGGTTCTGTGTGCAAATACTGTCCATCCATTCCCTTTCCCAGTGTAACTGTGATCATGGCCAAAGGCTGTTCGCCTGTTCAGCTTCTCATGATGAATGCTAGCGTAGTTACAAAGGATGCTGTACCTGGGGGAGTCAGTTCTCTGCTTGTGGTAGCACTAAGTTACCTGTGTTTTGCTTTGTTTGAGAGAGACATGTGTTTAATGTTACCTACATAAGTCTATAGACATAACAGTTTTATTGCTGCCTGGGCTCCAGCAGATCTTTGTTTTTACACTGGGAAATAGAAGTTTAGCTTCAGCAAGAAGCTGTTCCTGTAGGTGAAATTAGTGGCTATGCTTCCACTCAAAAATTATTTACCCACTTTCGAATACTCACCAAGTGATGCGTTGATGTGTGAACAGGATATCTTTGTGACTTCTAGACTCTTTTCTTTTACAGCCCTTTTTTTGTTTTACTTCATAAAAACATCTGCACTCATTCCAGTTTCTAGAGTGAGACTTCAGAAGTCCAAGCATGCAGAAACAAATTAAAAACAATGGGGGGGAGGTATTTGGAAATTACTGTACCTTCCCATTCTGTCTCCAGGCTCTTCCATTCAGTTATGGGGTACTGAGCTATCTTGTGAGAGGAGCACACCAACGATTACTGCTCGGTAAACTCTGTCCCTGCACCCAGGGGAGAGACAACCAGATGGGAGATGTGGGAGACTCTCTTCCAGGATGTAATCAGAGCGTTCTGCTGGATTACCAGAAACATCCCATTTCCAAAAAGCCACAGTTGAGAATATAAGCTTTTGCTGTTTTAGCAATATCATCATAATCTTGTCCTACAGGCAAAGCAAGACAACAGTAAATATATTGTTCAGGTCAGCAAAGGTTTGCGTGTGGGCAGAGAGGCTCTCCTGGATGGAAAGAAGGTTCACCATGACTCACCTTGCTGGTGAGGGCAGCTCTGGTGCTCACTGCTTACCAACAGGAGGGACGACAGGCAAATATCCAAAGGGAAGAGAGGACTGGGATTGGGAGGGATCCCTGTAAATGAGAAGATGATGACAATTGTCATCAGGGCACACCAGAAAGAGTCATGTGTGCACACAGCAGTGGTGCCAGCTGGTCGGGCTGTCAGTATTTGGCACCAGTGTGGTGCCACAGGCATGGGTCCAGGGCTGAGCGCTTCCTGAGGACCATCAAATGTGCTAGGAGAGGTGCAAGCAAACTTCCTGCGCATCAGGTGTCCGTCACAGGTCCTGAGCAATGTATCTATGACTAGCAGAAGGCTGATGTGGCTCAGGGGTGTGTGTCAAAGTGGTAACAGTCAAAATATCTAGAAAATAGAGCAGGCAAGCACCTGAGCATGAGTTCTTCAAGCTCTTAAATCCCCATCTGGAGTCTAACTTAGCAACTGAAATCTTTTCACATGCAACTGGCTACTTGAGCATGCAGTCAGTATTCTCACGGGTTACATTTTCAAGTATTTATGCTGTAGCTATATAGACCTCTATGTATACATTGAAATTCCTTTTCCCTCCCTTGTATCATTTCAGAGCTATGGCAAAAAATAATGAATGTGGTAGGAGCAGAACTTCTTAGGCTTCGTTTGTTTATTTATTTATTTACGACTCCTCACAAACCCTGTGAAGCATTTACAACCATGAAGAAACTGTGTCAACAATTTGGGGAGGGGGTGGGTCATGGGAAAAGAGGCCTTCTGATCTATGTTAGTCCTCTGAGATGTCAAAAAATACCCTCAAAACTGCAGAAGTACTCTGGAGGTAGGTAGGGGGATTACCATTTCCCCCTTGCATGCCACCGCTGCTGTTCTGGAGACTTCTAAAATCCCTGAGCGTCAGGAAAGGTAGATGTGACAATGTGCAGGGAGCCAGGGATGGTAGACTCTCGCCAGCCCAGGAAAGTAAACTTTGTGGGGGCGGCTGTTCTGTGTCACTGCTGTCACTCTGTTCAGCTGGAGGCAGCAGGGATGGGAGGGAGATGGAGCTGTACAGAGCTGCTGGCCACTGGTATGGGGAGAATGAGGAGAGATTGACAGATACAAAGGGAATTGTGATCAAAGTATTCGTGCATTAATTCAGGACTCTGCTTGGTTTGCATTGCTGTACTCTGCTGTGGGACTGCCTTTGAGATGTAAGGAGTTATAAATGGCAAACTCAGGCTTTGGTGCTCAGAAACAGGAGTTCTCGTTGCTTCTGGCATGATATGGCATGATTCATAGGCTTAAAGTTAAGCTGATACTTTAGGACCCTACCTGCTATCCTTTTCTGGAGAAAGAGGGTTTTGGGGGAAACCCAAAAAATCTGGTTCAGTGTCTTTCAGCAATAAGGTGTCATTTAAGACATCTCTTAGAACAACATTTCTCTGTTTCATGGATTTCATACACAAGCAAAGAACAAAAAAAACATACAGGTGTTCTTATTAGTAAGTCTGGCTGAAGATTAACAGGTTTTTGGAAAAGCTTTTTTGTCCTTCAGAGCATAAAAATGAGATTGCTGCTGTGTTGCAGTCATCCCAAAGGGCTTTGCTGGCATCACATGAATAAACGAAGATTTGGGATGAATTTTACTCTTTGGGTTAACATTGCTGTTTCTTATTTTTCGGTACATTGTGTAGACTAAATCATGAAACAGAATAAATAACTGACTGTCTGACTCTTTATTACAAGTGAAGAGCAGAGTTGTAGGAACCTTTTTGGATTTGGCCAAAAGGAACATTTGTCTTTCATGTTCAGCATTAAAAATGACACCTCAGTGAATCCTTTCATTTTCACTGGTTTGAGAAATGAGACAAACAGAAAAAAAACATCCCAAGCAAGTCAACTAGCAAAAAATAATTTGGTTATAAATTACATTTGCGTTTCCATATCACTAATACAAAGCTGGTGCTTTACATGGTACAGGAGAACTAACCTTCCAAAAGCCTTTTTAAAAATGTCTCTCCTTCTCAAGGTAGAGCTGGGTTGCTCATGGTTGTACTTCATTATGAAACCTTATCTAGGACATTGAGATTTGGGGGTCTTCCCACTGAAATCAATGATAAAAATACAGTAGAAAAATGCTGCAGCTGCCCTGGGAGAGCTCTTGTGGGTTCCCTCCCTGCTGACCAGCTGGAGCCAACCGGCACCTTTATTTAAACACCGTAACATTGGGTATTTCTCTGATCCTTTCTCTTGAAGATCTGAACAAAGCGAAACCATTACTGTAAACATGGAAGACATTCAGTGATGTTCCAAAGTGTACATTTTTGGCAGTGGTGAGCTTTCTGCGGATAGCTGCCTGGGAATTTAGAAATCAATCACATCTGAATCTGTTTTGTGAACCTTACTGGAGTCCACACCTGCCCCCCAGAGAGGGACGGAAAGAGAGAGGCTACAGATATGTTACCCATTTGCTGGTGCTTCATTAGAGCTGAAGGGAAACAGCCACATTTTAATGGTCTGGTTACAACACCTTGGGTGGCAAAGCATCACGTTTCTTGTGGGAAGGGAGCACTCAGTGAGTCACTCGTGCTTTTTGTTGTGTTTTTTCCCCCTCTGGACTAAAGAGAGATTTATTTATTTTTTCTGAATGAAGCGTAAGTTTCTGCAGGTTTCTCTGCTGAGCAGAGAGGGCACATACTCCAGTGACGGGGACCGAGTCACCGAGTGGGAGACAGATCCCGTGGCTGCTGTTTGGGGTGCCCGGAGCCGGTACCGGGGTAAAGAGGGCAGCAGTGAGTCCTGATCCCGCAGCGTGGGGATGGAACGGGTGTGCAGGACACACAGCAGAAACCTTCTTGGAAACACACGAGAGTTGAATTGTGCAAAATACACTCCACCAGTGTTCACAAAGCGCACGTTTGCTGGTGAAGTGAAGGCCAGGGCTGCTCTTCCTGCAAAACTCTCAAAGTGTTTGTCCATAAAACATGAAGGCTTTCTTATGACTAGTATCTGGCAGGTTGTCCTGCTAGATTCAGGTCTAGAAACAGAATTTAAAGCTTAGCTATTAGATTTTCAAAGTTAATCAATTATTATGGCTCAGCAGCTCTGGAAATGCACTGAAATTCTTTTAAGAACTACAGGCTTCTTAGTGGATTCCTGACTTTTTCCTGTCTGCAGGATTGTTTCATCCCTGGCCGTGGGACTCTCCACTTGGGTGTTATCTGACTGTGACAGGCAGATTGCAGGGGTTTGATGTTTCTCTAGGTCCAGGTACAACAACTGTGATGTGAGCAGCCACTTACTGGTGGAACTGAATGCTCTGCAACCATGAAAGGGGCTTGAAAGGCTCATGCCTTTGGGCAGCCGAGAAACACCACCAGAGTGCCTGAATCTGGATTTAAATCTTTGGATGCAGATGCTTTTATAGCCCTGCTGGCTTCAGTCACACCAGGCACAGAGGTGGAAACCTGTAAGGAATTGGGAACTCTCCTTCTTCTCATTTCCGGAGTTTTGGGAGGGATCTCTTGACCCATTGTGTCCCTATAGATTTTATTAAAAAATACATGTACATAGGTAGTAACATACACTCAAACACATACATATTCTCTAAAATAAAAATACTTTAATTCTTTTTGAAGTCCTTCTTCCAAGGCTGGTAGTGACATGGCAACTACTGTTGTGTTACTAATGCTAATACCTGTTTTTTAATACCTGTTTCTAGCAGAAATAGAATATCTTAAAGTCTTTCTGGGCTTTCTCTGTCATGAACGCTTTCAAATGGAATCCATGACGCAGCCTCAGAGGGTCAAATGTTGCTTTACAGATACAGCAGGCGGCTGTACACCTGCAAGGCATTTCTTTACTAACAAAGAATTGGTTATTTGCAAATAAGCTGTTGGATTTTATCAGCTATTCTCCCTTTTTATGGCATGAACATTTTGCTAAAAAAGCTTGAGGCAGCCTAAAGCTTTACAACAAGCAATGGTGACACTGTACAGCACAGTCCCTCTTCACAGCAGTTTATAATGATACCTTCTGTTGCTTTCCCTGCTCACTCCTGTTTAAGTCTCCTGGTAAAAGCCTGGTTTTACCTGGGAAGGTACCAACAGCATCTCTATCACACCTCGGCTAAATAGTTGTTCACATGGAGGCTTTAAAAGCCTCTAGGTTTATTGGTGGAAAAAATGTCTGGAAAGGAGGGATTTAGTACTTAAATTAGTTCTATCAGCACTTTTTTTTTTTTTTTTTTTTTGGCTAGGACTTGTTCTCACAGAACTTCAAGCTGGATTATTTGTGTTAAACTTCCTGACTGAATTCCGAACAAGTCATCTTTCCCCACAACGCTGACCTTTAGTATGAGGCCAGAATAATTTTAATTTGTTTCCAGTTTCCCTTATAAGCAAAAGAACAAGAAACCATATCCCTGTCATGGCAAAATATTTTCAAATTCTGAAGGGAAAAAAACCCAGTAAGTTGGATATTCCAAACTGGCATCCAAATGGCACACTTCCTGAGAGGGGTTGGCTCTGCTGTCTTCCAGGCAATCAGTGTAAAGTCTATGAAAATTAATGATTTTGAAATATTAGCTAACTAACTTGATTTTAATGAGGGTTGTGCTCTAGTAGAGGCATCGCAAGGCATATTCCAGACTCCCACTGGCTGTTTCTGGCCATGGGGGGACAGAGATGATGGCTTGGGCTGTGGTTTGCTGGATATATCAGGCCACCACCTTGTGCTGGTGCTGCCCCTGTCTCATCCACTGGGTGAACAGGAACCAAGTAATTGAGTTGGCTGAAGGCAAACCTTGTTGTGTTTTGGTTTTGGTTTTTTCTTTCTTTGCTGGATTAGTTTTAACCCTTTTTGGTTCCTTGACCTGCTCCCCTGCACAGCTGTACCACTGCCTGTGCTCGGAAGGAGCACACTACACTTTTATGTTATGGCCATGATTAGATATGGGGACAGGCAGTCTCGGTCCTGTGATGGCAAGGGATTGCTGAGAAATGAGAAGGATTTGACTGAAGGAAATCTCTGAAGTTCCCTGTTAGGAAGAGGAGCTGGCAGTGAGGTGGGCACCTCGGGTGCCCTAAAACATAAGCAGATCTGCTTGCTGCTTGGTTTATCCCAGCAGCACAGAGGAGAGATGCCACAGATAACCACCACTGGAGAGTCCACAGGCAGCAGCCATGTCTTCTGTGGGATGTTTTTCTCTTTATGGGGATAAATGCACGTTTCCTGTGTGTGCAGTTCATCGGCCGGTTTGTTCTCAGACTTGCTGCTGCCCAAAACTGGAAGTGCGTGGTCTTGACTTTTGCAGAGACTTGGCTTTTGTTGCTCCTTGCTGGACATTTAGTCTCAAATACACTTCTGGGACTGCAGAGGATGGTCACAGAAGCAGGGAAGTGATTTTTTTTCCAGCACTAGGTGGCTGTATGGAGTTCTGCAGCATCCTGTACACTATTGTGTATTTAAAAAGTTGGGGAATGGACCATTCTCACATGGAATGGTCATTTCTTCCACTTTTCACATCTCTGCCTCAGTATGATCGTTTTTTATTAACATTAGAAAACTAAATAAGAAACACATTTTGTTTTTACAGTGTCGCTGGCTGCAGGCACTGGCTTCATCTCCATGGAGCCCAGGTGGGTATGGAGCCCACCACAGAGGTGGCTCTGGTGACCGGAGACTGTGATTGCCGCAGTCGGCTGGTGGTGCTGCTCCTGCTTTTTGCTTAGAGGCTTGGATTAGAGCATTAAAGAGAGAGTCTATTCAGGCAATATCTGGTCCTGATCCTTCCAAATGCTTGTGCTACTTGGAGGCCATTTGGTGCTCCACATGGGACATGAGGATAGTTAGGTGGAAGATGTGCACACCACCAAGAGACACAGGTTGGTAGGTCCCTGGCTTTCTGGTGATCCTCAAGTGACCTGATGGGTTCTGGAGCTGCACTAAGTTTTGCTGAAGGACTTGCTGAGGGACCAAGCTCGAGGAGGATTGTTCTAAGACCTGGCTGGGCCTCCCCCAGGGCTGAGTAGTTTTGCGACGGTCAACAAACCACCTCAGAAGCCATGCTCAGCTGTTGGGTTTTTCATGAAGCCCAGCAATTTGTTTCCAAATTAAAAAAAAAAAAAAAAAAGCAATTGTTTTCCTTCTCTCCTTGCTCTTCTCTGAGCCATGATCTAGTTTGTGCATTTCCCAGCCCAGGACAGCCCTCTCATTAGCAAAGAAAAAGACCAAGAACTAAAGTTCAGCTTAAAAGGGAATATAAAATCCCAATGTAGTGACTTGTACAATCCTGCATGTACAAAGCCTAATGCAGCAGGGGATTGGTTATTGGTGCCTCTGGTTATTTCTTTGCAGTTAATAGACTGAAAGAACCTTTCACACCCAGGATCCTTTATGTGTTTGAGCTTCACCTTCTGAATATTTTATAGTGATCGGAGGTACTGTAATTTTCCTCTTTTTCCGGAGCTCTCTGGAGTGTAGTTTATGCAACTCCACACTGAAAAACACAATGACACAAAGCATTGATTTTGCATTCTCATGACGATATATCCAGTATGATAATATGTATTTTTAAGGGAAGAGACCTAGAAGATTAAAGATCTCGGGGTGCTCAAAGGTGTTGTAACTGCTGTAACTGCAAAAGGTGGGACATCTAATGAATGAGCAGATCTGCTAAAACAAAGATGTTTATTAAACCATGAAATCTAGGGCCTCAATAACACATTAGATCTCCGTTGTGCTGGGTACTGTCTGTGATAGCAAAAGGTTGGTTTAGGCCCCCAGATGTTTTCTGTTAACTGCTTAAATTTTTAAATGATGTCGCTTCGCAGCCTCGTTTCATGCTTGCTTTCTCTGAATGCTCTTGAATGAAGATCCCCAGGACATAAGGGTAATGTGCAGCAGCGTTTGTCCCCAGGTTTTTGCACACTTGATCAGACGTGAAAAGGAGACGCTGCAGTGACTCATCTGACCTTGCAGACCCAAGCCTCAGAGTGCGACAGTGCTCTCTTGCTAAGGTCCCCGTCACAAGAATGCGAAGCATTTCAGAAGATTTTGTCAACAATTCTCGGCAGCGGCCAGCGATTTTCTCACCAGTTTTGTCTATAATGGACAGGGAAAGCAAAGACTAATTGGCTAAATTATTGTGAATTGCTTATGGAATCTCTTTAATTTATACTCAGCAATATAAACCCAGTGCAGGAGTGGTACTGCTAAGTTATTTTAATTATTTTTTTAAAATAAGGACAGCTTTCAGTGCTAGACATAGAAATGCTCCCTATAGCTGAACTGCCATTACAGTAGTTCAAGAAGGTTTTGGCAATACTGAAAGATTTGTTGGTGTTTACTTGTAAACTTGTAGTTATAGAGTGTCAAGAATGTCCTCCTTGTAATCAAAAAATAGCTTTTTGCCCTCAGCAGCTTACTGTCCAAATTTAAGAGGGGGGAGATGGGTCCAGGTGGTAGCCATAGCGTGCTAACAGCTCTAATTGGCGAACTTCGTTTGGATATCGCAGCAGATTGAGGGTATTAGGGAGGGATTTAGAGGAGGATAATGAGGTAAATAACTTTGCAGTTCCTTCCAAATGCCAATCCGTTATAATCGGGAAGGGCCACGTAGGAGAAAGCACGTGAGAAGAAGCAGGCAATGGCAGAGGGCATCCTCTGGAAAAAAAAAAAAGGCAGTTTGTTTCAGCGTCTAATTTTATATCTAAAGCAAACTTTCTTGTTTGCCCTCTGAAGGCAGCAGCGGAGCAGGCTGGGTCTCTGGGGGGGC
Organism: Scolopax mira; assembly: GCA_004320125.1. Classification (NCBI taxonomy): domain Eukaryota; kingdom Metazoa; phylum Chordata; class Aves; order Charadriiformes; family Scolopacidae; genus Scolopax; species Scolopax mira. Next base: position 249,389 of record BJBW01000880.1, read on the forward strand.
AGCGGCGCTGGCCGGAAGCGGCCTGCCAGGGCTGCTCTGGGATTTGTTTTCTTTTGATTATGGGAAAAAATAACCCCAGATATTTCTGTGCATACAGAGCATTCTTAATGACTGAAAAATCTGTTGTCAAGTAGGGACAAGGGGGAAGTACCATCTTGAAAGATGACACAAATGTGTTTGGATTAGGTTTGAAAACCCAAACAAACTTATTTTTAGTGGCTTCCAGAAGCTTCTACTGCAAAAAGAAAAGTAGTGCTGAGATAGTTGCATGGCTAAAGCTGGGCTTGCTGTGGTGGAGCTTAGTGGAAATCCCAGCAATTCACAGCAGCGGGACCCACGGGAGGGTCTCCTCCACGGCCCCGAGATAATAATTCCTGATCTCCCCCAGGCGAGAAACACGGCAGAGGTGCTGTCAGGCCTCTTGGGGTTACTGACACGGCGTGGGGGAGGCTGACAAGTCTTTGTGGCAGCCCCCAGCTCCCAACAGGGATTTTGGAGGAGGAGGAGAGGGACCTGCAGGGCTGCTCTTGCCTTTCGACTGTTTGCTCGGTAGCTGGCTCTGCTGCCCACGCCAGGAGGCACCAGGGAGGAGGGGTGTGCTCCTCAGGGGTATCTGTTTTGAAATAGCTTTAATATTTCCACTGGAAAAGGTCCTCTGGTGGCATTCCCATGTCTTTCAAAGTCAGTGTGCTTGGCACTGCATGGGAAGCCAAGTGGTGGCCGTCTGCCCCTCAAACTGAGCCACTGACCAGGTCACCTCTGGTTCTCTCACCTTTTGGCCACCTTTATTTGAGTTCAACATGCTACAATTATTTCTTTTTCATCTGACACCACAAAACCTGGGAAGGAGCCTCTTGCTGTGCTCACAAGCCCATGCTTTGTTGCAGTGGGCTGTGGGGTGGCATCTAGAGACAGTCACCCAAAGCAGCACCAGGGTTTGTTCCCCGTCTTCCACCGTAGCCCAGCCCCGGCCACAGTGGGAAGACCTTACACATGGGTGTAAGGGGTGCAAATAAAGCCAAAAATTTTTGGGAAAGCTGCTATGGAAATAACTGACTGTAGTGAAGTAGGTGCTTGGCTTCGTATTGTGTTTGGGCTCATCAACAAAGGATAAGATTTCAGCTTTGAAGATGGTATGTTTAACAAAAAAAACCTTCCCAAATCGGTGTTAAATTATATCATGAAATCTAGCATACTTTATCAAAGCCTTATCTGGAGGTTCCAGAGCCATTGATTTACCAGATTTTCTGCTCTATGTTGCAGAATGAAAGAAGAAACATTTAAAGAAACCTTTGTTTTGCTCTGCCTTCCTTCTTTTTTGATTCAGTTTGAAAGGTGCCAAGGTGAATGGCACATTTTTTTAAGGACTTCTGCTCAGTTTCAGAGGCATTCATGGGCTCTTCCATATAGACATTTTTATTAATTTTTTCCCATTCTGATGGGGTTTCTGGAAGATAATTGTCCAATTACAGATTAACTGGTTGTAAATGCATTTGTTTTTAAAATGGGCATTTCTAGCTTTTAAAAATATGTGGTTTTGATCCAGAGCATGGAAAATGTGCTTTGGGTAAGAGAGAGGCTAGCAACTGGTTGCAGGAAAAATTATTTATTTTTTTACAAAAGGTTACAAACAGTATTTTAAAATAGAGAACAAAAGAATGTTTATAACCAGCTAAAGGCAGCTCACTACAGCTGGATGTCTGTCACTTTTATCATTGGGTGGTAGATTGGGGTGGTAGAAGAACAATGAGCCAAATAAACTGCAGGTGTAGCCTTTCTGGGTTAGGAACGCAGGTACCAAACGCTCTATTCCAAATGGTAAGACATGACTCAGAGCAATAGGATTTGTTTAAAGTTACCATAATGTTTGTGAGACTGAGACTTGCCATTTTGATAAAAAGGATCCGCGTGTGACGGGGTGGCCATGGGCAGGCAGCCTGTGCCAAGGTGACAAGCCCCGTGCCCAGCAGGGTGCCATCCTCCTCTGCTCCCTTGCTGGGAAATGCCCTGGCAGGGAACAGAAAAGTGAATGGTGCAGACAGCTGTGATGGTTTTATTTATTTTCTATTCTTTTTCTGATACAGGAAGGAGGAGTGAAGAAAAAGGACCAGCTCCCAGGTGAGCGCAGGCACAGCCAGCTGGGGAGCAGTGCCACCACCATCCCCTGGGGAAGAGCCAGCAGTCCCTGCTGCACGACACCGGTGCCCTTTTTTTTACTCACCACTCTAAAGAGGCTCCGTGGAAAAAAAACCAATTCTAGGAGCCACGTCCACTGGTAGAGGTAAGTGCAGTTAAACACGGGGGCTGCAGGTATCGCAGGTGGGTCTCGTTGCTCTCTCCCCGGCGTTGTACCCTGCTCTGTGTGCCGTTTTCCTTCTCTTCCCTACTCCTTCACTGCATCCATCCTCACACGTGGGTGTGACCTTTGGAAACCTCAGGTAAAGGCACTTTGGTGAGACCAGAGCCACGCAGTATGTGGCCTTTGGAGAGTAGAATTTATTGCTGCTTCACTCCCCCCCAGTAAACTTGTCGCTTTTGACTCCCGAAGCTTTCAGCTCAGGATTTAGGTGGTAAAAACACAGCTTGCTACAATGGATTTCTTTCCTGTCCTAGTGCCCTGTCTCACAGAGGGCATGAGATGCTCATTTAGCAGGAACCAGCACGGCTTCCTTGGTTTTAGCAACACAAGGCCCATTTACACCAGTTGGGAACTGCGCATGTCACTGGTTCCTGACTGTGCCTGGGAGCACCGAGGGGTGCCTCTGGCTTTCATTTGCCTCAGCAGAGCAGCCGGTAATTAACCGATCAGTTGGCTTTAACATTCCTGCAATAGTTTAAATGTGCCAAATTTTTAATGAACAGGGGTTTTTTTTGATAGTCCATTTAACCACTTGAATTACTGTAACTAACCGCTGCAGTACTTGTTCTTTGAGGCGATGGCTTCCCAGACATGTACATACAAATGTGGGGGTTTGTGGATTATTTTTTTCCAGCCGTGACACAAACCTTTGAGAATTTGTTCTTCAATGTGTTGCTGGAGAGATGCTTATTTTATCACTTCTGGCAATCCAGATCCCCACATGGTTTCTTACTTTTTGTGCTGTTTTCAATCTGTACTTCTCCTACGTTCTGTGTATGAGCACAGTGGTTTGTGCTGTCTCATGTAGGGTGTTTTCTTCTGGTGGGAGAGAAACTGAGAGCAAGGGGAAAATGCAGCCAGAGCAGAAATGCACTAGTTGTTATTGTGTGCTCTTCACAAACAACATGGCAACTTCCTTTTGCTGTCTCCGTGTTAAGTGAAGCGATATCGAGAACTGCAGTGAGCATTAGGATGGGATGTTAAATGAATTTTGAACAGGAAGAAAATATTTTTGGTCTTCTGGAGTTTTACCCCAAATTGTGGTTAACTCCATAGCTTTTAAAATACGTAATTGAGCTGCTGCAGAGCCCAGTAGTGGTGACTGAGGGACATTGCAAACTGCACTGCTCATACTTGATCCGAAGCTGCCTGCAGTGTTTTCAGCAGGGCCTTGGGTCTTTGCCTTTCAACATTTGCTGGCCTCTGCCACCTCTGTCTCCTCTCAGCTGCTGTGACGTTAAAGGCCTGGGCACGGGTGATGCAGCCACTGGGGTCTGGGAGAGAGACCTGCAAGGGCAACCCTGGGCACTGAGCAGCTTCGTCACTCCCTGACAGGCTGGGACCATTAACAAACTGCAGCAGGAGGAATCAGACTGCAATTCCAGCTTCCCCGCACGCCCAGGGGAATAGGTAAGGCATTACATATATATAAGGTACCATGTACGTATGTACACACACACACATATACAGTTTAAGTATGTGTATGTTGGCGGTGGGATGTGGAGATGACCTCTTTAAGTCAAGTCCAGCCTCACTGAGTCCATGAATCTGGGCACTAAAAGCTGGCTAACAGGGAGGTGAGCTGAAGGCAGCCTCACCGGCCCAGGTCATGTATTCCTAATGGTTCCCAGCACAAGCCAAGTGTCTCTGGTCCAGGCCTGGGATGACTTCTTGTAAAAATCCTTCTACTTGGTGTCTCAAGGTGGAGATGGCTGGTAAGGTGAAGAACAGTGCTCACAAAGCCCTCCTGGGCAATGTGCACACCAGATCAGTGACAGCTCCCAGGGACACAGGACCCTCTGCTTGGATGCCAGGCCAGGGAGTCCCATCACACCATAGACAGACCTCTGTGGTGCTCCCCTCTGGGAGCCGGGTCATGGCTCAGCCCTGTCCTGCAGCGAGTGTAGGTTCATTTTCCAGCACGTGTTTCCTGCAAGGAGGCCCACAAGGCACAGTTAATATTTTTAAGCACTCTGTTCTTTTCAGCCAGGCTGGTTATGGGTTGGTATAAATTCCTGCTGCATTAAGAATATGTCCTAGATTTTATTGACTACATTTGTGTCACCCACGTGGTTAGGCACTGTTGAAACACTTCAAGTTGGCCAGTCTTTGTGTTTTTTTTCTTAAAGGAAGGCATGAATTGCTCATTTTGAACAATTTTTTTAAAAAGAAAATTAAATCCTAAGAGTGAGAAAATAGCATATATGTGAAGCCCCTACAGAAGGGTGGTACATCTGTTTCAAAGCACAGAAGTGCAGACTGTGTCCCTAAGACAATTGTGGCATTTGTAACTCTTTCCATTCTGACTGTGCAAAGGAAAAAAAAAAATTGCCAAAATAGCCATTGTGTGAAAACCACCAGTAAGTTTCATTTCCAAATGTGAAGTCATTTGTACTCAGCAAAGCCGGGGGAGCAGAGCTGCAGAGCAGAGGCCTCTTTGGAGGAGAAGGTGGCATCACATTGAAGCAGCAGCTTGTAAGTGTTTGGCTTCTGCAAGTCACTGGAGGAGCATCCTCAAGGGTGGGAGACTGACCAGCTCAATGGAAAGGAAACCCACCGAGTATCAGGAAAGCAGGAAGAAACTGGTTCTTTGACTCTTTCCCCAGGCGTCCACTTTTGGTCATCTTTGGAGTCAAGAGGCCAGCAGTGATGAGCCTTTTGCCTGACACAGAGCTGCTCCTGCAGGACCCCTGCGTGCAGAAGCTAAATATGACCACGTTCCCATCTGTACCATGAAGCTGGAAACAAAGTGGCAAAAAGCTTCAGAAAGGTAAGATGCATTTTAAAATAATCACCTTTTCAATGCTATCACAGCTCAGGCCACAGTTTCTGAATTACTGTGACTTAGCAAGAAAATTCCCCAAGCCAAGGTCCACACACTTAAAACTATGGAAGTTCAAAGCCCAAGGACTTCTCTTCTGGAGCACTCCAAAAAATAATGGGAGTCCTGCAAAGGAAGTGTTCCTCAACACTGACTGTCCTACATGTGAACTAGCCAGGCTGGTTAAAGCTTAATTAAAAATTGCCAGAGTGGCTAAATTCTTTTCTAAGTGCAGCTGCAAAACGTTAACTGTGGGCATATTTTAGACCTTAATTAGTAACACTTGCACTGAAGGACCAAAATCTTTCATGAATGCAGCTGCAATCAATTAATATCAGTTTGGCATTTCTGTAGGCAATACAAAGGTCTCCTGAAAATTGTTAGTGCCCACCTCAATTTAAAAAAAAAATAAAAATACTTACATGCAACAAACTACAAAATCAAAGATAACTACAAAATGTCTTTATTGAAAAAAGCAGATTATAGCATCTAAGGTTAAATGAAACTTCTGACTTTAATATTAAATAACTTAGAATGATAGCAAGTAGCTTCTTCTTTAGATAAATAAATCTACATTTCCCAATTTTTTCTTCAACAATCAAGGGAATCAAACACTGAAACACAAAACCACAAGTAATTCTAAAGACTAAAAGACAGAAGCACATTGAAAGGTTTTACAAGGATATATATACAAAAATAGTTAAACTAATGTATATTTTCAGCATGTAAACTAGTTACATGATATACAAACTGGGAATTTATATATTTCCTACAAAATAAAAATCAACGTTGGTCCAAATTCTTGGAAGAAAACTATATTCTTTTAAAGAAAATGAAAATATTTCTCAAATGAAAACTTAATTTAAGTCAAATTATATACTCTAGTTACGGCATTAGTTACAGGATGAATCACAAACTTTTAAACTTTTCTTGAAACACAAGAAAGCAGCTTTTGTCCCCTTTAGAGCTTTGGTTTACTTAACTACTCTGGAATTTCTGGTCTTAAAGAGCTCCTCTAACCATGTTTTCTTTTTGAAGCTCCACCTTACAAAATATATACACACACGTGCACACAAGTGAAAGGGAAAGGAAAGCAACCCAAACAAACCCCCTTTGAAGGCTCAATTATCTGAGTGCATTCTTTTGTCTTGTTTTCAAATTATTATTTTGGTCCTTTCTTTGGAAGGCACCCTCCAGCGTGGGGGGGGGCTGTGAATGGCCCCCACCAGCTTGTGCTGGAGGGACTGGTCCCAGTCCTCACCAAGATGGGACAAGCCGATACTGGTTTAGCTTTAGAGAAACTCTGAAAATACAGCAAGGGCTTCTGAAGAGCAATCGCATCATAAAATCAACTCTAGAAGGTTTAGATGTGTTGAATTGATTTTACATATGAATACTCCTTAAGAAAGGCATTAAAAGAAGCTTTCTCATTTACATAATTCCCCAGACAGAAGGTAAAATGTGCAGAAGCTGTCACTAGCACTGATGAGTGCAGCAGATCAGCATTTTAGATCTGTTTTTATTTTTCTGTTTGCAGAAAACCATCCCAAAACCCAACCCTAGCACATTTCACTCAAGTTCCAGTTTTTATACTAAATGCTGGAAAAGTTAAGATGTACTTAATTTTTCAGAAAGGGACTGCACCTGCCTATAGGAAATACAGGACTAACAACTGCTGCTTTCTGATTTTAAACAAATTGCTTATTCGATATTGCAATATTAGCTCTCAATAGTTTTGCCATGATGATACTTAACACACTGGAACTGTGTAGAATTAACATGTAAAAATTAAATTAAATATTATTGTGTTCTACAGTATGATGAATTTCAAAAAGAAGGAAAAGGTAGTATGTATATTTTAGTGAGTGTGCTGTCCCTTGAAAACTATCTTGGAGTGGAAACTTACTTAAACTTGCCACTGAAGGAGACATGTATTTTAATGATTGGTTTCTTAATTTGGGTTCCTTAATATAGACTGTGAGGACAAGCAAGTAAAGCTCAATGTGGTCCAAATCAGCCTCCTTGAATGAAGAAGTATGACACTGCAGCTGATGCTGAGCATTTATCCCACAGCTCTGCTATCTTCCATGTTTGTACTAACCTTAAGGCATTGATCTAATCATACAATCCAATTTAAGACAGGTTTGGGTTTTCTTCCCCCCTTTTCCAGCACGTGCTGTTTGGGCGAGAGGCTGATGTGTTTCCCCTCCCTCCGAGGCCGTGCTGGCGACTGCGGACACAGAGATAACAGACGCAAAGGCAGAAAAAGGGTGGATGCACCCAACAGGGTGGCTTTTTCCAGCCAGGCCTCTTGGGGCACGCTCCAGAAGCAGGGCATTAGTTGCACTCTGGCTCCTTCAAAATATGGCTATCACATTCAGTATACTGATATATATATCATTAACTATAAACTGATATATATTTATTAGAAAAATGACTTCTGAAAGGAGCACCTGACTTGCCAAGGAGTATTCAGTAGGACAGGTTAATCTAGGCCAGTGGAAGTTTGGCAAAAGTTCAGGAAACCTACCTTTTGTTCCTTCCTAACAGAAAAAAAATAGTTCCCAGGAATTTTTTCCTGCCCACCCCCCTTCCCTCATAAGGAAATTCCAGACTATCGAGAAATTCTGTTAAGGGAGTTAATTATTCCACTTAGGAATTAGAGCCCATTGCATGTTCTTTGTACTTTTCAAGAGCACCACAAATGGCTTTGAAAAAATCAGTGGAGCATAAGAAAGCAAACTGTAGTGGTGTTGCCAAATAAGTCATTTCATCAGTCTGTGGTGCTGAATTTAACACGGGATCGTTTCCGAACGGATCCGTCAGATTCTTGACGAGTTGAGAACTGGCATGGAAACATCCCAATTTACACGTGTGGAGAATCTGGTCTGGTAGTTCCACTTCCTCTGGAGCAGAAGAATTTTATTTTATTGTAATTTTGGATACAGTTAAAGACAGCAATGATGGATTTATTTAAAATATAAATTCAGGAAGGCTGGATCAATTCTCATGAGAATGCAAGGAATTTTTTAAACATACAGATGTGTGATTTGCATGTAAATCATCAACACATGGTAGAAAACAAACCATAAAAAAGATTCATCTAACTTCCTATATGGAAGACATATATTTCCCCAGAGCTCTGAGGTTACTGTAAAAGCTTATGCAAAATCTGAGTGTGTGTACATTCTATGTACATCTAATACTTATTATAAAATACCAATGTTTCAATGCTCTGACTCGCTCAATTATTTTGTACTTTGTTTTCCAATGAAGACAATCACTGTAATCGGTTCAAAAGTACATCTAGAAAAGAACACAAAGCTGAAAAGATAATACGAAAACCACTGTCCCTCTCTTGTTTTAATAATGTATCAACATACAATCATAAAGCAGTTGGCAACAAATGAAGTCTTGTATAAAACAGCAGTATAAAGACAAGTGTACCTTTGCATAGAAAGGGGCTGCTCACCCTATGAAACAAAAATCAGGCTTAAAAGATGAATTCTGTACTAAGTGCCAAATCATCAAGTTGCTGTGAACGCATTTTGAAACCACGGCTGCAGCCGTTCACGGCAGGCGATCCCCAGGTCGGTGACTTTCTGCAACTGCTATGACCCTGCATGTGCCAACCTTTTAGAGATACCCCTCTGCAATGTGGCTTTTATATGAGAATTTTTGCCATATTCCTTTAACAATAATCTTTGGATGACTCTGGAACCTTGCAGGCTGAAAGCTGGCCTGATGCTTCCTCACAGAATGCCATTAATTAACCCACGCTGAAAACCGTCATTGGTAAAAACAGCTGTTTGCTTCCTATTCACTATTCCTGGGAATCTAAGTTTAAAAAAAATGTGTGACTGTGTTCTCTAAGACCAGAATTCAACAAAACTAGCTAAAATGCTAGGATTTATCTTATCACGCTGGCTGCAATATGATAAGGTGCTCAGTTTTGGAAAGTAATTTCCACTCCTTCCTTGGGTGACATCTCCGTGAAGGGCAGTGAGTAGGGAGTGCAGAACAGCCCTTTGTACCATTGTGTTTAGAAATGCTGCCACTTACAGTTACAGTTTAGTGGTGAATTATTTGTTCAAGTAGACGATGTCTCAGTGAAAATATCTAGATAAAAGAAGGCGTATGTACAAGATCAGAAAAGGACCCCTCACCTCTGATTTAAAAAATAAATAGCTGGTTTAGATGGCTATTACTGGAACCTCATCTTTAAAGGAACAGGAAAGTAACGTTTAGATTTTTGTCTTCTCTTTCAAACGGCTTATTGGTAATGGCAATGTCTTTCAGAGTTCTGTGACGTGCATCGGGTAGCTCGGCGGCGGATGTGACGGCAGTTTAATATTAAGGCGCCTGATGTGGCAGCCGTGGCAGAGCAAGTGGCCCTCTAACGGGTAACAGCGGTGGCCTTCCTCATCGTTGAGCTGCAAGCCACAATCCTGGAAGAAACATAAATGTCCCGGATTAGCGAGTGCTTCAGGTAGGGCACCTCACACCAACCCCAAGAGCCTTCCCGTGCCTCCAAAGCCACCAGCCTCGAGAGTTCTGGGGAGGTGGACACTGAATGAAGCATATGAAGCTTCTCATGTGAAGCAAAATGACATCACTGAAATCCAACAGGACAGTCTATAGTGCTACCCAAATTCAAATAAATTCCCCATCTAATAAATATTAAGGCAAATCGGGTAAAACCAGGCCAAGGACTGACCCTGGAAGGTCAGATCAGAGAAGGGGCTAATTCTGCAACAAGGCAGTGAGCAAGGAACAGGGCAGGGTAAGTAAAGAACGAGTGGGGAAGGGGGGACAGGAGACGTGTGTTACTTCTGAAGCAGGGCTGCACTTTCTCCAGTTTGGAATTCAATATTAAAGACTTGAAGGACAATGGTCCATCTTTGGTGGAAATGTTAGTACCTCTGGGACAGGCACAGAACTACAGGGATGACATTGGGGAGCAACAGGAGAGGAAGAGAGAAAAAGAAAACCAACAAAGAGTCATCCTGCCGCTGACTTAATATTGTTACAGAGACAATCCTGGTTTTCAGTTCTCATGATTATAATTTTGAAGACATTTGAAAATCATGAAAGATTTGTGCTTGGTTTTGATATTTCGATTATGTTAAATACTTAAAAATTATTACTGTTAGCAGTCCTGACAAACCAGGGACTCTGAGTACATATCTGTGCACTTAATAGAAAGGAAAATAAAATTGAACAGGTTGGGTGTACAGGTCATTTTAGTAATGAATGCTGAGAAAGAATGAAAAATGGGTTTTAAAGTAAGCTTTATAACTGGAGTGTTAGTTTAGGGATTCTTTAATCAAAGTTTCTGCCAAGGTAGTTTTCTGTACGTTACTTACTATCTGTTATATAATAACTTTATAGACCTTTATGTAAGATTTAAAATTAAATTCCTCATTAGAATGTAACAATTTTGAGTACATTACAGATGTGCCAAGCGTTCATACCTCTTTCCCTCTCCAAAAGTGCATTCCTTTCCTGCAATGAGAAAGCCTGCCTTCTCCGTGGATTCCAGTTTTAGACTGGGAGTCTATTGAGCTGTAAACTGGCTTGATCTCAGCAGAAGTTAAGAGGTTGCACAAAAAGAGATGCTACAGAAAAGCAGCCAAGTTTCCAAACTGACTACTCACTTTGCACAGCCACCAGGTGATGGTGACATTAATGGCTGCGTAAGTCGTCACAGCCTTTGCACAAGTCTCCGTGTGAAGACCTCAAAAGAGTGGCAGTAACTTCTGCAGCAGCACTGGGAGACAGCAGTGACCAGGGGACACCACCCGGGAGCCTGAGCTGAGACCATCAGGCAAGGACCTACCCCTGTTAACACAGGGCTAAACCCCCCGATTTCTGGACATAAATGCACTCTGACATTCTGGGCAGAGGTGGAGGCAGCTGGATCTGCCTCACATGGGAAGGAGAATGGGGAAATGAATAATGAAACAGAACTGAAAATTAACCCCCATTGGGACATTCTACTATAAAGTCAGTAGCCTGGGAAGAAGCGGGGGAGCTGTCAGCGCAGGTGAAGCTGCACGAAGCGAGAGATGGGGGAAGGAGGGGGAAGGATGCTCCAAAATGCTGCGATTTCCTGCGCCGATTTCTCTTTAAAAATTAATGGAAAATAATGGAGTATCAGGTGGCTCTGTTGGAAGGAAACAGCTGAATGGATGGGGTCCTTACATTTCAAGATGCCCTCAATTTTGTTATTTTCTCCCTCAATCAGAAGTCTCTTTGTAAAACCTTCTTGTGCAGAAGCGCAGGGAAGACAGCACTGCTGCTTTTTTGCCTCTGTTTTAAGACAGTCAGGATCTGGGTGGATATTTGCGTGATCTATCAGAGCACCAAACCTACAGCAAAAGGTAAGTTTTGGGTTTTAAGTGAAGTTTAATTTGATCCCAATTTGCTCCCAGCTGCAGAGCTGGGACTGAACTCATCTCTCCGATGCAAGAGCACGAATCCCACAACTTCATCTGCTCCAATAAACATTCACGTGGTCTGCACAAAAAGAAACTACTCCCAAAAAAGTGACAGTCGTTGGTATCCCTGTCTCTTTTCTAGTAAAGAATCACTATTTATTTTGCATGGAAAAAACACAGATCCCCTAGAAAGCTTTCCAGTGTAGGGGGGGTGTGTGTCCTTCCTTGCACAGGTGATGTGAGTCCAAGTCTCCTCAGCGCAGAGCAACACAAGCTGCATCCAGAGATGAGGATAAAGGGAACTCTTTGTTCTCTACTCGTCTAGAGAGAAAATTCTCTATTTCTACTGAGAAAATTCAACCCAAACATCCAAACCCAACGTTGGAAGGTAAAATACTGGGGAAGAAATCCCCTACTTTGGTACTGAAGATGGCAGCACCACTTGCAGCCCAGCACTTGCCCCTTTGCCTCCCTCCAGGAGCCGTGGGGCAGAGCCCTGCCTGCCCAGGCGTGTGCGAGTCAGCACCCACCGAGTGGCTGCTAGTTCTTGGCAAAGCCTCGCCATGGGGTGCCCGTCCTCACCTCGCAGTGATAGCACTCCACGTGGTAGTCCTTGTCCATTGACACCACCCGAATGGTCTCCTCCGAGCCCTGTTGGGGAAGCAGAGAGACGGTAAGAGTGGGCTCGTAGGGGCTGTTTTCTCAGGCCTTTTTCAGCGCCCAACCTGTGGCTCTGGAGAGCTGCTTCCCTGGGGGTCCCCTCTCCCTCCACAAAGCTCTGTCCCCGCTGGGTCTGCTCTTCAGCAGCAGTGTGGGTGTCTGGCAGAGCTAAGCTGGAGAGGTCATTTGTGAAGTACAGCCAAAACTTCATCTTCAAGGGAGAAATTAGTCTTGAAATCAAATAATTTTCCAAGGGCACCCAGGATCTGAACAAAAAATTATGAGCTGTTGATTGGGTAACTTTTCCTTGTGGAGATCACAGCCTGAGCTTTCCAGGCCTTGTATTCTCCTCAAACCATCTGTTGCACAGCTATTTTCCACGTGCACATGTCACTGTACATACCCCATCAGGATTTAGACACCAGCCCAGCAGGTAATGATTATGGGCACAGCCCCCAGGGTGGGGGTGGCTGCCGTGGGGTTGTGTAACTCCCAGCTGAGCCCTGGGCCCGTACCCTTCTTGTAACCTCACAGACTCTTTCTGATCCACGACAGAGCTCGTTAAATGTGCTGCCTCACATTGTTTCCAGTCCCAGGTGTGGTCAGAGCATCAGATCTGACGTAGGCTTCGTCTGAGAGAAGCTGCGGGCAAGTTCGTACCTGCACTGTGGGACTTGAACTAACCCAAAAAATCTCCATGGGAAAGAAGGTGGCGTCTCTCCTGCCAGCCACCAGATGAGTCAGCAGCAGTGGTTTTTTTCCCCTTCTTTTTTTTTTTTTTTTTTAAGTCATTTTGTAAGACACAAATGCAGTGTAATTTACATCAGGGTTTCTCCTCACAGTTCATCACCAGGACAAACAGTTCTGGCTCAGCCTTTATAAGGTTTCTAACTGTGGCTGCCCCATCCCTGGAGGGGTTCAAGGCCAGGCTGGAGGGGGCTTGGAGCAACCTGGGCTGGTGGGAGGTGTCCCTGCCCAGGGCAGGGCGGGGAAACTCAATGATCTTTAAGGTCCCTTCCAACTCTAACCATTCTATTCTATGTGGGACCTGGCCATTTAACAGAGCTAATAGAGACAAACAGAGAGATGGAGGTGGGCACCCTGGGAGGCTTTATGGGGGCACAGTGGCTTAGAGGATGGGAGCTCTGCTCTATAACCATGCGTCTTCACCCTCAGGTGTCTTAACAGATCCGCACCAGAAATGCCAACATAGCAGATGAGGAAAATTGCTACTTGAGCTAATGGGAGATTCTAAAAATAAACAGGGTTTTACTTCTTGGGTTGTTCTTGGAGCCCCAGTCAGGGCTTTCAATTAAATGTGATTTATAACAGCATAATTAAGACCTGGAAAGCACCCTAAAGATACAAAGTAGTACGCTGCATAAGTAGTATGACTATTACAACCTCTGGGAATGTTTGGGAGTGACATTACTGCTGAACTGCATTTAATTTAGTATCTGACACAGTATAGATTATGGAAGAGGGAGGAAAAGCATCTGATGTGTTTTTAGAAAGTGTCGCCCGTTGGTTTCTCCAGGGGGAGTTTGCGTTAACACCCACCTGTGCTGGGAGGATCGGCTGGTTACAGGAAGCGCATTTTGGTGCGAAAACCCTAGGGTGCAAGAACACACAGTGTTCAAATCACATTTCAAGCTTCTTCAAAAAGCAGAACCGAGAGAGTTATTCTAACTATGCCTTAGTTTTAGCAAAATGTAGATCCACAGGATCGGAGGATATTCAGGGAAAAGGAGATCTGGAAGAGGCTGATCCACCCCAGGCTTATTGCTTGGGTCTCCCTGACCTCTGGGCACAGTGAATCCAGCCCCCTTCCCACAGACACCCCTTCTCTCACCTTCCTTCATGCATAAAGCCTTTTGAATCCTTCCAGGAATGACCCTTTGAATCTACTACAAGGCCCATAACTCTACCAATAATTTAAGTACTGTAATTTTTCTGAGCATGCCAAGGATTTGCGTACTTACGTGTGGTAGTCTTTGACACAGTAAATATTGTTCTCCACATCTACAGTGAAGGGGACCCCGTCCAAACACTCGTTACACACCACACAGCGGAAGCAGCCAGGATGGTACGATTTCCCAAGGGCCTGTAAGATCTTAAAGAGTCACAGCAGAATAAGAGGATGATGATTACAAGAGATTCTCCCCCCTCCCCATATCCTCTGCGTCTGACTCTTAACAGTGACAGCAAGAAAAGCACTTCAGGATGAAATTACCACTCTGTGGCTCTGTCAGCAAGGGGCCTTTTAAAACAATCAAGTAGCTCGTTTCAGTGGGTTTCAGTAGGCTCCCAGGAAGGAGGGAGAAGCGTGAAAGCCCGGCTCACACCTGGCAGCCTCACTCTGCAGGGCCGGTGCTGCCGACAGAAACTATGAACGGCTTCGGAGGCCACTGCTTGGAAAAGGCAAAAACAAGCTACTGGGATACAGAGATAATTCACAAAACTTCAATGCCTGCGACAGACAGAATCCAAACCAGTCAGTACTCAAACTTAAAAAGTAGAATAACAAGCCAAGCAAATAAATACAAGTCCCTTTATTAATGAAGGATCCAAATCCCTCATGGTTACACTGGTTATCACACTGCACGCCCTGCACTTCTCCAGCACACAAACCACTTCGCTGTGCTGGGGAAGTTCTGCTTAGGAAGATCAGCCTGAACTCTTCCCACTTCCACCCACTGAGACGGGGCCAGCAGCACCTGGCCCAGCCCACAGCCCTTTGATTTTTTTTAAATATAAAATAACGGTGACTACTGGCTCCCTGCAAAGCCCAGGGGCAAGAATGCATCCCAACTGATGTGGAGTGAGTGGCAGAAGGTAAATAAAGCAAGTCACAGAGTGGGCAACAAACCTCAGGGCTATTGATAGTCCTCTCCTCTAGCCCAGATTCCATCCCCTTGCCAGAGCTCTTGCTATTCCACTGTCTGACAGAGCACAGCCTCCCTTTCCCTTTTTCCATCCTCTCACACACAGCAGTGCTGCATTTTCCCTCTTCAGTGTTAAAATTCTAATTATTTATTGATTTATTAAACTGGCATGTGACAGCAGAATGGCCTCCCATGATCTCAGGTAGAAAAGAAGCCCAACTGACTGTACTTAAAGGACACGGTGGTATTTTTTGTTAATTTACTGCCTCTAGTTTCAAAAATTACCTTGCCAGCAGTGCCAGTCTGAGAGGGAAACAGCCCCATGTCCCACCGTGCGCTCCCCAAAGCAGGTGAAACCCAAACCACCCCACAAGGCAGGAGTTTTGGTCTCTTACCATCTCCATTATGAGGTGTCCACAAACAAAGCACTTGTCCGCTGTTTGCTGAAAACCTGAATACTGTTCAAATGACAGAAAAGAAAGGATTATTAGTAGCCACTCCTCCGGCTGCAGAAATACCTTCTAAGTGAGCCCTGTGCTGTTTCCCAGCCTGTGCTGTGTATATATATATATATATATATGTGTGTGTGTGTGTATGTATATATGGTGTTAAGCCAGACAGTAGTTTTGGGACTGTGCCTCAGAAGCCTTTGCTCTGCTCTTGCCGCATGTGGAGACACCAGCTTTGCCTTCTCATCCACGACAAGGTTTTTGAGTTCGATTTTTGTTTTTGAAGCCTACTTGGAGAGTTCGTTTGGCATGCCGGAATTAGCTTTAATTTACTCTTTTGATTGCTGTTGTTGGGGAAGTAAATAACATCAGACTTACCTCCCAAATCCCACTCAAATTAGTGGCTAGATGCTCAGATTTTGGCCCTACACTTCACCCAGTGCTACAGGCAGACTAGGAGAATGAAGACAGGCCCAAGGAAGATTTAGCTGCCTTGGGGACACCAAGCTTTTTATCCAGGGAGGCATCTAAAAGCCCACTTGTAGGCACCTGGGCTCCCTGCACAGCGTGGGCAACCTCAGAGGGGTGACACAAAGGCAGTGGCCGCCCCGCACTACAGCCACAGGGGGGACCGGGCAGGAGCAGAGGCAGAGCCCCCCAGTTTACTGATGGGGGCTCAGCAGCAGGGAGATACTGTGCCCAGGTGGGACCCAAGCTCCGTGCTCCCCACCTGAGTGTTTTTGACCTCAACTTTGTACTTGCGTCCCCAAAGCAGATCCCGCTCCAGATGCCAAAGTCTGCCTTTAGCCCTGCATACAAAAACCATCCCGGTCATCAGGCCAGAGCACTGACCTTCCAACCAGCCACCCTCTGGGCAAGAACTCCCGCCACGTGGTTTTGAACCGGGTGTTTGCAGTGGCTGGGCCTCCCCTCGCTCACAGCTTCCTCCATTCCCTGCTCCCCCTCACTTCAGAAGGCACAGAAGTCCCCAGCCTAGAGCTGCTGGGCGCTTTCCTTTTTATTGGATTGCAGATCAACAGGTTAGAAACAAAATTTTTGTTGTTCTGCACCAAAGTGATTGTGAAGGAGAAGGTCTCGCAGACACTGCGATGGGCCCAGAAAGTCAGTCCATGTCACAGCTCCGGGGTCACCACGCACTAAGAAACACAACTCCCTCAATCTTAAGAAACTTTGAAACTTCATCAAATGAAATACAGAGGTGAGCAGCCCTTGCTGGCTGTTTCTGCAAGATGCTGGGGGTTTCTGCCTTTTTCTTCTTCTTACTGCTCAGGATGCTTCTTGGCCATGCTGTATCTGAGTGACCATCTGGCCGGGAACTCGGGGGCTACTGGAAACAGGTGGGTAGGTGCTGGTGGCCCAGACAGCAGAGGATTAACAAGGGCACAAACCCAGCTAATTCTAAAATCCTGCTGGAATGAATTTGACAGTACCATCTGGCTGTCATTTGATAAGGAATGCAAAGGAGCACTTACCCCACTATTGATTAAGAGGAATATTATTCCCCAGGAACAGAATGGCATAGTGGTCAGATTAATGTCATTTACTGCCAACTACATTGCCATAAATTACACTGTTTGTCAGAAAAAAAGGTTTTGCTGACACAAAATCGCTCTTTATATGACTAACCCTATTAAATTAAAACCATGATTTGTTTTTAACAAGAGAATTGTTATTTGTCAGACACATCCAGAACTGGATTCCCCAATTCAGAAGACTTTGCAAAATGGCAGTAAGTCCAATAGCAGCCATGGAGTGTTCCATGGGCCCGGGGAGCCCTCCTGTACCACCAGCTCCTCTCTTCTCCCACCACAGCATCCCTCCCAAACCAACCAGAGACCTGACTCAGTGAGACCAGGGCTCTGGAGCCAGCTCTGCTCGTGCTTTAAATCGATCTGGACTGGAAAAGAGGATGGGATTTTACACGTGCAGCTTTGCTCGGGGTGGAAGCGGTGCTGGGCTCAACTCTTACCCTATACGGGTTTTGTACCTGCCAGTTGTTTCTCTTTATATATAAATATTTTGCTGGCACACCAGTGAGATGACGTAAACGCAGGCCAATCTCAAACTAGACAGAAACATCCAGAAGCCTACAAACAGTCTGTACCCAGGACAAATAATTTTGAACTTTCCCAAATGTTCATTATAGACGCTCATTAAGCATATATAAAAACACTGAAAGAAGTCATTATGAAAAGAACAGCTCTGAAATTCAAAGCTGAAAACGAAGCCTTACCCTTCACTCTCACTTCTGTGACTTCGAAGTGAGACATGAGTTTGCCAGGATGCCAAGAAAACACGTGCGTGTTGAAGAGCCAGCGTATTATTTTTCCTGATTTCTTGGTTTGGTCCCAGCTGTTTTCTCCCATATTTCCCTCGTCCTTGACGTTCTCCCAGGATAATAAAATCTCAGTTTATGTGCACTAATCAAGACTTTGTAATCAAGCTTCTCAATGATACTTATATAAAATAAGACTCTGGGGAACTAAATAAACCTTGAGAAATATGTTAATTATGTTAGAACAGAAGAGTAAAAATAAGTAGAAGACTTGGCTGGCTGAAGTTTTCTTTTGTTTGCTGCCCACTATACTTTGATTATCGAACAGGCAAAAAAGATCTCTAATGATTCTGTCCAAGAATCTTTGTTTCAATGCAAGAGGAAAACAAGTCCCCTTCTGTCTTGAATATTTAGGCCTGTTAGTGTCCTCCTGTGATAATCTTGGGGTTTATAACTCTTCTGTCTAATGTGCAATATATCCCAAAGAAATTAACAATGAATTTTGAGCATATAATGAACAATTATGCATGGAGGATAATCCCACCAAGGACTACGCAAAGCGATTTCTCCCGCCTGCCCTCAGCCCTGTAACCAACTGCTCCATTGTCTTAAAGATTGATGTTCTCAACACCTTTTTCCAAAAGCAAAAACATTCACGCCTGGAAAAGGCTCTGGGACCCGAAGTTTCTACCTTAGGGGATGTCAGCTCTTTGAGGAGACACGTCGCTGCCTCTCCCTCTCTGCTGCTGCCTTCCCTGCCGTTACCCACCCCACGACACAAAACCTTCCTCCTGGAAACAGACCCTGGAATCCCACTCAGGCCCATTCTCTCCTTTGATGAGGATGTTCAAAACCTGCTGCAGGCCCAGGGGAGCAGACCCAGCAGGTCACATTTCAGTAGGTGCAGCAGCCCCTGCCCCGGGAATGGGATGGAGCCTTAAAAATTGCAATTCCCGGTTCCGGCCCCACAAAGTCACCGCCTGTGACTGCTCAGCCCAGGCTCCAGATTCCTACTCTTTTATGCTTTAAGGGCTTTTGAGAGGGATGATCGGGAGTTTTTGCCAAAACGCTTTGGGCATTTAATTCTGAAAACTAATTTCTGAATTGGGTGCTATGCTAATAATGTATTCCAACCCCAGGCTGCCTGTAATCCCTCACAGACTCTCTGCTCCTTGGTTTCCCATTAGCGGAGCATCTGTCTTCTCGCTGCTTCATTGTCTGCTCTCTGCATGGGACCCTCAGTACATGAGACACAACAATGCAAGAAATTCATGGGATCACGTTCAGAAAGGGAGAGAATATCAAATTTGGTTTCATGCAGATGGGCTTGTTTGGTTGTTGTTGGTTTTGGTTTTTGTTTTTGGGGTTTTTTTTTACACACATATTTAAATGTGGCGATTAAATTGAACTGAACAAAATGAGGCCTTCTCAGGCTCAAAGACACGGGAGCCTCCTGGCAGGTGTCAGAGATTAAACTGAAGGAAAAAAGCCCAGAACTATTCTTCATGTCGCTGAGACCCTCTCACGTACCCTGTTGCTTGACGGAGCCCGTGGTGCCGCCAGCGCGGAAAGGCTCCCGCAGCAGCTTATCTTCTCACCTCCCCACTTTGTTCTGTTTGAAGGACACGGGTCGGGCGAGGAGGGACGCCCTGTTCCACGCAGAGGTAGCGACGAGCCCGGCCAGGCACAGGGCTCTGCCAAACCTCAGGAATTCAGCTGGCAGCAGGCTCTGCCCCGGCAGCACTTCACAGCCTGCCAGAGGGGAACAGCCACCGCCTTCCTAGAGAGCCTGCAGAGCCCCACGTGTGACTTTCTTACCTAGATCTTCCCTAAACAAACTCCCATGGAAGCCCTGCAGTGACGGCGATGAAGAAAGAAGCCCGAAGCAACAACTTGCACTCTGCATCGTGCCCAAAATCTATGAGCTGGGTTCCCACCGTACGGCCCTTCCCACTGCACCGCGCTCCCGCGGCCAGTGGCCTATTGCCACCCCCTCCAGGGATTAATGACACTGCCAAACTACCTGCCTACCATGCAACATATCTCCCTGGATAAAAATTAAAAGTTATCTGGATTTTATTCAAAACACTTGTTGAAAGATTTCAATTCAAAACGTAACAGCAACTAATACCAACGTTTCCTACAGAAGTGGAAACACACCACTTTCTCACAGGGTTTTTTTTTCCCTAGTTCTCCCATAGAAAAAAAAAAATTAATGCTGTCTGCTTACAAGTGTTTGGCAGGAGTTACACATAATTAGAAAGAGCTCCAGTTCTTTTAAGTGTGCTTCAGTTATTGCAATTTACTTTTCAATGTAATATTAAGAAAAATGGGATAATGTGACTTTTTGGATCGCCATCTCAAGAGGAAACGGGAGTGACCGTCTGGCCTGGAACCAACTGGACTTTGTAACACGCTCTTCAAAAGCCCATCCACCCATCTTGATACATCTCAAGAAACCCCCCATCTTTGCCTTTCCTTGTCTATTTTGTCAGAGCCCAGAGAGTGCCCCCTGTGACCCATGCAACACTCCATAACCCAGTTCAGGAAACGCTGAGCTTCCTTTTAGCCAACGCAGCCCCTACTCACACACTGACACTTCATCACATTACCTTTATCTGCGTTACCACCCGGGTCTAGGCACTGCCCATCTGTTGCTCCTTCATAAACTCCAGAGATTTTTCTGGACTCCACTTTCAAAACATCCAATTTTCCTCCACTGGCGGCCCCGGCACTTGCCTCGCCGTGCAGCGCACGCAGCCCTTGCCCTCTGCTCCGCAGCCCCAGTGCCAGAGCTTTTACATGGGCCCCCGCTTTACAAATCTGTCCTCTGGGATGAATTCCTGGGAGAAAATCCAGACCTGCCTGGAGTCAGTGGAACATCTGCCACCGGCCTCGATGGACTCTTGAGAGGGGGCACGGCGCCGCCGCGCTGAGCTGCAACGGGAGGGGAGCCCACACCGCCAGCTCTACGGCTCCTCACACTGACTCATATTCAAGCCCAGAGTGCAGAGGCCAATCAGTGTCTGACCATCCCTAAATATTTCTAAATTCAAACGTTAAGCCCATCTGTAGGCTTCATGCAACACTTCAGAATACACCAATTGATCACCCTTACCATCAAATTCGTTTATAAAATAAATCCAGAAGCACTGCCGCACTACAGACTTAGGAAAAGCTAAGGAAGGAAAAGTATTCAAATTATTTTTTTTTAGCTGGGAGGGGCTGGAGCGAGACACACAGACACAAGTAACAACATGAACTTCACTCCCTCACGCGCGGCGTACGGCAACACGCTGTGATCTGCTCCCCTTTGTTTCAGCGACAGCCCTTGGGAAGGCAGCAACGCTCGGCATTCCCTCTGCCTCTGGAAGCACCTCCCGTCCCAGCCCGGAGCTGTCAGTGCCTTGTAAACACACAGGGACCTCCTTAGGCTCCTGTGCAAATCCCCCTCCAAGCTTTCATTGCACCGTTCCATTCAACGTACCAATAAAGACTGTCTGCTCTCTGGCTGGAGCATGCCTTTTAATAGCAACTCTCCTAAATGCAACATCCTCACGGTCATCCAGAGCTCCATTTGCTCCGTGATTCCCATGGGATATGAAATGGATGCAAGCTGTAACTTTAATAATTTACCTTTTCAACTGAATCTGTTTTTTTCTAAGAGAGTCTCACCCGGCCAACCTGCCAGTCCCCAGTGCTCCCCTCCCTCGGGGCATCTCCCGGCATTTACACTCGCCAAGATGGAAAATCAATCCTCCGGCTCCAGCTGACACCAACTTCCATTACACGAAATAAAAACCATCTTCCTAGAACCCCAGCAAGTGAGACAAGCCATTCCCCACACAGCCAGGCTTGGAATCACAGAATGGTTTGGGTAGGAAGGGACCTTAAAGCCCCCCCAGTGACACCTCCCACCAGACCAGGTTGATCCAAGCCCCCTCCAGCCTGGCCTTGAACCCCTCAAGATGGAAAACACCTCAACGCTGGAAAACAGGATGTGCACAAACTGAGACCAGCCTCATTAATGTATGAATATTGACAACACGGCCACGTCCAGGGGCCCAAGTCAGGGTGAGGGTCCTGTTGTGTTTGGTGCTACAGGAGGTGAAGGTGCAAGCCCTGCCCATCACCCTGCAGGTCCTGCATTGATTCCCTGTCCCTTTCCCCCATGAAAGGCTGATCGCTGCCACTTGTCACCTCCCTGCCAGCTCTGCACACCCCGATCCTGTGGCATTTTTAAAATCATTGAGAGTTTTACAGTCACGGACGTAAGACAAAGACCTCTATGGCTTCTGTAGCCAACTTTTGTGTGGCAGTGGCCAGCTGCGGAGCAGAGGTTACAGCTGCAGCAAGGGGGAGAGCTGGCACATGCAAAACCAAGCGTTCGGAGCCTTCTCTTTGAGGATTTTTGGGCAAAGCGACAGATCTTCCCCCAGTCCTACTCACTGCAATGGGTGACAGCTTTAGACAAAACTTTCAACAACTAACGGCAGTGAAGTCAGCCCGAGGCAAAAACCTGACATGAAGAAGTTCAGCCTAAATGAATAAATTTGGCAAAGTTATAAGCCAGTGAAAGAGATAATCTTAAAAGGGGAAGTTTTGGATGACCTTAATGGTGTGCGCTGCAGCTCACGGTGTCTCTAATAGGTTATTTCCAGAGCATCTGAGTGTCTTCCAGTAGTGCATTAAGCAACGAAACTAACATCTGTCACGAGGTTCATTTTCCCTCTTATCTCCTCCCTGGAGGGAAATTCTCTCATTTTTTAACCTCTCCTGGACCCCCGCTCAATAATGTTCATTACCTCAAGAGAAAAAGGAAAAGCCTATCAAAAAGGAAAAAAAAAAAGGAAAAAAGAGAGATAATAGATCTAAGATTCAGGCTGCCTTGGTGACATTTTAGAAGTCTTTTGTTGCCAAGAAATACAGAAATTTCTTTTAAACTCCTTTATGTGATATTTAAGCACTGAAAAGGAAAGACAAATTAAAATTATTGAGCTGTTTTTCCTTCACCCATGATTACGCAGCAATTTATCAACAAAATGGAACCAGAACATCTGACTGGGATTACTTATTATAGAGTAAGGCATTTATTTTTTGTTCACTTCACCAGGAACAGTGTCCCTGTTATGGCTAGTTACCCATCTGTGTCCTCACAGCTTTCAGGCAAGGATTAAACTGTCATTTGTTTTATTTCCTTTCATGCAGGAACCATCCTAACAGGGCTGGGGATATTGCTGGACGTGCTGCCTTAAGGCGGCGTGACAAAGAGCGACTGGATCTTCCCCGCAGCCAGAGCAAAGCAGTGAAAACTTTGGGGGTTTGGGTTTTGTTCTTTTACTCCTTACGCTCACGCAACATCGCTCCCGAAGTCTCTGCTGGAAATGGCAAGGATGAGGCAATCCCTGCGCCAGGCTCAGGCAGAACTGGAATTATCCCGGGATCTTTCTTTTTTTTTCTTTAATTCTGATTCATTCACTACATGTAGCCAATATGGTTTGGGAATGTGCAGCTCATCAGGGCTGGATGCAAAACTGAACAAAGGAGGAAAAAACAGAACACCCGTGTCCTGTGGGTGGGAAGGGTCTACCAGCCCTCACCCATGGGCTCGCAGCCCAAGGCCGGCACCGCGCTCGCCAGGACATCCCTTCCCCACCTACAACTCCCCAGCTGGGTGTAAAAACTTCCAGCACTTCTTCCCTGGAAAGAACGAGCAAGACAAGCCGCCTGATTCCGAGGGAGATAATCTGTGCCCTCAGTGAGAGCAAACATGTGGGAAAAGTATTTGCTAGAAGAATGTACCTTGCGGCTACTGCCAAAGGCTCGGAGGGGTGTATCTGCGCCGGGGAGGGCTTTATGGCTGCGCAGTGGAAATTGCTCATAACGAATGATAACATCTACGCTCCTCTAACACCTCTCCTCCAGAAATCAAAGGAGGGGATGGATTTTGAATGCTTGTGGCTAGTACCTCCTCACGCCACACCTGTAGGGACCCGTTTTTTGGCAACAACTCGGTAGCCAAAGCTCTCTGCCACTCACCAGCCTTTAAGTGACAACTGGGCTCTCTTAGAAAGTGTGACCCACGCAGCATTTCACTGCTGAAGTGTGAAGAGCCTCCGGGGTGGAAGAGATGCTCCCCGGGGCAGCAACCACCAGCACTGGGCGACCCTTGGAAGGGACAGGTTAGCCAAGGAGGGCGAGCCCTGCTCCTACAGCAGGTGCCAAAGACGAAATAATAATTTGGTTTAAAAATAGCAAAAAAGAATGCTTGAAATCTTACTTACTAGGAAGTCTTCTTCACAGTACACCTTGCCATTGGTAGGCTGAGAGTAAAGGTGTGACACATGAAGGCAAGTATAGCTTATATTTTAGGAATTTCCATTATTTTTATGGATTGCATTGATGAGAAATGCATTTGTGCACGCTGAACTGCCAGTAACATTTTTGTTGTGGGATATATTTGAGTAATTCCTTTGCAAAAAAGCATGGTCATATATTCATTACAAATGAAAAGTCATTCTGGAAGACCCAGGCTTCTAAATGACTGGTATTTCAATAAATAAAGGTGCTATAAATTCAACATAGCCATTCTCCAATTCATCATCCTCTAAGCTAAAACACACCATTCCTCTCTAATTTCAATTCCCAGCCACCCCGTCCTCTTAATCTTAATTATAAATGGTCTGCCACTTATCAAATCATTCTCTGTGCACTGCACAGTCCTCACCCTTAATTGCACAAATATTTTATTTTTGGAACAACACAGCTCAGCAACAAGCGTCATTTTTCTTTTCACGACTCGGCCTCTATTAAAGCAAAGGGTTTATAAAAGCTCTGGGCGCACGGAGAGAAAATTAGTTGCTCCTCGGTGGCTAACAGTTTTTAGCAAATCACAATGTGGCCCCACATCACTCCGAGCAGGGCAGTGATTAAAACTGCTCCGGCAACAAAGCGATATTGTGCGGCGCGATGACGTGCTCCGGTCAGAATCGTCTCCCCTCTCGTTATGATTGGTATTCCCCAGATGTTTGACTTCGAGCTGGAGCTTGGCAGGCGAGGCTTTGTGGGCTGCAGTTCAAGTCCCAGGCTCCAGCAGCCCCAGTGTTTATCCTCATAATTTACACTTTGCGATGGCTTATGGACAGTTACGCGCTGGGTGCCGCAGCCACCACTTCAAACCAAGGGCCTGATCCTGCCCTCGCAGAGTTAGTGGGAAGCACTTCCCCATTCCAGGGCTGGCAGGAGGCCCCAGATGACTAAACCCTCTCTCAAAGCAAACAAGCCAATGCAAAAGAACAATTTGGTTTAAAAACAATAAATAAATAAATAAAAAGCCTGA
Organism: Scolopax mira; assembly: GCA_004320125.1. Taxonomy (NCBI): domain Eukaryota; kingdom Metazoa; phylum Chordata; class Aves; order Charadriiformes; family Scolopacidae; genus Scolopax; species Scolopax mira. The sequence goes on from BJBW01000880.1 coordinate 274,638, forward strand.
AATCTTACTTACTAGGAAGTCTTCTTCACAGTACACCTTGCCATTGACGTTGTAGAAGGCTTTTCCTCGTAGTCTTCTCCCTGTCAAAACACGGTACCGTCAGGATTTTGTGCTCCATATTTTGGGCTTGGAATTTTGGGCCATTCAGGGCACAAAGTGAGGAGCCCGTCCCGCTGGGCCTGTCCTCACAGCCAGCTCCCAGCCCCTGGAGAGGGTCAGCTCTTGGCTCCATCCTGCCCTAATGAACTCCTCATCAATCATACATTACTTCTAAGACCAGGATATGGAACCCAGATAATGCCAGTTACGGGAAAATTTGTAAATCTAAACCCAAAAACATTTATTCTGGGGAAAAAAGGCCCATTTGTAAACTGAGAGAATTTTCTTAGCAGGTGAAATCGCAGCAGGTGCTGCAATCAACAATACATTCGTCTCTGAAGGACCAAACATAGGGTAGTGCGTACGCACTTTTCATCTTTAAAAATATTTATGCATTAATCAACTTAATTAAATAGAAACAATAATCAGTAATTAATCAAGCAGCTCCACCTCCAGCTCTCTGTGATACCAGAGCAGTACAAAGCACACATGATGATGGGAAGGGCAGAAAAATCACACTGAATCCAAGAGATTTCATTTTCAAGTTTGAACATCTGCTGTTTCATTAGTGCCTGCAGGACTCCATGGATGAAGCCCGTGGTCACCGATAACTGATGTCTCTGAGATGCACAACGGACTCCAGAGAGTCCCGAGTAGAAGGATGAAACCCAGGAACTCAGAGCCCACCGAGCCCAACCAGTTTTTGGATACAGCAGATCAGAGATGTCTTTCACCAGAGCCACCCCCTCAAAAGCAGCACCATTTTATCAGCGTGAAACCAGAGCGGGAGAAGGGAAACCACACTCATCCTGACTCACCTCATCTCCACCCCGGGCCGGGGTCCCGCTGGCCAAGGCTCCCAAACGTCTGGGTGCCCCACGAGCCCTGGCGAGCAGAGGGCATGGTGGCTACTAGCGGTTGCAATCAGCAGAGACCTGGAGCGAGGAGGAGGGCAGGAGGCTCTGCATTTACATGACGAGCCCTCCCAGGTCACTGCCGAAGCTTTAACTCCACAGAATGAGCCCGGCCATCTCCTGCTGAGGCAGCTCCACCACGAGCACGGCCCATCAGCGGCGGGTTTGACTGGGAGGGCGGGTGAGCCCGGCCAGCTGGCCCAGCACAGAGGGGCAGGAGCGCTCGCCACGCTTTCCATAAACAACGCCGAGGGAAAATATGATTAATTTTCAGCACTTGAAAAGTGCCTTTTACACGTTGCCGCTGTGAGCCGATCCTGGGAAAGAGTGCGTGGCACAAAGAAGTTGGGATCGGGGCTGATGCTTTTGGGAAATCACATGCTGCATGTGGTCGTCTGGCGGTTTTACTGTCGTGGCCGAGGGAAATGCTTCTTTTGTGTGCACATTCTTGGGCTGTCGATCTCACGGGCTGCTGTCTCCATACTGCTGGTAGGTGGAGTCAGCCCCTGTCTTTCCAGCCACCTGATAGCCCTGGTGGGGACCAGGAGCCCGGTGGCATGGGCAGTGAACTGGGACTGTCCCATCACCTCGGAGACTCTCCGGTAAAACTGGTCCATCCGACACATCGCCGAAACAAGGGAGCAGCTCGGGGGGTCCCGGGGCCTCTCACAACTGATGCAGGAGCAACCACCTCCAGATCTTCCCTCCTGCTTATCCAAGTCATTTTAAAACCTCTCCAGGGAAAGGTAAAGGGAAGTGGAAGGGAGGGAAGAAAATGAAAGGGGCCAGATTGGGTTTTTAAAGGATGCGTTGGCTCTGGCAGACCCAGCCTCAATACACAACTGCTCTTTAGAGGGTGGAAATGAAGTGGCTGCGCCCGCAATGAGGACTTGCCATGGACGTGCTGCCGCTGTGCTTCCACCTCGCCCTCACCCACCGCCCGGGCAGATGTTTTGCACCCCCTCTCAAAAGCCTTTGTGTTATCAGATGTGTTTGGCAGCTGATTGCCCTGTGGCAGGGAACCCCTCGCTGCTCCCACCCGCCCCCCCAGACGCAGGCAGCCCCCCTCGCCCGCCAGCCGTCTGACGTGGCTAAACCAGCTCTTTCACACACCACTCGCAGAGCAACACCCTTTCAAAACTGAGGAAAAACACCATTTTCCCCAATTTCACAGCTGAAAAAAACAAGCTACCTATTAGGGAAACAACTTGCCTAAACTCATAAAGCAGGCAAGCAGCTTGCTCACATGATAATTACAATTGTTAGCAATAATTAATAAGATAGACAGGCCCTTTACCTTAGAGGAATTTCATTCAGGGATCGCACGGTAATTACCTCATAAACAAGAAAGAGCAAGTTATCACACAAACAGCCACAGCTGCACTACACTGGCTTCTCCCTGCTGCATTTCAGAAATAAAATGCAGAGACATAGGTTCGGTTTGCCCTGCGGAAGAGTTTGCTGAATGATGGTCAAACCCCAGACTCTGTGAGTGCTGGTGTTCCACTGGGATCCAGAGGAAGCTGCCGTCGGGAGGGAAGGGCTGGCAGTTTCAGGCAGGGAGAGACCCCCTGCACCCGGGGATGCAGGGTCAGTGCCCCCGGCTCGATGCACGGGACAAGGTGGTGTCACCTCCGTGCAGCCATAAACTATTATTGCCCATTGGACAGGGATTTCAAGTTAAAACCCCCTCGTATTGCTGTGCCTGTCAGAGTTGACCACCAACCCAGGCAGACATCACCCTGCCACCGACCTGCTGCTCAGCCACCCTTCCAATGGAAGCTTACTGTTTGCTTTCGTAACGTTGGAACAAAAAAGGCAAGAGTTTCTGACAAAACTTGATGCAACTTGCCAATAACTCATTACAATAATAATGAGCACTTGTAATGAGCGGGGTTCATGAGGTTTTGCTGGTCCCCTGCTCTAGCTGGAGACCCACCTGGACACGACCACGATGGGGCAGGAGCCACCCAGCCCTCGTGCAACACTGGGAAGCCCTTTTCTCCTCTGAGAACTCTTCAGAGCCTTGTTTTACTGTAGAAAATGAAGTTTATGCACTCAAGTTGACAACAAACACTTGTTCCAAATAATTTCTAGATTTCTGGGCTGACACCCTGACATCTGAGGGGTAGTGAGCACCAGGGTTTAAGGGGTTCCACCGCCCCCGGGGGGAGGCAGAGACCTCGCAAACGCTCCAGTGAAGAGTGTGAAGTTTCAGGTAGATAATCTATCAGTCAGTAAAATGCAAGTGAGAAATCACCCTGCCCCAAGGAACAATCGCAACTGGTGTTTGCAACCAACATGACAAACATCCAACAGACAGCAGGCTTTCGGAATTCTTCAAAAAAGTATATAAAATGAGAATCAGCTCTAGGTTTTTAACATCAGTTTTCATCACATTTAAGCAGTTTATGACACTCTGGTATTTAAATGTGCCTAGCAATTACTTCCTACACATTTTTTCTCCCCTATGTGCTGCAAACTTAAAAGGAAGGAAAGGAGAGCTGTGGCTTTAGCAAAGGACCAGCTCAAAGCCTGGGACAGAGCCTGTCCACAACTGCCCTCTCCGCTCCCCAGGGCACGGCGCCGGGTGAGAGAACACACCAGCCAAGGAGCCAAGACGGGGTAAAACTTTTTCCAGCACTGTTCCAAAAGCTGCTCCAGGCCCTCATGGAACAAGACAGGGTTCGAGGGTCCTGAGGAGGTGCTCCCAAAGAGCACTGACTGTCCTGCCCCCTCCTCACCAGCTGGGAGAAGCATCCCTGAAGCCCCCCCAGCACTGCGGGCGGTGGGTGTTTGCCGGTCGGGAGATGAGCTTATCGAGCGGGAGCCTTCGGTGGTGGATCCCCAGCCTCACTCGGGATGATGCAACCGCATCAAGGGCTCACCCCCCCTCTCCCCCCGGCCTTTGTAAGACAAGAGATAGCAATGTCTCACTGTCACAGCATGGTTATTAGACCTAATTACTGTTTGCGGCGCCCTTTGAAGTTGAAAAGTGCCGAGCATTATTATAATATTTTAAGTACTTTGATGATTAAAAACATGCAACCGTTGGGTAATAAGGATGATTTACTAGTATTGTAGTGTAAGCAAGTTCATGTGAGGAGCCTGCGCTGTCTCAGTGCCCGACGCTGCTCAAAAGCAAACAGCTCCCCTCTGACATAATGGGAATGCTGCAGCCCCAGCCTCCCCTCCCAGATAACGCCCGGCACGTCCCCGGGGGCTACTGCAGCACTGGGAAAACACACCAGCATCCCGGGGCTACCACAGCACTGGGAGAACACACCAGCGTCCCAGGGCTACCACAGCACTGGGAGAACACACCAGTCCTGTCCCTCCTGCCATCCCCATCTCTCTGGTGACACACCCCCCCTTTCTCCTCACCTCATGCGGGAAAGTGTCAGCGTTGGAGGGAACAAAGTGCGGGGGGACTAATTATGTCCTCCTTATTCCAACGTGGAACAAGAGAATTGTATTTTAGTGAGAAAATGTATCTAAAACCTCCCCATATGGAGTGCAACTGAAGAGTTCAGCTGTAACTATCACTGCTAAAGGTAAGAAATTCATTAAAGCAGAGCTAATGAACAGCCCTAACTATCGCCAGAGAATATTATCCAAGTAGTTGCCATTCCTGCTGGCTGGGGGGGGATGTGCCTGGGTAGGTCAGACCACCCACCAGCACAGACTTGGGATCTGCTGCTGTTCCCCCATGGGACACGGCCCCCCGGAGCCGAGAGCAGGATGCAGGCGATGGCAGGAGCTGGGCAGAGCAGTGGGGGCTTGTGGAGCCACACAGTGATCCCCCTGGGGATGCAGCACCACGAGCTGCTGGCTTGTCCCACAGCAGCAGCACAAATGCACAGCATCCTTCTGGAGGAAGAGCAGTGTATGGTGGTGCTGCTCCCACTGGGATTTCCTCCCCTCACTGCCTGTGTGACGAGTTGTCAGTTCTAAGGCTAAAGGGAACACTTGGTGAGAACTTCTGTGCCCTGGAAGCATTGGCCATGACTGGCCCTGCTTTCTGAGCGTGGCAGCCCCTGCCCCGTCACGCCTGACTGACCGAGGGATGGCTTGCATCTGTTTTAGTTAGCAACATTAAACATGGGCCTAATTGCTCGTTAACTGCGTCAGACACCATCTCTGCAGTGACTGATGTGACACCAGCATCATCATCGCTCTCATGTTAAGGGTCGGTCTCTCCAAGCACTCAGACTAAAGTGACACAAAAACATACTCCCAGGATTAACACGCCACAACATTTGCTCCAGTATTTCCCAGCTGGGAAATTCCCACATGTGGCCCCAAAAGCCCCGCTACAAGTGAAACCAGGCAGAAAGTGGCTTGGGCTGAATAGATGTCCCCGCAGACCCCTGCTCATCCAGGGGTCCCAGAGCCGTGACAGGCCCATTGCTTGGCCCAACCAGGGGTCCCCAGGGCTGTGAGAGAGCCATCATCCAGCATGTCCAAGGGTGGTGGGTCACTGGGTGATCTCAGGTACCTGAGGACATAGCAGAGGGCACCTCCCTCCACAGCCTGAAAAGAAGCTCTGGAGAGCATCCTTGTGCTCCCCAAGTACAGGTATTAATGATGGAGAAACTGGGAACAAAGCAACTCAAAGCTGATGAGTGAAACCTCCAGGATCTAATCTGTTATGCACAACCCCCCCAGGGTGGACAACTACTCGTTCTGAAAAGTGGAAGCTAAACTTTAAGTCACCAGATGATCCCAGGAGCTCAAACTTCAAGAGAAATACCAGGTTTTACAAACATGGAATAAATCACTGAAAGTATTAAGTAATAACAACCCACCTCTGCTACCCAGTCACCTCACAATAAAACAGATGCAGAATTTCACCCAGGAGATGTTCTCTTTCACTTGGTAGAGGAGCTTCGCCTGCCCAGGAATTGAAGATGTGCCAAAAGGAAACTAAAAGCTTCCAATACTTTTTCTTTATTTGTCAGTGTTTCTCCTTTACTGGCATCTATGTTTGGGCCCGCTGAGGGCTGTGTGTCTGCACCGACATCTCCTTCACGGGGGTTCTGTCACTCCACCCACTCGAGGGTGGGGAACACCCAGGGCTGCTTTAGCCCCCGAAAAACTGTGAATTAAATTTTTCTCTTCCATCTCCTACAGTTGGCAAACACAAAGCCACCAAGCAACATGAGCAGAACCTCTTCACAAGGGGTCCCGGGCACAGGACAGGGCTACAAGAGGACCCCACTGCTGGGGGGCTTGGAGAACTGTCTCCATCTGTCCCCCCCACTGCCCACCCCTCCTCAACACGCCAACCGCCGGGGCTTTGTGAAAGGAGGGGTGAATTTCTAGGGCTTTCAGGGTTTTTAAGATAGGGGGGAAGAGAAAAAAAAAAAAATCAATGCCAAATTCCCGTGAATAGAAGATAGTGCCTGTTGGCAGAAGCCACTTTTCACAGACTCCAGCCGTTTGAAATCTGAAACACTAAAAAGTGGCTACTGTGGATGTGCTGTATTCTTCTTTTCAAAGCAATCTGGCACACAATTTTGCTCCCCTGTTTCAGGACCCAATCCTGCATTCCTTTCACGCTCAGACTCCCATTGACTTTAAGGAATGCAGGATTGGATCCTAAATGTGTGCTTTACTCACACAATAGCTCCTCATGGTTACAATCTATTGAGAAAGGCACACTTTAAAAACCATTTGGAATTGCGGGCTCATCCACCAGGCCAGAATGCCTGTAAAGATCTGCCATTATTTCAGGGAAAAATGCTGGGTGTGTGAATTACACACACATTTTCCTGGTTTGGAGCTGCAGGCACAGCTGAGCTGGAGATGCATCACAATATTTTGAGTGCTGGCCTGATGGCTCCTAAAGAAACCACGTGCAATTTTAGTTTCTGAAAAGAAAAAAAAAAAAAAATCAAAACTATGAAGGGGGAAAAAAAGGCAAGCCCCAAAAGCACACAGATAAGTGGCTGCATCTTTAGGATGGTTTTTCAGAGAAGTTCTGTAAAAGCCCCTAAAAGACTCGCACCAGCTAAGACAAAACAGAGCCTGGCACTGCTGTTTTTGAGGATGCTGTATATTGAGTTACGAGGCTATTACGATGCAAATCTCAAATGTACAAGCTTTTTACTTGGCCATAAACACAAAACAGTATACATTGTCCTTTCAGAAGAAAAGGTTTGCTGCTAAAATAGCAGAAGCCCTACGTAAATAACCAACATTCTTTCTGCCTGAGGTCACTGACTTGGCCTATTCAATTCCAGGCTAGTCTGGGATTTGACAATCTAAGCAGGGGAGAGGCCCTTTCCTTTTTTTCAAAAGAATGCTGGGATTTTATTTGAAATTTAAACTCTTGCAAACAAAAGGTGGCATCGTATGCTAGAGGCCTATGAAGGTGGAGTACAGGATGTGTATTGTTTTCTCCCTTTACATAGATTCTTTCAGGAAAGAGTATTCAGAGTCTGTGAACAAATTCTAATCAAATATTATCATCAGGTAGGCAGATATCACAAGATATGAACAAATGCTTTTAAGAGATCAGGAGATTTACTTTGTAAAAATATCAATGCAAAGAAAGCATAAAAATTGTTTAAAATTATAACTTATAATTTTAAATAAATTAGTTTTTAAATCTTAATTGAAAATTCCTCCATAGCTTCAGTCCCAGTACTATTTCCTATCTGTACACTAAAAAAGAGCTTTTCAGTGCAAATTAGCTGTGGCTGTTCATTCCCGCTCTCCACCTCAAGTTGAGCTGTCCTGGGGAGGCAGAGTTCACTGCTCCTCCTCCCCATCACCCTCGCCCAGCTCTCACAGAAGTAGGCTCTTGTGTAATACAATTATCATTTCCACTTCTGGGCTGCTCTCCAGGCCGGGCTCTGCCCAGACCACGGTGCCAGCTCCTGCCACAGCGCCGTGCCCGTGCCACCCACCGCCGCTCGGCCCCGTTTGTAGCCGGGGGAGTCCTGACAGCATCGCTGAACCCACCACCGTGACGGGAGCTGCCGACCTGCCCCCAGGTACTGGCCTCACCAGGGAAAAAAAGGGGGGAAAAAAAAGGGTCTGTCTTTGCTACACGCTCACTAACATGCGGTAAAACCCAGATGAAAACAAGGCAGTTTATCATTTTGACATGTTTGTAGCCCAGGGTAAACTCCGGGCTCTCCTCTGCAGTTTACTTTAACCTGCCATGATGTCAAAATGGAAAACTTCATTATCTTCCCCAGGATTTTGCCTCGCGTCAGCTATCCATTGCACTGAAGAAAACACCTTTCTATCCAGAAAACATGCCTTGGCTGCCAAAACAACCCCTTGCCTTTCTGCACGGAGGCAGGTAGTGTGTCTTGCTCTGACCACGCTGCGGCACTTGCCACCACTGAAGCCAGCGAGGCCAGGGCTGGCTGGAGAGGACCTGGAGGTTGTGTTTCTCCCCCAGCGTCGCTGCGCGACTTCAACTTCTCGTCTCCGGCAGGATCCTGTGGATATAGAGCTAACAGCCTTTGTTACCTTGCTGGAAAACCCCACCTTTCTTGGCAGGGTATCCATAATCTCCCTGCCATGTTTACTCTAGTATGGAATTCTCTTTTCCTTTCTCTCTCCTCCGACTCTCCCGTCAGGTTATTTAACCAAAAGGTTACTTAATGCTGCAGAGACGGGAAGATCTCTGACCTCTGGTACTCGGGCAGAGCGTTCCTGTGCAGACCGTATTATAAACTTAGCAGATACTTTCAAGCTTACATATAATTTGCAAAAGTTAAAATTGGCAGATGTTTCCTCTCTCTCCCACTTATGTATTTATTCTATCCCATACCGCCCATCAATTTCAGGGTTAAGGCATAAATTATTTCCATGGCGCTCCAACAGAATAACTTATGTTGAAAAGGAGTTTGTAAAAACATAAGCCAAGCATATACTTAAAAACAGAAATACAACAGCCTGCATTGATATAATTGCTATTCTGGGCCTATATATTAATATATATCTTAAAATATATTTCTTAATAAGCTACTAAGAAGACACACTAACAGGGAAATGTAAAATAAAGCTCCAAAAGTACTTAATTGCAGTACTGCAGTTAAGATATATATTTTTTTCAGGACTGGTTTGGTTTACAAATGCAAGGGAAAAAAAAGTGAAGAACAAGGGCAAAGCAACGCAAGCGATGGGGTAAAAACCACAAGAGGCCTCCCCACCACTCAGCCAGCTGGGAGGGAAGGGGCTACAGCTCTTTCCCCAAGGTGGCTTCCATTGTTCCATCACAGACCCTGTTCATTATCAGCAAACAATTCCACTTTTCCAGCTGCTGCCTGAAACCCAGGACTTTAAAAAGTACTTGTCTTATCACACTACTTGGAGTGCCAGCCCATTCTGTGGCAAATTAAATCCCTCACCAAACTGGAACCTATTCCAGCCCAACTGGACCCGACCTTCCTGAGCAGCCCTGCTGGCCACCACCCATCAACGTGGTGGGTGGTTCCCACTCAAGCTCCAGCAAGAACCACCACAATGGCAGCAACAAGGATCCCCATCCAGTGTGGAATCCTGACTCCAGCTCTGGCCAAGAGTGGAAGCTCAGTGGAAAAGAGCATGAGAAACAGGGCTTGCACAGGCTGACGTCTTCCCAAGAATAACCTCTCAGCTTCCAGCAGCCAGCACTTAAGGCCTTCCTGCACCACAGGTTGCATCATAACTATTATGTTTAATAGCCTCGCTGGACCAATCCTTCTTTAATTTGTCTAATTCCTCTATGACATCATTTATACTTTTGGCCTCCACGCTGTCCCTATGGCAGCGAGTTCCACGATTTCATTATGTGTTGTATCAAGCGTTCCCTTTTGTTTGTTTTAAATCTCTGCTGATCTCAAGCTTCTGTTGCACCCTAAAGAATGAAACAGCCTCTACAGTCACCACCACCAGACCAGAGAAGAGCTTTGTATGTCCAAGCCTGAAACTCTGGTCTTCAATTACACCTGGAAATGAACAGGATGCAGATCACAGGCACCTCTGGTATTTTTATCTAGCAGCTTTTTGAGAATTTGCTCAGTTCCTCTTTGTACTGCACAGAAGTGGACATGTGTAAGTGGAAACAATAGTCCCTGACTTAAAAAGTTCACATCCAGCAGGAGACATGATCAAGCCAGTGAGTTCTGCACTGCCTGAAATTAATGAGCAGTCTTCATGAGGAGGGAACTGCTGTAACACACATGGGGGGGGGGGAATTTCTATGGGGATACATCCTCAAGAAAACGCCACTGTATTCCAGTAAGACTAAAGGAAGAAAAGGAAAAAGAAAAAGAAAAAAAAGAAGAAGAAATGTTTGGTATTGCCATCCGGACATTCAGAGCAAGGCAAGAACCCACCAGAGACTCCACCTGACAAACATCACTAGAGAAAAGTAAAGTAAACTTGTTCAACTGAGGGCACTGCAGACCCCCCCCCCTATTGCTACTTTCTCACAAGTCATTATTCTTTTTTCCATTCAAGCTCAGCCTCAACTAAAAATCACAGGCTCTGAGGCAGATGATGAGAAATCCAATGAAGAGCTGGAACCCAAGTCAGACCGCTGAGCGTCACCTCCGCACGGCGTGTGCTGCAGCATCACCTTCTCTCCTCAGGCCCTACAGACACAAGCATGTCGAACAAACGGCGTGGACATGGCCCAGTCCTGTGGCAACACGCAGGAGAGCCTCAAGGGAGATGAGCAATTTCCCTAAACTATCTTCTGCGCCGTCCCAGGAAAACAAGAACGGATTTGCACGGGAACGGGTGACTTTCTTCCTCCCAGTAGCAGCCAGTGCGTCAGCGCCCGAGCCTGGGCAGCACGAAGGGCGCTGCTGCCGAACCTCAGCACTCAGCAGTGCCCGCTCTGACGCACATCCAGAGAGCGAGCAGCGGCCGGTGGCACCCACGTCTCTGTGAAATCCAGCTCACAGCACCCAGTCCTCACCCCCTGCAGATAAGTCAGACTGTTGAGATCCCCAGTGCCTAGAGATGGCATCTTGAGCTAGAGCCACAACTCTTCCTTCCCGTGATAAACAGAAGGGCGTATTGGGGAATGGTCCCCAGGACCAGAAGTTCTAAGAAACCTTAGAAAGGTGAGTACACGCTGGAAAAAAATCTGAATATTCTCAGGATGGCAAAGTATTAAAACATTCTGCCAGTTTTGAAGCACGTCCTTCAGGTTTAGATTACTTAGCAGTAAGTTTGAAGGAACTGCACAGAGAGACAACTCTTGTTCACACTGGTGAACACTTACACTGATATTAATGACGTTACTTCAGATTTGTCCCATGCGTCTCAACAAAACCTTGCCAGGACTTTAGATAATCATTTTAGACAATATCCCCGTACACTTTGCTGTAAATAAAGCTGAAAATTATAGTTGTCCTGAATTACTGAAATGAACTGGGGCTCCCTCAGCCAATTTGAAATACAATCAGAAATCAGCCCTCCAAAACGGCCTGTCCCCGCTGTTCTGTGGTGGGACTGACCACAGAACCCTGTGCCAGGTCACACTTGAACTCAAACCATGGGCGGGTTCCAAGACAGAGAGCTGAATAGGTAGGACTCCTGATAGTACACTCACTTCTTTTGGCACTCAGGTACAATAAGGATATTGTTCCTTTAATGCTTAGCTTTCCTTTTAAGAAGTATGTGAGATTTCAGCCAATTCTCCCCAACGATTAGTTCAGGATGAATGTACTTAACTCAGGATTCAGCTGGAAAGAGCCCAAGTAGATGCAATCAATTTTCCACTAAATCCACTTCCTTCCTCTCTTCCCTGCCCAGCATGAGACATCAGCTCGCCACTGCAGCCAGCGGTGACTGAGATGGCAAAAGCCTCTGCCTTCAGCCACACTCATGGCAAACTCGGTTATTCCTCTTTTTAAATAATTTTCCCTGGTTTTCTGGTTTTGCGTATCCCATTCACTAGCCCAGCCTTTGGAAAAGCAGCTACACAGTAAATATGGAGAAGCAGCTACAGAGCAAACCGCAAACACGGAACGCTGCTCTAAACCCCAAAGTTAATCACTCAAAACTGCACAGGAGCAGCTGCAGAACTTCACCAATAAAGGGTGACTTTCCCCTCTGCACATATTGAACTGGAACCTCCCCGAGATGCCCGTGTGCAGGCACAGTACGTCTGTATCTGGCAGCATCCCTGCTGGGCCATCTCTGTGCCTAACACCAAATACCATCACCACCTTCACCCAGGCACCGTCAGCCTCTGCCCACTTTAATTGAACCGGCCTCATGCACCACGGCCTGAAAAGAACAGTCGTAACAACAGGGATGATTTGCTACTAGAATTTAACCAGGGTAATAAAAAAAAAAAAAACCAAAACCAAAACAAAACCCAACATCTGTTCAAGAACAAGGCTTAGAAAGCATGATCTCTGGCTCTCACCTACGTGCCTTCTTAAGAGTTTGAGCAGATGATTTCCACCCTCATTTCCCCAAATATATACATTCTCCTTTGCTAAGTAACTTGTGGGAACAGCAAAGCAAGTCCTGGGGGCTGTGGATTCTTTAGGCTTTCTTCCTCTAGAGCAGCAGTCTCTGAACTTTTTTGATTGTGCTCCCCCATCAATAAAAAATGTTTGAGCATATATCCCCAATACATGTGTATGCACCCCCAGTAAATGCATATTTATATAGTTATAAATTATATACATCTACTACCGAAATATTTTCTTCTCCCATCCTACTGGATCACTTGAAACCCCTCCAGGGTGCATACCCCCCAACTTTGGAAACTGATGGTCTAGAGATGACTGGGCTGTTAATGCTGTTAATTCAGTATATTAATGTTAATTCAGCAAATTGTTTCCATAGGTCTGAATTTACACTGCTCTGGCTCCTGAGGTCAGTAATCCACTGCTCACTCAAATAAGTTATTTGTGCTATTTCCAGGAAAAAAGTTTGCAGGGAGCACATCTGGAAGAGTGAGAGTGCAGTGCACCCAGGCAGCTTGTGGAGTTAAGAGACTGAAGCTCTACGACTATACCCAATTTAATATTTTTAACCACATTGATAGTCACTGAGACACAGCAGTCAGTAATCAAAAATGATGGCTAAATCCATTCCTGCTTGTAAATACGCATTAAATCAGATGCCTTTCACCCCACACAGACACAATTAGCAGAGCTGGCAGGCATTAGGGGCACTGTGAGCACCCCCACCAGAATCCAGCAGAATAAGCTGCTGATCTTATTTCTTCATACAGGAGACACGCTAAAAATTTCTCTCCTCCCCTTCTTTCCCTATTTCTTGCCTGGCTCATCATTCACTTTTATTACTACTCTTCCAAGCACAGCGCAAGTTCACAGGAGCGTGGCAAACACAGAGTCAAGGCTCAAGGGTTTTTAGGCAAGAAAAAATCAAGTTGGGGGCTGGGGGAGAGGAGGAGCCCTACCGAGACAGAACCCCTGCCCGGGGAAGGAGCAGGGGCTGGGAGGTTTAGGGCAGGCAAGGAACACAGCACTAGATCCAAAGTTATTAAACTCCCACTTTAAGAAAATAATTCTTATTAATTTATTTGAACATTGAGCCTGGAGAGCTGGTGAGCTGTCACAAGAGGATGGATCATCAAGAGGAGGTGACTGCTTAAGGGACAGCACAGAGCATCTCCGTTTCGGGTACCAGCCCCATCCTCTGCAGCCCAGCACCGACCCCACAGGTGTTTTTTTAGGAAGTGTTTACCTTACCCAATTCAAGACTTTGCAAGCATGAAGATTTCCTATTTTTATTTGTGTCAGTTCAAGGCAGGGCACCCACATATAGGTTTCATGCTGTAAAATACTGGGAGTTTCCCAGTGAAGCCCCAAAATAATTCCTTGCAATTTCTGGCATAATCAAAACTGTATTGAAAAAATTACCTGATTTTTATACAAAGAGAGGGAAGAGGCTCATCCAGGGCAAACCACACCATTAATGTCAGAGTGGTGGGAGCCAGCTCCTGCTGCCCAGGCAAGAGCTCGTGCCACTCTCCACAAAGTCAAGAGTACTTTGACATTAACTGAAAATGGATTTGGCCATGAGTGATGATAAATCTAAAAAGTCCCAGCAGAAGTTCTGGTCAAAGGCAGGATTTTCAGGAAATGAGATATTTATTGGAAGGGGGAAAAAAATGGTTTCTGGCTAAGATCAAATTTACGGAGTTTCTTCCTGTGCTGTGTTCTGAGGGAGAGAAGAGTGGTTGGGAACAAGAGCTCTTCCCTACCTGAGTTAAAACCAAGCTAAAATTTCCCAAGAAATCCAAGGATAGGAACAAACACCCACTGCTGGCAAATAACTCTGGAAAGCTCTGGATAACTCTGTGGAAGTCAATTTACCAGAACCAAGCCAGTCATTCTATAACAGTAAGTTTATAGGCAAGCAAAACATGCAGCTCATGTCACATACCAGGGGTCACCAAAGCACTTTCCTTGGTGCCCAAGGCCAGCCCACTGCAGCTATAATTGGCCAATCCTCCCAAGGCCTGTCATTTAAATGAGAAAAAATTTATGGTTGTTTATGTAGGCTTCAGGCCAAGCCTGTTTCTCTGATAAGCTTCTCTGGTGCATTTGTGTCTCACATCCGATTTAGAGTCCTCTGAATACTGGAGACAGCATTCCTTGGATACTTAAAATAAATTAAAAACACAACGTTGGGCTTGGACAGAGGAATGGGAATGTTATTCACGTGGCCCAGGCACTCAGGCCTCTGGGGAGTGGTGCTGGGAAAGCAGTCTTCTTAAAATCTTACATTAGTCTGTGCATTTAATGACATATAATCCTCAAAATGGTCCTCCATAAACTGTAAATATGCATTATTTGAGCACGTAATTATTTTCAGTAGCACGCTGCAGCAGCTGTGTGGCTTGGCTGCCAGACACTGCAAGTGTTTCCTCCAGCAAATGCATCTATTTGTGATATAACATTTATTTAATAATTTACAGAACTTCTCACTTTCCCAGTACTTTGATCTCAGGATCTCCAAAATAGTAATAATTTAAAAAAAAGAAACAGGGGTAATTTACTGTTGAAGAAGTGATGATGACCTATATCAAATTAAAAATCATTTCAGAGAGCTATGGCATTCTGGGGTCTATTTTTCAGATGAGTGGAGGCATCAAGGACACCACTAAAGCCCTGACTAGGGGGCAAATAGCAGAAACTTAGATCATTAAAATTACAGGAAGCCAACCCGGTGTATCCCCTTTCATTTATTTTCTTCACTTTTTTCCTTCCACCTGTTTTTCCCTTTGTTTGTTAGGTAATACTTCAAAATTACAGAACCTGGAAATAGGAAACAGAAACATCTGTTGATAATGGCAGTGACTTGCCTGCGCTCTGTCCTGGATTATCTGGATTTCTTCCCCTTTGAGAGATGAACTCAACAGCAGCCCAGGGGAATCTTTTCTCTTGCAGAAACTGAGATGTGTTCCAAGAAAACATTTTTGTTTCTGCCCTCTTCTTGGGGAAGGCAAGAAAGAGAGGAGAGAAAAGAGTAGAAGGGAAAGATGAAAAAAACCATCCAACTCACAAGAGGTGTGGGTTTCAAACTAAGATAGTGGAGACCTATAGATGCTGATAAGGAAATGGGGAAGTTTTAGCAAATCTTGTTAAATTAAACAATAGGTGGCATTCCAAACACACAGAACTATGCAAGGAAGTGATTAGGTTCTCTGTGGTTTTTACAGAGAAAGTAAAAACAGAGGCAGAAACCTTGTTAATTAGAGTATATTTTTTATACTTATGTGTTTTCCAACCCCTGGTGCTGCTGAAAGGATCACAGGTGCTGTCCGTGATTGGTTCCACATTATGAACACAAAAATATTGTGGGAGGAATACATCCATGGTCAATCAATCAACACAGAGAAAAGTTTCCATCATTAGTTGCCATGCAACCCTCACCAATTAAAATAACCATCAAAAGCCACGCATTTCATGCTGAAATAATTAATAGCAGAATGCAATTACTACCTTTCAAGGAGACAGAGACAAACCACCAGCCAACCATTCATGGCAGGCCCTCTGATGATCAGAACTAGGGAATGGCAGCGTTTTCCATCTCTCTGTCAGCAGCTACCTATCAACACCACCTTCCCATTCCCTGGGGGGCACCCTCCAGAAATACCAGTCCCAGTGGCTAAAGCAGCCTCAGATAAAAGATACTCTGTATTAAGACCCCCCTCAACCAAAAAAGAACTTCAAGCACATGCATCTCCAAGCATGTGAGATGTCCCCATGGCAGTAAGGCTCAGGATGGGGCCAGTCAGATAAGCCACCCTTAAAAAACAGGTTCTCACCTAGAGCTAAACTAACTTGGTTTAAAGTAGTCACAGAATTGGAAAACTTTCATGACCTAACATCCAGCAGTGTCGTCTGTAGAAGGGACACAGACAATGGACTGATCTATTTATCTGAAGTCGAGCACACCGATGAGCACTCTGCTGTACTAGAGCCATCCGGGACAACAGAGAGCAACGCGGAGAAACTACTAAATACCTCCTAAAATATAAAAACCAATGAAAGGCGTTCTAAATAAAGGATTTCTCCTGCATTAGTCCCATCTCAAACATTTCTGATTACCCTTTTCCCATCCCAAGTCTTTTTTTCCCTAAAGCCTGGAATATTATCAGACTAACCATGGATCAAGATAAAGGGAACATTTTTCTCCCAGTCGGTACCCAAAGGTACTTGGGGCTCTTAAATGGGCTAGCATCCAAGTTTGACTTTTAATTGCCAAAAGACAAGATTACATTCCTTTGCCGAGACTCATTGAGAGTCTTGCGCAAGGTGAACCCGAAGGTCTGAAGCCAGATGTCATCTCCAGCGCCCGACTCCTCGCCTCAACGCCGGCACCTCCCTTTCCACCATCCCTGCGCTCACGGGTCCGTCTGGGGCTGTGTCTCAGACATACCTGAAATAGCTTCCAGCCCCCCGCCCCCATAGGTGTGAAAACGGAAAGCACAGGGCTGAGCACGGGCTGTAACTCATCCCAGGGACGCAGAGTGACTCAGGGAAAATCCTGCGCCTCCCGCAGCAACGCCGGGGAGTTCGTCTCACCCGCACGTCTACATGAACTGCACACAGGGCAAGTCCTTCATTTACAGAGGGCTGTGCCACCATCCAGCGTGACCTGAACAGGCTAGAGAACTGAGCAGACAAGAACCTCATGAGGTTCAACAAGGGGAAATGTAGGGTTCTGCGCTTCCCATAAGAACAGGCTAGGGATGGATCTTCTGGGAAGCACTACTGAGGAGAAGGATCTGTGAGTCCTGGTAGATAGCACACTTTCCATGTGC
>BJBW01000880.1:292298-345969 GCA_004320125.1 Scolopax mira
CAAGCTGCAACATGGAAGTTCCATTCAAATATGAGGAAAACCTTCTTGGGGTGAGGGTGACAGAGCCCTGGAAGAGGCTGCCCAGGGAGGGTGTGGAGTCCCCTTCTCTGGAGATCTTCAAGCCCCTGGATGCTCCTGAACGATGAGCTCTGGGCAACACTGCTTTGGCCGGGGAGTGGGACTGGATGGTCTCTAGAGGTCCCTTCCAATTCTGACAATGCCATGATTCCATGATCCCCCAAGAAACCCGCACTTCCCCAAAGCACCCGTTTTTTCCCCCATGACTCACACCCCAAAGAAACTGCCCCACACACCTCCTGGCAGCTCCAGCTGTGGTTTGGAAACCACCGCACCTTCAGGTGGCCGCCCTGAATTGAGTTCGAGCGCGGGGTGGGAGTCGGGGTGAGTACCCACCGCAGCTATGCGAGCTGGGGGCGCCCGCTCTCACGCTCCAGCCCACGGGGGTCGGGGAGGAACGTTCCCACACGCACAGCACTGAATCACCCGCCGGCTCCGCTTCCCCCCAGCCCCAGGTATTAGCCAACAGCTCTGGCAGGATTACAGACCCCAAAATTCCAGTCTCCTCCAGTCAGATGGTTAAAAAACGTCAGGGGGAAGGGTGAAAGGACACTAGTGACCCAGCAGGCTTTCTCTGCCCAGCAATGTACCCCTTGCATCAAGACCCATTAGCTCCTCTCCCTTAAGTTAAATGCTCTTGCTGTGCTTCCTCGGTGCTCAGAAAAGCTGCATAAAGTCAGACAGATACCGAACCTGCAACTGAGTCACCCCCAGCCAGCCCCAGGCACTGAAGAGTTAAAAGCCACTGACACGCACACATATACTCGTACCACTGCCATCACCAACCCTAACACTGGTGGACAAACACACAGCATAGAGCTCACAGATTTGACACTGAATTTTGTTTTAATTCTATGTGAAAATTATGTTCACAGAGAATTTAATTTAAGGCTACTGGCAGCGTGCAGTTTGGATGCAGTGACTCATGCCAAACTTATAAATATGCTGTGGGGAAAGAACAAATAGGAATTGAAAATGAACCTTCCACTGGGAATTTGGGTATTTTAAAAACTCACCAACTGCTGATAAATATACACTGAAGGGACACAGCTCCCTTAAGATGTCCTGTGCCTTACCGCCACCGAGAGCAAACAAAGGTTCAACTCAGGGCAGCAAATACGCAAAAGACCATTCCCAGTGTCACAAGGAACTTCTCCCTACAAGCTGGGACACGAACAACCTCCTATTAATAGACCCTCACGTACAGTGGCACCAAATGGCCTCCGTCTGGAGGGAGATGTTCTCTCCAAGAGAAGCATAAGGGCAGGTTGAGTCCACAACCATGAACCAGCTCCCCTTTCACAGAAGCTGGAGGGCACGGGTTAATTCAGAATGGCTCTTTTTACCTTCAGGGTGACAATCCCGACTGCCAGGGTTATCTGTCAGCCCTTGCCGGGGCCCTTCTCTTCAAGGCTTGTGGCAATGAGCTTGTGAAGCTCTGGACAAAGGCTGGTGGCGGTGGCAGTGCCATCAATCAACCACACGGCGATACCTTTCCCAGCTGTCCCTTGAAATGAAGCTGCTGTAGGAAATCCCCCGCGAGCCCTCCAGTCCCATCGATAGCCACCAGGTGAGGAACGAGCCGCATACCTTTGGGATTATACTGTTTGCTTTAGGCTCCCAATTGATCTCACGGTTATTTCCTGTGCCTTAAAACCAGTGGCAAAAGTGCAAATTGAAGACGGATGGCACGCTCAAACATTCGCCTCCGTGTAAGAGAGCAGAACAAGTCCCTGGTTTTTATGGTGAAACATGTCTAAGCTTTGAGAGTGCAGAGACTCCAAACCCTCAGCCCCACAAAGCTCGTCCCCTGCCCCTCCCCGACCCCGCAGAGTAAGGCAGAACAGAGCTGTAGAGGTGTATCTTACTGCAGCTGCCGCAATCACTGCCACTGCATTACAATTTTCAGCCTGAAAAAATGCTGCGGATGGCATCATGATCTGCCAACTGGAGGCACCATGATCTGCCAACTGGAGGCACTGATAACTTATCTGCTGTAACCAGTATCAAATGGAGCCCATCGATTCCTGCAACTGGTCACCGGCACTTAAGAGCACACAAGCGACCTGGCATTATTGCAATTAATCTCTACAAGAAATCCTGTCATGCTCTGAGGCACTACCAAGAGGGATTAGATGATGAGCTTTTCAGGCAGACATTTTTCAGCTCTTGTCTTCCATAAGCAAAATCTGCAACTGAACTCCTGCCAAAATGAAGATTTTACACTTAACAGAAGGGACAGTGTATGCTGTTGCCCAAATTCATCTCTGTTATTTAAGATTCAGCAAAGCACACTTACATACGAGTAATAAAACATATTTAAGCACATGTCCAAGCGTTTTGCTGAATCAAGGCCTAAAAGGTTCCACTGGTGTTAGGGCTGAGAGAGGATTTGAATCTACATATAAAAACCATCCTAACAAGCTCCAGTTGTTTTCTCTAAGAGACTGTGGATAAAGATCTACACTGAACTGTTCCATCCCAAGGAAACCAGATCGCTTTGGCTTTTACGTTATCTGAAGAGAATTACCCCACCTCCGAAAAAAAGCTGTCTGAGAAGCATGGCTTTTTGCAGAAGGCAAGAGGGGTTTACACAGAGACCTGACAAAAATTAACTGACAGAGGAGAGTTCTGAGGCGCTGGACTTCCCCAGTTACAGGAGCAAGGCTCGACTATCCAATATCCAAAACCCACTGAACACATTAAAGAGGCAGAAATGCAGCATTCTAATTTAAAACATAAAACGTGCCGGCTAGGGAGGTCGTTCACGTTTCCTTTCCACTCTTCTTCTGAGCTCAGCTCTCTGGCAAGATTGCTTTTTTTGACCCTGTACAACCCTGAATCAATATATTACCAAGTTTTACCCCAAAGTTGCCAGAATTTAGGAAGACAATGAAGAGATTTTCAATGAAGAGATTTACCACCTGAGCATTTTACCAAAAATACAGAAGTCTCCCGTTTATTTACTGTACCTCTGAAATAATTCCTCATCTTTCTGCAATCATGTTCTCCAAGAGCTCTCCACCATTACGGCAGAAGAGCCCCGAGAATCCATCTTTGCATCCTCACACTGGCAAGGCAGAAGGTGCCTGCATCTGTAAGTATATTATGTTTTTCTCTTAATTAAAAGCAGCACAAAGCTTCCAGCAATGGGGTGATACAGGATGGTGGAAGTTGAACAGGACAGCACTGGGACAAACTGTATAGTCCTTGGAAGGCGCAGATGTCCCATTTCACCATGTGCTGGCCTTTTCAAGCAGAGCACTCTGACAAGGTGGCCCTCAGCACTGAAACCAACGAAGAACTCAGAGAAGTGCCTAAGAAAGGACACTGATGATTCGGGCAAACTTTCCTAGGGAGAGTCTTGTCCCAGTTCTCTGCGTAACTGCACTTGTTTCTGCTGAGCTGGAAGCACTGAAAGCTGCCGAGTGCCGAAACGAGGCCCTGGGAGGCTCCATCGCACATTATTGCATTTCAACCCAAGTGGTCTCCAAACCACAACTCTTCCCAAGGGTTTGAAATATTTATTTATGTTTTAATTGTAGCTGGTTAAATATTGGGCCCTTATCTCAATCAGAAGTCTGCAGGTACCGAATTTTTCTACCTTGCTTACTGCCTTCTACTTCTAGATTCATTACATTGAAATTAAGACTGATAACCACTGGAGGAGAGTTTGGATCACTCTTACTATTTGGGGAAAAAAAGAGTAAAAAAAAAAAAGGCAAGCTTGTGCTCTTACTCTAACTCAGATTTCCAAGTATACACAGAAATTAATGGATAGACATTGTTTTAGGCAAAGAGTACTAACTCACTTCACTCTCCTGTTGAAGGTTCAGAAGGAGCCTTAGTCCGTGTGCTGTGACCTCTTGCCTAATGAAGGTCACTAATGATCACCCAGTTACCTATGTATTCAATCTAAAAGCTTGGCTCAACTTAAAACACTTCCCCCAAAGCAACATTTGGTCTTAACTTGAAAACAAATAAGAACAGAGGATCTGCTACTTCTCTTGCTACTTCGTTCCAGCAGTTAATAATCCTCATTGTATAAAAACTGTCTTTGATTTTCTATTTGCATTGCGTAATTTCAGCCTCCAAAAAAGATCTCCTGTGTTTGTCTCTAGCGTGTGCAAGACACTTTCTAATGCTGTTTTCTGGTAAAAGTCTTTACAAGCTCCAGCCACATGTCCTTCCCATCATTTCTGATACTCAAAATACTCATCATTAGCTTTTCTCTAACCTTTAATCATCTATGTAACTCCTTTTGGACCCTCTCCAGGCTCATCTCTTTAAAGGTGAGCACCGAAACTACAGCACGAAATTCTCACCTGGGTCCCACCAAAACCACAGGGGAGGTAAAATGAATTCCCCATTCCTAAGCTGCAGTACTGTGAGAAGTTTGTGTTTGGTTGCTCATACAAGATGTCCTGTAGAGCCTCCTCAGCAGCAGGAAGAAGATGGGACGGGACCTGCATTCCTCGTTCCCAAGGTCAGGATCTACTGGCACTGCCCTGAATCATGCTGGTTTTCCCAAGGACTGCACAGCCCCCAGATAAAGCAGGAAAGCAAGGAGTTAACACAACACCCCCGTTCCACTATGCTCATTTTGATTGGATTTCAGAGCTGAGGTGAGAGGAAAAGCTCTGCATTTGACTCACGGTTGCACGTGGCCAAACCCAAGTGTTGATCAAGGTTTTTACCTGCGCTCAGGCAGTACTGCCAAACCAGCAACATGAGAAAGTCCCACAGATCCCCCTTCCGATGGGATCGTACCAGAGGAAGCAGACAGAAGGAAATCCAAGCCCTTCTTTGCTTGTGAAACCTCCTGGCGGGCAATAGCTGGGCCCTCCAGCCCACCAGTGAGAAGCTCAGAAGACAACCTGGATCAGCGTTTCCCCACGTGTGACTCATGGAAAAGCTGTGTGAATCACAAAATTCCACCGGCGCTGCCAGGTGGGGCAAAACTGCGCTCCGAACGGACACGTCTCCAGTCGCCCCACAGTCAATGTATACTGGCCACACACACCTCCCCAGGACAGACAGAAAAGCTCCTTGTGCTGCTGAATAAGCGACTCAGGTTTGTATTTTGCTCTTAAAATACATTCCTCAGCCCTTATACATTTTTGGGAGGAACAAGAGTGACCTGTGCACAGACCCTGGTGGCGACAAATATGCATCCCCCCCCTGCCCCAGAGAGGAAGCTGGAATTCACCCCTGCACTGAGGTTAGGTTCCCGTTGGCAATGAGTGCATAGATATCATCTGATTTACCGTGTTTTGTAATCCTCTGCTAAGCAGGATGCTGTTGGCTTTGGGAGCTGACAGAATAGCTACTCGCCCACTGTCAGACCTGAGCAAAGTCGAAAGAGGTCCCTGAAGGTTCGAGAGGAGTTTATTCTAGAACCTGGTAATGCTCCAGAGTCATTTATAAAGGTCACTAAATTCTATGTACGGGTTGTAGGTTTCTTTAAACCAATATTTATCTGTACAAATCTCAGGAGGAAAGACAACGCTTCCCCTTTCACAAGTGAACTTTACAATGGCCTTTTCATTATCAACTTCTTTGGTTCCATGCCAATAATCTTTTACTCTTTTTCTAATCCTTAATTAATCCTTTTTATAAACAATTTATGCTCAGCATATTCTGCTCAGAATAAATCTTTTGCCATGTATATGTATCACAACAAGACCTTCAACATCCAGTCAAATATTTTCATCTATTAGGAACATAAATAAATGTGTGGGTACACCGCGAAAAATTACCTGACTCCTGAAAATTGAGCTCTGACACTTCCCTTGAACTCAGTGGGAACTTGTGAGCTCTCTGCAGTTATAGACAAGACAGTTAAGAAAGTTTCCAGTGCTTCACTTAAGGCAAAGACTTCTGAAAAGCGCTGCCCTGAATTTTCAAGTCCCATTTTCCCTGGCAAAGCCATGACTCCCCCAAATCACGTACAGAATGCCTCACTTTCAGGTGGGTTCAGATTAAAAAAGAAGCCAAAAGATGTTCTGAGAATGGCAAGGAGGAGGCAGTGATTCACCTGCAAGCTTTTCCTCTACAAAAATAAAATACTGTAATAGCTTAAGGTGTTTCAACACGCAGTTTCCATTTGTTCTCACCACACTCAAACATAAGAGAACAATTTTTGAGCATTATGTACACACCGAAATGACAAGTACATAGGCTTGACTAGAGTCACATTTCCAAATACAAAGTGAGGGAAAACACAGTTTTGGCTGCACAAATTTTATCGTTTTTCTGTAAAAATGGTAAGTGTACATTACAGTTCCACAAACACAAGTGATTTAAAGTATGTAGTGCTTGTAACAGCCAGGTTGAAGCCATTTTGTAAATGCAGCCCTTAAAACAACCAAATACTACTTTTCTGGGCTGTTGCTTAAGAGAATACCATTGAACACTTACAGATGGCAAATAAAAAAACAACTTTTGAGGCTGGAACGTTGCATGGGAATTTTGCCTGGGGAAGCAGGCAAGATGAGGTCTCACTTTGTACGCTGGTTGCCAAAGGAATATATATTACAAAAGGAAGCCACTTAATAAGGCTACGGTCAATCTGACTTACCACAAGAGCAGCACGTGAAGCAGTTGGTATGGTAGAGGTTCCCCATGGCTTGGCAAGCCTGGCTCGCTCCGTACACACCTTTTCCACATTTTATACAAATACCTGCAAAGCAGAAAGAGAATGAAAGTTAGATTCCTTGGCAGCTCCTAAAAAACAGCTCCCACAACACTCAGGACACCCCAATGGGCCCCGAAGCAATGAGCTCCTCACCCTGAACAGATTACAGTACCCACCGCTGCAACAGGCAGCTTGAGTGGAACAGATGCATGGAAATTAACCCAAATTAAAAGCGGGGGGAAAGCCTCTGCTGGTGTTAGAGAAGACGGAAATCCAAATGAGAGGACAGAAAATCTGCAGATTCCCTGGAAATAACTCCGTTTGCCCAAGGAATAATTTAGTGAGACCTTCACAACCAGGTGCTCCACATTACATTCAATTATCACTAATAAAACAACAATTCAGTCCAAAACAAGAGACCTCTCGTGGCCCCTCTCTCAGCAGCGCTGGTCCATGGTAGAAGCCACACGGTGCCAGGAAAACGGGTCTGTTGGTCACATTTAATACTTGTTTAACTTACCATGAATAGTAGTATGTAACCTCATAAACTTAACCTGGCACCTCACAAAACAGAAGAGCCCGGCTTCTACATTCCCTAAGGTCTGAGGGCTAAAACTCTGGCCGGCTTCAGAGGACTCAGAAATCCACCTTCGCCGCCCCAGCCTGGTCGTGGTGATGCCGGGGGTGACTCCCATGAAGTCCAAAGAGCCAAGGTACCTCTGGCAAAGTCAGCTGTGCCAGCGTGGTTATGTCCACACGCACAGCAAACACACAAGAAAGGTCACGATTTCAGTAAGCTCTACAAAGAGGGGTTTTTGGGGGGGTGTTTTTTCCTTTGTTGGTTTTTAAAAAGCTTTTTCCTGATAGTTATTATAGCTTTAAGTCTTTCACCTATGCGTTTATTTCTAGCTACACATAACCAGGGCAGGGAGGTAATTCAGGAATCACTGCAGAGGAAATGAAATGCTGGGGAATCCATGTCCCCCTGTCACATACTCAGGGCCACTGATCTTAAGTTTTTCTGAGATGTCCATTGGTCTCTACTGGATTGTACATCTCAAGACAAGGCTGTACAATTTTGAAAACACTACAACAGAAAATAAAAATAGAGATTTTTTGCCTCCTACAACTCTATAATGAAGCTGTCGTGCTCCACGTACTGTTTGAGGCGCTATTTCTACAAATGCATGCACAAGTTTAGCATTAATCATTAATCAACAAAACCACTAGTAGACTTACAGGTCTAAGAACTCGATAACTACAGAATTAGGTTTTAAATATCCAGAATTCTCTCCTGCCATGCTGGGAACATTTTATACAAACAAACAAACAGAAAATACAAAAAATCTTCCTATGCTACTAATATTCCAATACAGAAATGGAAAGACTTTTGTAACATTTAGACTTTTTAGAGACATGGTTTAGTGATGGTTTTTATCAGAGTTAGCTTGATGGTTGGACTAGATGATCTTAAGGATTCCAGCCTAGACAACTCTATGATTTTATGATGAATCACAGGTTTCTTGGTATTTGTTCCTGTAAGTCCCTCACTTCAAATCATGGAGGGAGACAGCCTTTCACTCAGCCACCTCCACATCCTTGCGCAGTGTTGCCATTTTGGACCATGAGCACATTTGTCAAATGAAACAAACAAACAATAAATTTATTAATAATAGATTTTTTTTAAAAAAATCCTAAACATGATTTCAGTGTTCCAGTGAGGCAAGAGCTATGACTTTAATATTATCAGACAGCAATGTCCCAAATCAAACCTGTAACACAAATCAGCTGCCCGCCGGGTCCATCAGCTCATTGCAAACAAAGTATTGAGAAAATGCTGGTCCTTAGGCTGGCTCAGCTCTGGTACAGGAAATGGGAATCTCTGTTGCCCTATCCAAGGCTGGTACGTCTTTTTATTTATTTATTTGTAACCAAAGGTTATGAAAAAGGCCTGCTGTTTGCCACGAGTTAACGGTTAACTGCAGAAATCCAGAGTCTGTGGCTCTCTAGCACTTCTATGAGCTCTCATGCACACACCTACTACAGCCAGGAATCCCTTTGATAAATGAAGTTATTGCCTCATTTCTCCACTGCTGCTCCACTGAACCATCAGAAGCAAAAGAAGGATTTATTGTGGATGTTAAACTCACACTGGCCTCTCCAGCAGGTGATTTGTTATGAGCAGCTGTCAGTTTGTTAACTCGTTTTCTCTAAGAGACTAGTCATTAACTCCAGGAATGAATGACCACAGAGACGATTAGCATACTAAAAAAAGCACGTGTATAATTCCTGAAGTGTATTTTGGAAATATATATGCAGCTGTGGTGTGGGCATAGCGTGAGCTCATAACTGCCTAGGAGAAGCTCTGACTACACGGCTGCTGGGTCTCCTTTTCCACCAGCCTCAGCCCTGGCTGCACACTGTGAGCCTGTGAAAGCCTGGATATAACAGCTACATCACTTTATTTTTTTTATTCCCCAGATTTAATTCCAAAGCTCGTTATGCTGCCTCTCTGCTGTCTCCTCCCTCTTTAGCTAGAAAAAGATATTTTAAGATGTTGCATATACCCAAAGTTTGCATAAAGGCTGGCTGAGTGAGAGCACAGCATCACAGCGTTCCATCACTGCAGTGAAAAGATGTTTGCATCCTCACACGGTGTTTAACCCAACACCAAAGCACAGGATGAACAACACACACACGCTCTGTAGACCACGGCAAAGGGCCCCCAACAAAAATGACACTAGAAAGAGAAGGAGCTCACAGAGAGTCCCTGCCAGAGGTCGCTATCACACATCGCCAGCACTCCCCACACCTCTAACCAGTCCACTTCACTGAGCTTGATCACATCAGTTGGAGGAAGGTCTCTGGACACAACCAGACACATCTCCAGCACCATAGGGCAATGCAGCCATCAGAGGCACCATGCGCTCCGGGCAGCTCATGCGTTAGGGAAATGCTAATTATCACACCAGGAGAACACAAACCAAATATTTTCTGATGTAGTCAATCGCTTTGCTCTAGACTCAAGGGATCAAATGCCATGTGCTGTAACAAGCAAAGGTATCAGCTTTGATACAGAGAAGACATAAAAGCTATACAATTTTTGTACAGCCTGCTATAAGGTACTTGTAGGAGATCCTTGTAGCAGCCTACGCACTACAACTTCAGTTTGGGACCTGTACCTCAAATCCTAGGACGCTCCTTTGACCACGCCAGTGCAGGCTGGTACTTCATACAGCCTTCAGCAGGTACCCAGAATCGGGTAGAAGGCAGTAGGGGAAGGTCAAATGGAGTAGATATAATGGCAGATACATACCCATCTTTTGGTCAGGCTTTGTCCACAGACGTATGGAACTCACCCTGTGCCTAATGCCATCCCCACTTAATCTGAAGTCAAGGGTTTAGCACAAATGCAAGAAAACTAGTACTGTATGGTCTCTCAGCTCGTGCAGCAGCAGCTGTGCAAGCCGGAGGGAGGATCTGGCTACCACGCTCCTTGACTGCGTGCCACGGCCCGGGGATGAGCTGCAGCTTTGCTGTCTTACAGCCACACCGTATCTCCAGGATAACTGCTACATGCTGCCTACAGTAGGAAACAACCAAGCCCTGTCGTCAAGAGTTATGGTAAAGCTAAAATTAACAGCTAACACATGGCACAGATGACTCCCCGCCTGCCTCTGCAGTTCTGTTCCTGCCGCAGAGCTGGGGAGCGGGCGGGCGAACACCACGCGGGGCTCCTGCAAAAACCCCTCTTCTCCTCTGGGTCGGGAGGACGCCATCTCCACCTCCCTCCCCAACAAGCTTGTGCACACCTGCGGCCTCCTTGAGGGACAGAGAAATGATAAAGCTACAGAGGTTGAGGAACAAAGGAGGAGAGAATCCTTAACCCCGCTGGTGAAGCGGAGCTGCAGGGGGGCCGTGGAGGGGCTGCCCCTGCTGCCTGCAGTGCCACTGGCCACCAGCCACATGGGCTGCCGTGCCCGCGGCAGGTTTTTACACAGGGTGTTGCTATGACCTTTAAAAAATAATAATAATATTCTGCTAAGAACTTGGGTAAACAGCGAAGCATCCGAGCGCAGGCAGCCCTGCTGCTGCTGCAGAACCTGCCCGAGCCGACAGCAGCTACTGTGCAGCCGTCCTGGGCTGCGGCAGCTCGGGTGCCGAGAGGTGACTTCAGGCAGGAAAAATGCTCCCTTCCTTCCAACAACCACAGGAGGAGGGATCTTCCGACACACACGTCATCTCCCAGCCAGCGGCAGGCAGAAGAAACAAGGCACCTACACAGGGCGCAGGGGCAGCGCCTCTTCCCAGCAGCCGGGCAGGAGAGAGGGAGGCAGCCGGGAAACCCTCCCAGCCCTCCCCACAGGGCTTGGGTTTGTCACCTGGCAGAAGCCTGGCTCGAATGCCCAACCTAAAATAAAATCTGGTACGTACAACTTATCAATAAATAAATATAAACTACCCTCAGCAGCAACAAAGACCTGGCTCAAGTCATCTTGTGACAGGAATGATGGAGGGACTGTCTAGGTAAAGCTGCCAGCACTGCCCCCTTCCCTGGGGGAGCATCAGAAGACACCATAACTCAAATTCAGGTTGAAAATGACAGACCAAAGAAAGCAGGAGATGCTCAGGTAAACGTTTTCAGCTGCCCTCCCAAGGCACAGTCCATCTATTCCCTGCACTGCAGCACCCCATGGCTGACCCCATCCAGTATCACCCCACAACCCCATCCAGCAACACCCATGGCCAGAAGGGACCCGACCCCATCCAGCAACACCCCAACTCTGTCTGGCAAGTACCCATGTGCTCCCCACAGCCACCGTGCCAGAGGTTGAAGCAGGTTAGATTGGGGGAAGATGGGCCACACCACCTACCACAAATCACAGCTCAAAAGCAAGACAAGAAACAGGCTACAGACCAGGAAACTTTTCCTGTCACTGTTAAACCTTACTGAAGTTGCCCCAACCTTCTTTTACTCCTCAAGGAAAGAAGGTAAAACCCCACCAATGGCCCCTGAGATCAATATCTGCTGACTTAAAAAGATCTCCATCACTTCAGCACCTGCAGCCTATAAGAGGCTTTACTCAATGCAGAGGCCTGGGCCAGGAGGGATGCCTGTGTAGAAGTTACTCAGAAAAATCAGAGTTTGAGATTAATTTATGTTTGGTTACAAATGCAGTGAAGTTCATATTCACTTTTGTAGAAACAAGTTCTAGAGTCTATCTCCAGCTCCTGGAATAGCTTTAAATACCTGCACTCTGCCTATTGCTTAACGAGGTCAGGGCTCACGTAGGACAAAGCTGCTGGGAGAGGTCATGGCCACAAAGAGAGGTCCTGGGACCAGTTCCAGGAGCAGCAGCACTGATGGGGACACAGGAGCTGAGCTTCATCTGCCAGAGGGACCAGCAGAGCCTGTTCCTGCTGGCTCTGGGAAATACACAGGCAGTTCTGCTTGGTGAGGAACCTTCCAGAGTTTCAGATGCAGGGTGAGGTGATGGGCCAGCGTTTGGGAACGCAGAAGGCTGTAAAAACAACTCTCAAACACTATCCTCCCCAACCTCGTGAGCTCAGGGCACGTCTGCACTGGTGAATTAATTCACAGCAGCTCCAGGTCAGTACTGGGGAGTGAGAGATGTCACAGGAGCTGGTGTCAGTTCCAATGAGCAGCTGCTGAGAACTGGAAGGCTTGTTTTACTGCTGAAGTAGATCCACCACAGAATCATAGAATTGTCTAGGTTGGAAAGGACCTTAAAGATCATCTAGTCCAACCATCAACCTAACCCAAACCATCATGCAGAGAAAGCCCAAAGCTGGTGCAGCAAGCGCTTATCACTTCATACAGCACATGAAACTACTGCTCTGCACCATGCAATCCCTGATGCTATCTGCTCATCTTGCCTTGGCCACAGCCTCCTCCCCACAACCCGCCCCCCACCTTTGTGTGGACCCCTGGCTCTGCTGCTGAGCCCCCTGGCAGCACAGGCCTATTGTTCCCCACAGTGTTTTCCTGACACTGACACTTGGTTTACAAATATTCATTCATTTCTCTGCATCTTGATTTAGTGCATGGCAGTTCCAGCATGATTTATACCTCTCGCTTGGCATTTATGGAAACATCTTTTGCTACTGAGGCGATGAACTGGAAGATCGAGTGGTTCTCATAGCTGCTCCATCCTCTATGCAGCTTTGGGTTGCTTTGTCCACGATTCAGAGCTCAGCTGACTGCTCAAACTGACAACCACAGCACAAGGGGACTGGCAAATAACTTTAGCAACTGAATTACTGACCAGAAGACAGTACCAGGATTACCAAAGCAAGGAGGCATGTATAGCTGAGGGGTAAAGGACAGCGCTACTGGGAATGGACAACTTGGGGGGAAAAGTGTCTGTAAAGCCCCTTCCTTGTCCTGCTGTCCCTGCACTGCTGAACATCTTGCTGTGGACATGTATCCTCTTAGAGCCCAAAGAGACCAGGTCAACAAGCTCTCTCAGCTCAAACTACATTTCATTTGGCTGCAATATGATGAGTTTATACATACATATATATATATAAAATTATATATGTAATTCAGCCTAGTTGAGGAGTGTAAAATTTCTAGCACAGTGGTAGCAGCAGAGCCAGCAAAGACCAAGCTTGTAGAAGGGCTGGCAGAGGAGGACACACCACCACAGCAGGAGATGGTCACCAGATGAGCCCAGAGACACACACGCAGGTCACAGACAGCAGAAATTAGTGATGCTCCTGCAGGCCATAGTTACAGTCCAGAAAGATCTAACACCAACATCCAAAGCTCCTCAGAGTGCCTGGACAAGTTTTTTGTTGGGAAGCTGGTGTAGAGGACATGGAGCATCGAGCCCAGTGGTGCTTTCACCCTGATTTAGGGAGAGAACAGACCTTCACACTGCACACCCCAATGTTCTGGGCAACAGAAGGAGTGACAGTTCACAGATGGTGGTAGAGGAGATTGCTCAAGAAAAAATATTCAAGTTGCAAATGCACTCATAAAATTAACATTTGGTTTTTAAATAACATGGATACTGCAGTTTCTACCAGTGCTTTAATTTCCATGAGTTCATTTAGCTGCTTGCACAAACTGGAGACCATCTGAGCTCTGGGACGAGATGCACGACCACACCGTTAGTTTAGATTTACTCTGGCATAATGCAGGTCAGAACGTGGATCTGCTCAGTTTTATTCAAGCTGTTTCCAGTGGCAGGTGTACAGACATCAAGACAGTTTTATTACAGTAAATAAACAGCAAATGAAATATTTAAAGCTTGTATTTTCATCACCTCTTCTTTGTGCTTACCAATACCAGGCATTAGTAATAGGATATCCATCTACACCTTGCAGATTTTCTGATATAAATGACAGTGATCACAGCACAGAAGGAGCCAGCAATCTACTCTGCCAGCCCTTTGCCAGCTTTGACTTTCCTACTTGTCTTTAACAAACCATTTTGTTTCTCTGTGTCTCGGCTCTTTTCTATACAAAATGGGAGCCACTGACACCTGTGTGGTCTTCAGAGGGGAAAAAACCTTCTGAAATGACATGGAAAAGACAGAGTCAATTTAAATGCTTCATCTTAGAAAAATCTCTGCAACCAGGTAACAGCAGTGATACTGAAAAAGCAACAAGGCAGCCCAAATTCCCTGAACTCCACAGCACGTCAGACCTGGAAACATCAGCTGCACAGACGTCAAGTTGGAGAGACTTTTCATTACATTCTCCCTACATTGCACGTATGAGTCATCACTCTAATATACAGCAGAAAAAGGTCATATATTACAGCTGCCTTCTTTGACATATTTTAAATGGGTTCATGATTAAGCAGGGAGACTAAGTCTAAAAATTTCCAGGTGCACTTTTCTACTTTCTTAGATAACAGTCTGTTTCCAGAGGGAGCGCGACAGCCTGGAACAGGCTCAGCATTACGTAGCCACGTTTGGTTATAAATTCAGCAGCTCCTTCCACAAGCAGTCCCTGAGCCCTAAACCTCCACAGCAGCCCCAAGTCTCTCCACCACCTGCCCCACAAAGCTGCCCCTGACACCAGCTTGCTAGTTCTCACCTGCCACATGGAGGTGCTTTATCAGGAAGAAGTTTTTCACTCAGAAGGTGGTGAGAGCCTGGCCCAGGTTGCCCAGAGAAGCTGTGGCTGCCCCATCCCTGGAGGGGTTCAAGGGATAACAGGGCTTGGAGCAACCTGGTCTGGTGGGAGGTGATCCTGCCCAGAGCAGGGGGCTGGGACTGGATGGTCCGTAAGGTCCCTTCCAACCCAAACCATTCTGTGATTCTATGATTTCCAGAAGTATAAATAGGTTTGCTTAAACAAAGGCATGCATAAAGGTAGGTATTATACCAAACTATTGAGAAAGACTGAACTATTCACTTAAGGAGAGCTGGAAATTACTTTAAAACCTTTGTCACCTCAACACTTTGAACTTTTTTTTTTTTTCAGTCACTGCAAGTCAAGTAACTCAGGGATGCTTTGAGAACACAGGGAGGAGGGATATACCTGGAAAGGTGTATCTGCAGGAACAACAATTTCAGAAAGTCATCTGCCATGGGTTTCTCCCACGTTCAACTCAAGAAAGATCTCAGTTCTGAAGGACCTGTATCTTAGCAAGCCCCCTTTCCCTGCCTCGGCTGCATGAGGACCCCTGTCTTCTCCCCAGCTCCAAGGCCTGGTTCTTACAGGGAGGTGTTCAGTGCCAACAGCCACACTCTTCACCTCCAGCAGGACAGGAAGTCTCTCAGAACTTAAGAAAAGCCTGTCCTGATCTAGCAAGCTGGAAACCCTTGGGACAGCTGGTCAAATACAGCACTAACAACATGTAAACAGGATATTCTAATTTTTGCCTCCTCCACCTCCAGGAAACAGTAACACTACATACTATATATGTAGGCTCTGTTCCTTCCTATGGATCCAGCTGGGGGCAGGGAGGAAGTAAAAACAAAACAAAAAAAAAAACCAAAAGGCTGCCAACTTTCACAGCAATGTGAGGCTTCTCCAGACCTTGTCAGCCCCACACATTGGGCTGCTCTCCACTACAGACCCCAGGCAGACAAGTGGTGGGTTGTCCCAGGCTTTAGTGGGACTCCTGTCTACAAGGATCCTTACAAGAGGATAACTCTGAGCTTCACATAATCATGGAAGGACCTGAGCTCCATTTCCACCTCCACTGGTGTGCTCTCCAAGGATGCTGTGGCCAGCCAGCACCGCTCAGACCCAGAGAAGGCAAATCTCACCGCCCTCAATAGCAAGATGGGCAGCACCTTTGCAGTAGGTGGGTCCATGTCCCAGTGACTGAATAAATATATAACTTTATAACTCCTGTTACCATATAAAAAGATGCCACACGGTGTGAAGCACTGACAATTAACTTTGTTTTGGTGGGATTTCTGCTAGGTCTGGTATTGTCCGTCTAGACCACTTAGACTTTTTGCTGGATCAGGTATTGTCCACTCTGGATCTGTTGGGGAATGGTTTGCTCTCCAACGGCTGGTGTGAGCTCTGGGGGACGTGGTCTGTCTGGTTAATTCCTCAGAAATGTGAACACACTTTGAGCCACATCCAATTAGTTTTGATGAATGATCCATAAATGCACAAATATCACACTCAGAACCATCCCTCACCCCTGCTTTGTCCCCATTGCACTCCTCTTGATACAAAACGTGAGTAAACTAGGTATAAAAGGCCGGAAAATTAGAAAAGAGTATAGGTAGCTTCCTCAGATAAATACAGTGGGAAATAGGCACGGTCATAGCATTCAGCTAAGTAGACTGGACAGTAGACACTGCGTATGTTCTGTTTCCCAGCCAGTGACAAACCGTCAGGCAGAGCTAGCAGACTGCACACCTACTGACACACTTGGGTTTTGACCACCCATCTTTATGTTCTCACGGACAGGCCAACAGTAGAAGTGCCCGGCTCCTCTGCAAAAGCTGAGCACAGAGCAAAAAATTCACACACGATGCTGATGATTGAGTTACCTCAGAAAGGACCTGGCAAAAAAGGCAAACCCCACTTCTATTGGGTTTTGGCATCATTTTTTCACAACCTGCCCACGGCACCTGCATCCAAACCCTTGGCCCACAAACCCTATGGAGAAACCTGCAGCCACTTCACCCAAGTGCTAAGCTGCTCCTATTAATGAACATGCGTCCTGTGACAGCACGTGGCACTGGGATACTAACAGTGAAACACACTTTGGTCTCAATGGCTCATGTCAAAGGCTATTTGCTTGAGGGGAGAAAGGATTTATCTTCTGAAACTCATAGGTGCCCCGGTGCCTAATGAGTCCCATCTTCCCAAAACAGACACCAGGAGGTGCCCACCAGCCCCCAGCACTGCAGGGGAACCATCATAGCAGGACTGTTCCCAGAACTAGCACTGGGAGCTCTCCCCACACCCTGCTCACCATCTCTGTGCCAAGACAGCAAGGTGTCCTCTTTTTAAGATGACTTTTGGAAGGTGAACCCCGTTTCTCATGAAGCTGGATGCCAGACTCAAGTCAAAGCAGTGAAGATGAGACAAGAAGCAATTCTCCCCCAGAGTCCTGACATCCTACCACCCCCCTCAAGCATCCCACCACACAGACACCACTTATCAGCTCCACCACCCACAGTCATCTGACAGCAAAGGAGATGCGGATAAAGTTTTAGCAACACTTACAAAAATACAACTAAAGCACAGTTGCAGAACAAACACCTTTGGGAGAATTATTCATCTCAAAATAAATAAAATCTTTCTGGAGGCAGCAAAAAGAAAACTCAAGAACTGGAAAACTGGAGAAAGCATGAGCAGACAGAAAAGAACAAAGGGTTAGGAAGGGAATTTTCCACTTTGTTAGTTACATTAAATATCTCCAAATAAACATGGTCTTACACAATTTATCAGCCAAACCTCCTTTCTCCATTTGAAAGGTTACACGAAGTGGTGAAATGTTAGTTAATTTATGTCTTAGAGGACCAGCTAAAAAATAACAGAAATGTGTAATCTTCTCATAATTATAAAAGTCAACACTTAACTGATATGAGAAGCCTCTATTCATAGCAGCTAAAAGGAGCATTCATTCCTCTTTACATCATCCCTTCAGTGTTACGTCTTGATGCAATTTTCAACAGCAGGTGAAATCACTAAAAATTGGAAACAGTGTGAAAATTTTTCCTCTATCTGGCTTTAATTAAAATACTCAGCAAAACAGAGGAGCAGCAAAGAGAGGTAACCCTTTCCACCTCAACTGCCCTGTCTGTTCATTCCTACAGAGCCTCGTGGAAACTCTACGTGCAACATCAGTGGTAAATACTTTCCCTACTATTAAAGCAGTGGTTCAGATTAGGATCATGACAAAAGCAGTAAGAGATAACTCACACCTAATTAGGGTCTACAGGGTAGGTGTTTTGTGGCCTTTTGAGTTTCAGAAGGTCTACGTGAGAAGCAGGCACCAGAGGGGCAGCTATTGGGAAGACCAGATGAGATCTGCACTGGCCCAGGGGCTCACATCACAGCCCACAGTGGGACCTTCCATCTGGGCACTGGGTGGGAGCTGGTGCCTCTCCCACCCGAGACCTACTCACACCAGAAGCTGACACAACCAACTCTCAACCCTCCAGGCCTCACAGTCCCCTGTTCAGACACAGCTCTTGTAGGAAAACTGTCCAGATACTGAGGCTATGCAGCACATGGACAGAGCGTGGGGGCACCCAGATCATAGGTGGGCATCCAGAGCATGCATTCAGCTTTGGTATTTTCATGATCCAGGATGGAAAGATCTCAACACCAGCTCAAGATGCTGTTGGCTTGCTTTGCCCAAAAGGGCTCGTGTCCGGTAAGACCCCAGTGGGTGCCCAGCTCATGCTGTTGTATGTGGTTGTTGATCCTCAAGCGCAGGACCTTGCATGTTCCTTTGTTGAACTTCATGAGGTTCTTGTTATCCTATTTCTTCATCATGTCAAGGTCCTGCTAAAGGATAACACATCCACCTAGTCTATCAACCACTCCTCCCAGCGTAGCACAGTCTGCAAACTGGCTGGGGGTGTACTCTGTTCCGTCATTCAGACCATTAACAAAGATGTTAAACAGTACTGACCCAGTATTGACTTCTGAGGTGCACCACTAGTGACTGTCCTCCCAACTTGACCTTGTCCTTCTGTTCACAACTCTCAACCAGTTTTCAGTCCATCTCACAGTCCACTTGACTAGCTTATACTTCACCAGATTATCTAAAAGGATATTACAGGTGACAGTATCAGAAGTTTGGCTAAAGCCAAAACATTCAACAACACCCACTGCTCTCCCTTATTCCTCCAGTTTTTCACCCCAGAAGGCCACCCCTGGACAGTAAGGTACAGAATTTATACTTGCTATGTCCTAAGGCAGGACAGTCTACAGGAATGGTCTCCCCTACTGTAGGCAGAGACTGGCCTTCAGGTGTCGAGCACAGCTTTCCCTAACTAAATTCACAGCAAAACGACACAGGCAAGTAAAGAGCTACCTGTGGGTATTTACACATTCAACTCCTACTTACAGATTTAACTCCCCGGTGGCTTCTCTTTATGCTTCCAAATAAGCATAAATGCATGTTGGAGTCTGACCTTTAATCAAAACATTCGGGATCAGCGTGTAAATCTCTCAGTTGGGATTTTCCTTCTCACGCGCTAAATCGCTGCAGAACAACCTAATGCAACCGCTGCCTTAATTGCAGCAAAGCCCTTTTGGAATCTCTCCTTTCACTGTATCCACCAAGATATAAGTTTGTAAATGTTCCCTTTAAAAAACCAAAACAACCAATCAACTCACAAAACTCATCCCTTGAAAACTAGCTAAAAGAATTAGTGCATTGTTGGAGGGTTTTTGGTGGGTTTTTTACTTATTTTTGCTTTTTTTTCCTTTAATTACTAGAGCTTTTGTTTCCAGATGAATCCAGCCTCTTCTGTAATTGTATCTATGAAAATAAGTGCAGCTTTTAGTAAATCTCTGAAGAATCTCTGTACTGTGCTGTGTCTGTAAGGTTAAGAGTGAAGGAAGAGCTGGTGCCTACACATCCTCTGCTTCTCCCACTGGTACCTTTGAAAGATGAAGGACTCTATCATTTCTGGAGAGGAGCTACTTGTCCATTTTTAAGAAGGAATCATTGTTTATCCTCAATTAAAACAGATTCTGTCTCAATCCAGTACCAGTCACAAGAAGTCTTTTCTGGTTGTCAGAAAGAGAGAGCTGTTTCCTCCAGCGCAGCAAGGAAAACAAAGTGATCAGTAGAAAAGGTTGTTCCCCACTGGTTTTCACCTGATGGGAACCACTTCTACCTTGCAGTGGTGTTGGTGACTCAGGTTTCTGCAGCTCTCTGGCAGGGAGAACACAGGAGGAACGTGCATTTTCCTTATGTCTCCTTTGTGTCACATCTGTTGGTCCAAGATGTGTACTATCACGTCAGGGTTAGCTGAGCAACTTACAGCTTACCTAGAAAAAAACGCTGTGTTCCTCTACAGTACAGGGTTTTAATCCCAGGAGGTATCTCAGTCCTTTACCCACTGAGGTAGGTAATATCTGTGTATCTGTCAACAGCAAAAGGACCTTCAGCTCAGACCTGAAATACTGGATGTCCCTCATCCTCCAACCCCTTCTTTCCCTGTATAATATTACCCTATGCATTACTTGCTACTATTCTTGGAGCTCTTTGAGAGAAGAAAACTTGAGATACTTTATTCCTATTTAGGATCAATCACATGGACTGTCCTCTGTCCAAACCTACACTCCAGACCACACAGAACACAGCCACCTTATCTCACCTCCCCCCCCCCATTAGTGCCCAGGCCCTGAGCTGCGGGATGAACACCAACATGCGACTGTTTGTTATGAAATGGTCACACTTGACCTTGGAGTCAGTCTTACTCTAATTTAGACCCCAAGACAACAATCACTCTGTTCTCTTAAGTCAACTGCTCGGTGAGAAACTGCGAGCTGCATAGTCCAAAAAAAATTCAAACATCAGTTTGTTCGTTGGCTTACTTAATACTTTTTCTGGCTGGTAACTAGTTTTTTCAGACCAGCAGTGCTAAGGGGGAAGTGCTGAGGGCAGAACCAAGCCTGCACCAGCTTTTACAAATGATTGCCACCTGTGTGTCTAGACATTTCTTTATCAGGGAGGGGAGCCATAGGACAAAGAGTAATGGTTTTAAACTGAAAGAGGGGAAATTTAGGCAATATTAGGGGAAAATGCTGTGAGGGTGGTGAGACCCTGGCTCAGGTTGCCCAAAGCAGCTGTGGCTGCCCCATCCCTGGAGGGGTTCAGGCCCAGGTTGGAAGGGGCTTGGAGCAACCTGCTCTGGTGGGAGGTGTCCCTGCAGGGGACATGGGGCAGGGGATTGGAACTAGATAATCTTTAAGGTCCCTTCCAACTCTAACCCTACTGTGATTCTATGATAAGAAGGAAACCCTGACTATTGACATCAGCTGGTGCTCATCATCCTCACCCAACCACATAGGCTGGGAGAGTTGGAGGAAGAGACACTTGGATATAAAAGGGAAAAAAGGAAAAATACTTGTATCACATGTTACCCTGACATCTGCAGCTTTGGGTCCAGCAGCAGCCCTTAGCCCATCCTTGCCCCTCTAGTGCTGTCAACCCTGACCTCTGGGTCCCACGAGTGGGATTCAGCCCCATGATGGAAGCCCCCAGGCAAGACACACCACACTGCCAGGGGACAGGTCAGTCAGGTCCACCAGTTCTTCGCTCTGCTCTGACCCAAGCAGCCCCTCAGCTTGTCCTCCCACCTGCAGAGCTGGGCCAGAAATTCCCCACATGGGCACACTGTGCAGACTGACTTATTTGGAAACTT
The DNA here is from genome assembly GCA_004320125.1 of Scolopax mira. Lineage (NCBI taxonomy): Eukaryota > Metazoa > Chordata > Aves > Charadriiformes > Scolopacidae > Scolopax > Scolopax mira. The sequence continues at coordinate 313,857 of BJBW01000880.1, forward strand.
AAAAAAATCTCTAACACCACTCATTCTTCATGGGGTACTCTGTCAGAAGAATGTAAGAAAGTACTTCTTCCCCCAGACCTTGCAATCCACCCTTTCTCCAACCTTGCAATAATCTAACAACAGGTTTCTCAATCTGCCAGTCTTTAACCAAGCAAAACACCCAGTAATTTCAAAGGAAGTTCTGCCCACAAAGGAGTCCAAGGTTTGGCCTTAAGCTTAGGAGCCAGCCTGTTTTCTCTTGGGGTTTGTCTGTGGTTTTTTTTCCTTTCATGAGCTACAGAAATAAATTAGATGGACAAAACTCAGACGGGGTGCCCAGCCAGAGCCAGGCCATTGCTGCAGCCAGATGGGTCCAACCTGGTCCTTGCTCCTGCCATTGTCCCCCCCATCACCCCCCAGTGAAGCCCCTGCAAGGAGGGAGCAGAGAGAGCAGCAGGGAAGGCAGAGCCTTGCACACTTAGTGCACCAGGAAGCCCATTTTCAAGTCTGCACTTGGAGCACCTTCAAAGTACGTTCTTTACAAATAAACGCAAATCAGCCTCTGGGGATCACCTCATTCTGGGGTGGTTCTTCATCAGCCTGAATTCCTTCCAGGTGTGGAAGAGGGGCTGAGAAAGTCTTTTTTTTTTTTTCCAAACAAGAAACATCAGTTTGCTCTCACACAGCACACAAGGCTCTTCCAGCCTAACCCTTCTCTCTTCCCCTTCTGCCAATAGGTCAGGGAGGGTTTGGGTTTTATTTTTAAAAAAAGCATGGTCTGATGGTCGTGATTCCTTCCACCCCGCAGCACCAGGGCTCTCTGAAGCTCTGGGGCAATGTGGGATTTGGCGAGTGAATTGCCACACCTCCAGAAGGGGCAAAGCTTGCCTTGCGCCTGCTCCATGCTGCCGCCAAAGCTCCAAGCCCAAACCTGCCCTGGATTTGGGGTTTTCTCCCCACCCCTCTGAATAGGCCAGTGACCTGCTTTGCAGGTGTTCCCTGTGAAGCTGCCAGGAAGCCCAGCACCACTCTCCAAAACCGAGGAACACCTCCTGGCACAGCCACTCTCACCTTGCACAGGGGCGTCTCCATCACAACCAACATACAGAAGCAAGACCAGGACAGTCTCCTTCCAGGCCAAGCAAAACACCAAGGGTTTTTTTCTAACTTTGTGTAAAATAACATCTGAGACAATACGTGATGGCTGCCAAAATTTCAGGCAAAACCATCAACATCAATAAGCAGGACCTATTATTTTGCTGCAAAATAAGGGGGGGGGTCAAAGGAAAAAAGCAGCAAGAGTACCCAGAGCCCCCAGCACTTCCTTGCCAGCACACACAGTGCCAGAGAGCTCTCTTCAGAGGTTGGACTCCATGATCTTACTTACAGGTCTTTTCCAACCTAAACAACCCTGTGATTCTACAGCCACCTGCAGATTCGAGGCAACAGGTGTCACATGCACCACCCATGTCTGTACCTGGTCCTCTGCTCTCTACATCCTCTCCAGCTTTAGCTCTTGGGTACCCTTTAAGTGACTTCTGCTCTGTGCAGAAGACAACAAGGGGAGGAAAGGCAGAAGCTGCAGAACTCCACTTCTGGACACAAAATCTATCCCCTGTGTTATGTCCCAGTCCTGTCCATCCTGCCGAAATCACACACACACGGAGAAGTCAAGATCAGTCTCTGGATCTAGTCTTGTCACTAACAGTAGGATCCCAGCTTCTGCAGCGAGGAGCTCTCCTTGGATTCCCACCCATTTTCCATAAACCCATCCCCTGCGAGCGAGCAGACTGACTTGGGAGCTTGGTGCCCATAGCTGGCTTTGTACAAGCTGGAAGAGGTCAGCAGGACTCAACAGAGCATTACAGTCCTCTTTCACACCATTAACTCCACCTGCTCCTTGCTATTTACATCATAATTTGCAGGAAATCAATGTCTGTCTTTCAAGATACCAAATTCACAGGCAAGGAGCACGTCACTTTTACAGCCAAAGCACAAAGTGGCTGTATCACCAGCTCCAGCTCCTGGTGGAGAGGTCCTGGGAATAAGTGAATAATGAAAATTCACTTATTCCCTGATCTCTATAGTGCAATAAAAAACCACCACAGATGACTCCAAGCTGTCAAAACCAAGTCAAACATGCCCCCACGACCTAAACAGGACTGTCAGAAAGGAGTAAGGGGTCTGGATTTATCAGATAAGTGTTTCACTTTCTAAATAAAAATTAATATCTTGTATGGATTTTATTTTGAGATGTCCCAAGTTGATTTAGGGTTTGTTTTGGTTTTTCCCAAGCCACTGAGGTCTGCCCCTGAGCTACAGGAATTTTCCAGCTTAGGAAGCACATCTCTTGCTCAGCCCTGCTGTCCCCGGGAACAGGTACCAGCAGCCAATGCACTTTCCAAGAAGACCAGCTACTGACCTACACTTCAAAAAATTACACGCTTATTTCTCAATCCAGCTCAGAATCTGGACTCTAACACGCTTGATTGTTGCGCAGTTCTGTTTTCTATTGAGTGTTTAGACCTGGGAAGCATGGCTTTGATTAAAAACGGGCAAACCACCAATTGCAGAGAATTTTCACATAACTGCTTGGCAAAAAAAGAAGAGCTGCGGCAATTATTAGCCACTCATCATAACTTCTGCCCTGTCCCCTGAGGAATTACCTGTTTCCCTCATCTACACCTGAGATTTGGAATGCTCATAGTTATCAGCATGGCAACTGCCACAACAGAGAGAGAAACATCGAGACATCCAACATTTTACCAATTACAGTTCCTTCCTCTGCCTGGTACAAGCAGTTGTTTAGAATCAGCTGATGTTGGGCTCCAATACCTTTCGCTTCTTATAGCTTTTTATTTTTGCTGTTGTTGGTTGGTTCGGGGTTTTTTTTAAAACAAGCCCAAAAATCAATATTCTCTTTGAACTAACTTATAGTTATGGAGAAATGGAAAGCCTGCCATGGCACAGAGACCACGGGTCTAATCCTGCTGTGCTTCATGTCGGTGACAAGTGGGTTAGCATGCTTTTTTGAATGGAGGAAACCATAGATAAGTGACAAAGTCTACTCACTGTCCCCTTGCTTAGAACCACTCCCCTGGTGATTATTTTCCAGTCACTCAATATTTGGCCCAAACAAATGGATTTAGTAGGAATTTCACACCAGGAGCAAAGACAGAGCACAAAACCAGGATCCTGCTCTAATGCTGCTGAAGGCAATGTCCTGTCTGTGAGGCCAGGAGAACAGAATCAAGCCACAGCAGCAGAGACCTCAGGTGATTTATTACAGTAAAAAAAAAAAAAAAATCATACTTCTTCCCACCTTGTTCAAAATCCCCCTCTAACAAAGGTTTCCAATCAGCTACGCCCTGCATGCATGCTACAGTTTGGCACATGCAAAGCCCACGCACAAAAATGAACCTCAAATTACTCAAATTTAAATTAGGGACATCCACAAACCCTTGCCTGGCCCTGTGTTTCAAGTCCAACATTGCACCTCAGGGACACAAGTCCTATGCTCAGGACTGGCCCTGCCTGATGTCCCCCTAGCCCCTCCAGCTGGGACCACCAGACAGAGGGGACATCCAAGAAGGTGGAGAAACTGCAGCAGAACCACCCAATTTCCAGTTCCCTTCACTGCATGCGCTTGGGGATGACCTTGTGGCACGGGAGAAGGGTTTAGGTGGCATCACCCAGAACAAAAGGGCATTTCCCATGCCTGGGAGAGGCCACAGGGTCTCCATGGACCACAGGAAATCGGATCCAAGTGACCTGGAGCATCTAAATATGCACAACTGTCAAAAGGCATTTAGGAATAGCTTTTCGTTTCTCTTATTTTAACTTTGAAATTTTCTAATTTTTTCAAGTGGCCACATTAAAAGGAAAAAAACATCTTGTTTTCACTTTCCAGAAGTTCTGTGGTGTCGCGAAGTGAAACAGTTCACCAATTAAATAGATGTCTGGATGGCCAGGAAAACATCTGAAATGTCCCCAGCAGTTCTTCCACAATAGCCATCTACTTTTCACAACAGCTATAAACATCTTCTGAGCTGAAGTGAGCCCTGTTCAGCCACATTCTTCAAAGAGTGGTGGTACAGAGCTGGACACAACCTTTTGTAACCTATTAAATGCCTCTTCATTGCCTGTTTGATCCACTCCCTGGCTACTTCATGATAATACGTGGTATTAATATTGTTTATGTCTGCACACTGCCTTCCCTGCACCTCTCTCATGATACTCACAAATACACACATTGATGCTCACAGCCATCCAGATGCATCTCAGTGCTGCTGCTGCTCTAATTAAAGACCTCAGAATTAACCATCTCCCCCAAATCCAGCCTGAAGTATTCGTGTCGTTACTTCAACCCCATCGCATACCTCTACAAAAGTCATTTGACTTCTCAGCCCTGGCACTTGAAGGAACTCAGTTTTCTGTTTGGTACCTCAGCTCACAAAAACCTCCTCACGGGGGGAAACTCTGAGCACGCAGGCAACGCGTGGCACCCATCAGCAGACCCCAGGCCAGCCCAGCCCATCAAACCAGCCCCCAAAGTCTCTTTTCCCAGGTCAGGCAGTAGCTGCCACCATTGACCCCAGCAGCAGGAGAGCCAGGAACATGGGAACACCGGGATTTAAACCCAACCACCCACAGGTTTCCATACAAAACCTGCTGAGAGGAACTCTTCCAGTGTCTCCAATTTGGAAATAGGTGTCACTAGCATAAATCCTGAGTTCCCCTGTGCAAGCTCTCACATGTTTTATATGCACAGTAGTCCTCATCTGGGCACTAAAGGAGTGTTTTGTGCTCTGGGATGCTGGGGTTTTTTCCTTAATGAGTCATAGGCCTTTTCTTAAAAGTTTGCTGGAACACATAAATGTGACATTAGAGATTTACTAAAACTGCTCCAAAAAAACAAGGAATGAAGTTTCAGACGATGTGAAATACTCCAGCTGGAAGAGATATATGACTCTCTTGGCCATTTTCTTGTGCTCCTCTGTCTCACGGCAGAGTAACAAGCTATGGCGATAGGGCGCTAAAACAACACAGCGAGGTTAACAGAAAGAGATAACATGTACCACACAACAGAAATATCTGCACCAACGTCCAGGAAAGAGGGACAAAATCCACTTCCAGACACAGCATCCACATTCAGGCACAGTGAAGAGAAAAAAAAAAAAGTCCCACAAAAATCCAGTCAAATCCTGACATTTATTGGCTGATCATTAGCACATCTGCTAATTTTGCTAAGAGGAGCCCAAGAGAAGCCAAGAGGAATCCTGCTGCCAGCCTCAGGAGCTATCATGCCCCTGGAGCATCTCCAAGCAATGCCACATCACAGCCCCAGGTACCTCCCCCCTGTCAGGGCTTGAACCCTTCAGGCAGCTGAAAGCAGCCCCTCCACAATGAGCCTTTCTAAGCTCCTAATAAAACTTACAGACACCGCACACATTCCTGCACTTCTTCCCTTTTGCTGCTCCAGTTTGGCTTTATATCGTACATTCCCAGCCCTGTCAGAGAGGAGGAACCTCACAGTGGATGGGCATAAAACCCCAAAGACCACATTATACTCCACGAGACACCCAGATTCTGCAGCCACCGACTAGGAAATTATTTTGGACACAATCAGGTCTACAGCAGAACCGGTCAGGACTCTGCTGTGGACTCTGAGACCCCACCTATAATATCCATATGGCTGTAACAGAGACATTTCTATCCTAATTTACTAACTATGAATATTACGGATTTCAGCCCAGACGGGTATCTTTGCTGCTGCCACCACGCTGTCAGCAGGAGCACACAAAGCTGTATCAGTTACACATTTAAAATGCAAAACCAGTACAACTTCAGGGAAGTTGTCCACTAAGTAGCATTGACTTAATCACGTTGTAACTACAGCTACTTTGACAGTGACCTGCTCCCTCACACCGGGGCCACGGTTCCACTCTGACAAACACTGCGGCCCCAGAATCCATCAACCCATTTCCTCCCCGTTCACACCCCAGAGCACTCCCAGTGCCCAATTTAACATCCAACTGGGATATTCACACACAGACACCTCTGCGGAGAACCAGGCACAGAGGGTAGGTAGACACCTGCCAGTGCAAGTTAAAGAGAGAATCAATTTTTCACTTTGAGTCTTGCTTAGGATGTCCCCCTGGCCCCCCAGGAGGACATACCTGACTGGGGTTTTTGGGGGACACAGGGGGAAGGTTGTGTTTAAAAGCCTGATGTTACTTCTGGGAATGCGAGAGCCTCTTACTCAGGGAATGCAACACAGACCTGGCTCAGAGCGTGTGACAGACCCCTAAAATCTGAAGGGATCTAACGAATTGCTGGGTGTTTCAGACAGCCCTGTGGCTCTGCGATCACTGGGGACCCAGCATTCTCCCAGCCAAAGGGAACTGCAACACGGGCTCCACTCTGCCCTTGCAAACCAGTAGCCTTTCCACAAGGATACCAACTTTGAAATGGGCCAAAAGAAACTTCCTTTTCCACAGCATTTTGCATGTAAATGACCCCTCTACCCCAGAGCTGGGTGGCTCATCCCATGTTCCCCCCCTTGGCACATTGCTGCATCACCCCAGGGCTCAAAAGCCACCAGGTACAGCATCCACAGGGGTACACACACCTTTATGGCTTCCCAAACCAAAAGGCAGCAGGAAAAGGCAGCAGTCAGAGCAGGAGTCACTGTCCCACAGCAGCACATCTGCCTTTGCCAACACTGTATCCTCCAGAGGGGAAACCTCACCTGTGGGAGCACTAATAAAATGCACAGCTGTTCTTTGGCAGCACCATCCACTCTGCACACAGTGCTTTTATAACAATGCAGAGAGAACTCAACAGTAAAAGCACAAACAACAAAAACAAGCAAAAAAAAACAACCACCAAACATTTGCCATCAAATAATACACCTATTCACAGTCAAGGTTCCTGCAATTGAAGGTAAGGGAGCAGCAGTCCCCTCATCACACGTTTCTGTGCAAGTTACAGCCGCCCAAATTTCCATTTAATGGTAATTGCACCTGTTATACGAATCCAGCACTTAATAAACACATTTATATTCCACTTTTCTCCCTCCTCTTATTAGATATGATGTGGTTCATCACTTCCCAGCTTCAGGGAATCTCACAACCGTGTCACGGCCAGCCGGGACCACAAGATGCTATCTAGGACCTTTCCCACATCCTTCACGGGCCATTTCATACCACAGACAGAAGAAAAGACTTCATTTTTCCAGCTCTGTTGACTTGTGTTATCATGCTTATTTTTTGCATCCTCTTCATCCCCCAGCATCTCCATCTCAGCTCCTCACACACCTTCCCAGTTAACACACACCTTGTCTGATTCTGGTTTTGAGGGCTTTCTTGCATTTCAGCTAAAAGAGCCCAATCACTCTCAAATCAGTTTCAGCAAGAGAGTTTCCAGCTGTAATTGGGAAATTAGCAAAACCAAACATGAGCTGTTCAAACACTTGAGGAGACCACACCATCCTAGTCTATTTCTATTTGGATGTTTGCCTATTAAAGGCTCAAACCTGGTCGAAAAGAAATCCTTTCTGCACAGGAAAGCCTCCACTGCAAAAGCTGAAGGACCTCAGCTGCTTATCAAAGCTGAACGGATTTCTAGGCCCAGATAAAGAAAAGTGCAAAGTAATTCCCAGACAATAAATCTTTGCTTATTTCCAAAACCAGCATGATGTATCAACCATTACCTCTATTTTGATGGAAATGGGAAGATACAATATTTCACAAAGAAAGCTTCAAGAAACAGTAGGACAAAAAAGACACTTTAGCAAATATCTCAAGTGCTGTGGTCACCAACTGCAAGCTCACCTAAATTTCATTCAGATTTTCAAATTTCATTTTGAAGCAATGCAGCTGCTAGGGACTTAGTGCTGTCACCTGCCTTAATTTTGATCTTATTCATATACAAGGTTTTCTGTCACATCAATGGAAAAGGAATGTCACATCTCACAGAGAAGAAACATGGACACACAGCGCTGAGCTCGCAGGCGCACTGCAGGGCCCCAACCCTGCAACGCCAGCAGGATTCCCCAACGCAAAGAAATGGATTTACATGGATGACTCTGCACGTAAAAGGCAGAAAGGGCCCGGATGGGTCTAGGGATCTATATCTTCCCTTCACCTCCCCACCAAGCCATCCTTTTCAGCAGGATGTAACCAGCAGTGTTTCTTGGTGGTGCTCCACGGGTGGCACAGCACACCCCCCGACTGCCTTCGCAGCGTGCCGGGCACCAGCACTGAGGGAAGGGAGAGACTTCAGATGGAGTAGTGTGAGCTGCTACACAAATCAAGGCATTTCTCCCTGCTTCCCTTCAGCCACCCTGTTTTAAGACTCTCAGGTAAGTTGAACCACACAGAGGTCTTCTCCCCGCCCTGATCTCACTCTCCTTGCCTCTGACCCATCAGAGGCCGTCCCACCAGCCCCTTCATGCACTTGCTCAGCAAAAAAGCAAAAAGCACCCCTTTTTTCTGGGTTTCATCTGCTTCCAGGGTTTCATCTGCTTCCAGCAGCACTTCTTTGTGCTGCTACAACAACTACCTGCAGAGCAGCTGATGGTACGCTCTCGGGGCAGAAAGGCAGCCTTACTGCTGATCTTAGGCAGGAGGGATTCGCCAAGGGTTCGGACACGCTGCAACACGTCGCTGCACAATATACCTGCAAGTAGTGGCACTTGGAACAAGCAAATCCATATGGGAAAAACCCACTCAATGCAGATTTGCCAGGGAGCTCGTGATCGCGCTGGATCCTGCTTCCCTGGGCACTGGAAAGCCCTCAGTTCTCACGTCCAGTTTTTCACACCCTCTCAGAGGCTCAAAACAGCTGCAACTTCTTTCTTACTCCAAATAAATCTTATTTATCAGTCTCTCCCTGTATACCAAGGGAATTTTGAAGGCCACATTTCTTGCAGTTAGTGTTAACAAGCCCACCCAGCTTCTGCACATACTCAGAAGGGAACCGTTATTGTCCTCAGGTGGAGCCACTCAGCTGACGAGGAACACCACACCCCACAGAAGATGGGAGATGATTCTCATTAGCCCCACATGGGATGGAGGGAGGCAGTAAGCATTGCGTTCAGCTTCCTTTGTCTGGGCACAGGAGCCCCAATAAACTCTGCCACTGGAGTTCCCAGAAGGGTTCTGCTCGTGGGAGAGGATGCTGCTTGCTCAGCCTCCTCTGCCCATCGGCCCAAGTCTGTCTCACCACAAGCATCTCGCAGGCACTTAACAAGGAGCCCTACAACTCCTCCCCTCCACACAGAGCACACTAATGCTGTGCCAAAAGCTGTCTGAATCCTCCTGTTTACATCAGCGACCGAGGTAATGCGTGTCTCCATCCTCAGCAATGCTCCCTCTGACCCCACAAGTCACACGCCGGCAGGGAGCCTCTCCCCATGCCCCGACAGCACACAAAGGCACAGAGATAACTGTCCCCTCAAAGGCCACAGATGGGGCTGGCTCATCCACAGCCCTTCATCTTCCTCCCTCCTCTGCCGGGAGCTCCTGTGCTAAAGGCCTCACCCGAGCAGGGGACAAACTGCTCCCCAGGGTGGCCGAGGTCTGGCAGTCACCCACCTCACCTTCAGCCCCCTCATGGGAGAAGCTGGGCACTGTTCGCACGCTCCAGGATCATCTTTCAAAGGCATTTTGGTCTTTTCCACCCAGCACAAAGTAAGAAACACAGGGGAGCTGAATCCTAACGCCTGTGACTACAAAATGCATTCGCTCATTTCAAGAGGTTACTTTTGTTCTATAAGGAAGCAACAGAAACTCAGGAGAGGTCCAAGAGGCTGATGTAGCCTCAGCAGGGACAGAGGGGTCTCCTCTCCCAGCCCCAAGCGGACCCTGCAAGGCCTGGCTGGACAGGAGCAATGCCGGACTCCCATCTGAATGAGCACAAGATTTTATTAAGCCAAGCACTAAAAACGGCTCATCCTCTATAAATAAAGTTATCACAGTTGGCCCGAGTGCACAATTGCAAATGCCTTGGGGACGCTGGAGGTTCTCTGTGAAACTCCAGCAGCCCGAGAGGAAGGGAAGCAAACAGGAGTCTCTGCAAGCTCCAGCCACACAAACAGCTTCTGCAACACCTGGGAGAAGTCTCCCACCCGTGCGTGGAAGGGAACAGCACACATCCTGCAAACCACCCGGGAGAGGGACCAAACACCAGGCAGGAGCTGTGCTGGGAGCACTCCTGGCACCAGTGAGGCAGACTTGTGGGGATACGAGACCTCAGCAAGTACCTGGTCGTGAGCATCACACACTCGCCCGCTCCACGGCCAAACCTCACGCACCGCCGGCCGCTCGCCCCCTGCCCACCCCGGCCCCCACTCACCAAAGTACTCCTTCTTCATGTGCATCTCCAGCTCCTTCTCCAGCTCCAGCGTCAGCGCCTCCAGCCTCCTCTCCGCCTGGCTGGGGCCGCTCTCCCGGCACGGCGTCACCTGGTAGGGCAGCTTGAATTTGGGGGCCGGAGCGGAGCCTTTGGTGGGGCTGTAGGCATAAGGGGGCGCCGCCTCGGGGGGGACGGCGGCGGCCGGGTGCTGCTGGTCGTGTCGCGGCGGGGACTGGGCATGGATCTTGCGGTAGACGTCCTCGGGCAGGGCTCCGTCCTCCTGCAGGCCGGGCCCCAGCAGGGAGGAGCGGGGCGAGGGCAGCTGCAGCTCGGGGTAGGCGCTCATGGAGCCGCGGGAGCTGCGGGAGCTCTGGCTGGAGATGCTGGAGCGGGGGCTGACCACGGCGGCCGCCCCCGGGCCGCACAGGCTGGAGCGGGGGCTGGCCAGGGCCATCCCGCCGCCGGCCGGCCCCCCCTCGGGCTCGGCGCCGCCCGTCGGGCCGTACCTGGAGTCCGAGTAGCTGGAGCGGGGGCTGGTGGTGCAGGAGTACTGGCTGGCGGTGCTGGAGCGGGGGCTGGCGTGGCGCTGGTCGTAGCCCATGCTGATGCCGCTGGTGCGGTTGCTGCTGGGCTTGCTGCCGCCGCCGTCGTAGCCGGTGAGGCTGGCGCGGGGGCTGGAGTGCTTGCTGGTGTCGCTGGCCGTGCTGGCGTAGCTGGAGCGGGGGCTGAGGGCCGCCCCGTCGTACTGCACCAAGCTGGCCCGCGGGCTACCGTACTTCTCCTGCCCGGGCACCACCAGGCTGGAGCGGGGGCTGGAGAACTTCTCGTAGGGCAGGGCGGCCGCTCCCCCCAGGCTGGAGCGGGGGCTGGAGAACTTGCCGTGCTCGGCGGCGGCGGGGCCGGGCGAGGCGGCGGCCAGGCTGGCCCGCGGGCTAGCGGCGGCGGGGCCGTACTTGCCCTCCGCTCCGCCGCCCGCCCGCCCGCCGCTTTTAGCCACGTAGCCGGCCTCGTAGGGGCTGCCGGCGGCGTAGCGGTAGCCCTCGGCCGAATAGCGCTTGCCCTTGTCGGCGAAGCCGCTGTAGCAGGGCAGAGCCACCTCGGAGCGGGTGCAGAGCCCCTCCTCGCAGCAGGGCGGCTCGGCGCGGAGCGGGGCGGCCGGCGGGTAGGCTTTGCCGCAGGGGGCGGCGGCGGGGAAGGCTTCGGCGGGCGGCGGGGCGGCGGTACCGTTCATCTTCCGGCCCCGCTGCTCCGCCGACATGTGGGCGGCGATGACCCGCTTGGTCTCCTCCAGGTCGGGGTGCAGCGGCAGGTCCCGGCGGCCGCCCCGGCCGTACGGAGCCTCCGGGCAGGTCTCGTAGAGGGACAGATCCTCCATGAACTTGGTGGCCTTCAGTGCCATGTCCTCCTCGTACTTCTCCATGCTCGGCCGGAGCCCGGCGGGGCCGGGGGAAACGGGACGGTGAACTCTCAGCGAAAGCGCAGTTCAGAGCGGAGGGGAAAAAAAAAAAAAAAAAAGCACACAAAAAAAAAAAGTCCCCAAAAAATTACAACCGCAGCCCAACAGAAAGCCCCGTCCCGCGGTCCTGGCGGGGCAGCGGCGGGACACGGCTCCCTCTCCGGCGGCCGGGCCAGGCGAGGCGGCGGTCACCTCGGCGGCATCCCCGCGGCGCGGCGCTGGGCTCGGTGCGGCCGGGGCTGCCCGGCGGAGCGCGGCGAGAGGTGGCGAGGAGCCCCTGTGTCACTTTCCAGCCTTAAATAAGTTGCTGGGTCCAGTCAATGGCGCGCTGCGCGGAGGAATTTGCGCTCGGCGGCTCCCTGCCCCCGCCGCCCCCGGCCGGCCGCCCCGCGGCGGGGCCGCGGCCCGGCCCGCACCCCCCGGGCGGGGGGCGAAGGCGGCGGCCGGCCCGGAGGGGGGCTTTGCGGGGCGGCGAGCGGAGCGCGGGGCGCGGCGAAGGCAGGGACTCCTTTGTGTGGGGCAGGAATGCGAGGAAGGAGACTGGGCGCTGCGTCCCGCTGGAATGTAGTTAATGCCGGAGCCAAACAATGATTTTCACCGAGTCAGTCAGGGAGAGGGCGGCCGCCGCGCTGCTCGGCGGCGGGGCCGGCAGCTCCCCCAGCCCTGCCCGGGGCCGTGACGGGGGGCTGAGGGGAGCTGGGGGGGGGGGCTCAGCGGAACGCCCGCCGGGCTCTGTCAGGGCTTCCCGCCTTCGGGGGGCTCCGCCGCGCGCGCCCCTAACTGGAACTTTCCGGCGGGACCCGCGTCCTCGGCCCGGCGGGGGCGGCTCGTGAGGCGGGGGGTGCGCTGAGGGGAGGACCGGCCCCGCCGCCGGGGGAGCGGGGGAGTCCGCACCGGGCGGAGGTTCCGGGTCGGGGGTCCGCATCGGGTCGGGAGTGCGGGACCAGCCCCGCGGTGGGGTCCGGGACCGGCCCGGAGAGGAGGGGGTCCGCAGCGGGTGGAGGGTCCAAGACCGGCTCCGGCCCCTCGGGGAGTGGAGGGGTCCCACCTGTGCGGGGTCCCCGGAACCGGACGGGGCTCTGCTGAAAGGAGCCGGTCTGTGTACAGCAGCTGCTAATGGTTTGGAGTTAATTATTCAGGGTTAAAAGCAAAAAAAAAAAAAAAAAAAAAAAGGCAAGATTAAGACATACAATAAACATATTGTGGCCTAAAGGAATTGGAATGGACAGTTTAAAAAGGCATGGTGCTGCCTGTGTGACCCCACAGGGGCTTCACCTGTCGGTCAGCAGCAACCAGCCCAGCCCTGCTGCCCTTTGCATCCCTCTCACACGTGAAAAAGGCCCTTGAAAACACTTCAGAAATGGGTGCTGCACTGAGCCCTCCCGTACGAAACCGTAGCCTGGAGTTTATTTCTTTGCAACTAAGCCGAGAGTCCCTGACCGTCACTCGTGTGGACACTGAAGAAGCTCCAAGAGCCAGTACCCGAGCACTCTGCTAGGAGGGAAATCACCCCCGGTTTGAGCTGAAGGCACACTGCCCTGACAAGAGCCTCTCACCTGCTCATCGTAACTAATTAAACATTTAAAAGCAACTGTGTACTCAAAAATGCCCCCAGCTGTGGAGGGCAATTGATTGGCAATGGGGTTGATTGGGGAGGGGGAGAGAGGAGTAGAGGAAAAAAATAAACCCAAGAAGCCACCTAAATGCGCAGAGCCTGACCTGAAAAGCATATCTGTTTGCTGTCAGTGTGAACACACGTGTGCAAACACAACCTGCTCTGTGCTAATACGTGTTCATGTCTCTTATTGCTGGTTTTGTCCACCTCCTAAGCAGGCTTCCATGTGCTTCTGTGGCTAAGGACTGGTGGAACGAGTTACGTTTCCCTCCGGTCTGCAGGCATGCGATGGTGGAAAGCCCCTCTGGCAGCTGTGCATCCTGGTGCACGCCATCGCTGCTCCTGCTGCCCTGGCCCTCTGCAAAACCAGCAACAGCTTCCAGCAGACCTGCCCTGGCACCCAGTGGGACCCTTCTGGTAAAGCAAGCACACAAACCAGTAGCCATGTAGCATGGACAGGTACCTGCGGACACTTTCCATGTTCCTCCCCAGAGCAGATGGAAATCACCATTAACCTCAGCCCTCGTCTGCCCCCTGGGACCCCTGCTCAGTGTTCCTCTGGGGCGCTGGGGGTCTCACGGCTGCTCCCTCCAGGCGTGCTGGTGCAGGGCTCCTTCTTCCCCCCTCCCTGGGACCTTCTGTCCCATTACCTTCTCAGAACTACTTGCTGCCAATTTTTATAAGGTTGTCTGCCTGAGAAACAGGGGAGATTCATGGACTATCTAAGAACTTGGTCCATCAGAGCACAAGATAAAAAAAAGTTATTTTACTCTATTTTAAGTTACTTTTGATTTGTTTTTTTAAAAAAACTTTACAGCATTAGATAATATTACTATTAATCTAAGAGAGTGGGAGGACCTATGGGGGGCACCTGTGTGCTTGTAAAAAGCTTTCTTTTGAGCTGCTGTCTTCACAGGAGGAACTGCAGAGTGGACACTGTGTGAAGCCAGGAGATAAGCTGTGGCAGGAGCTGCTTATCCTTCTGTATCTCCGTCCTCCTGGGCCACAGATCTGCCCTCGTTCCACCTCTGGAGGCAGCACGGGGCTGCACTGCTGCTGCCAGCAGGTAGCAGGGCTCTGCGGTGAGCCTCCTGGTACCAAAATCGTTGAAGCATGTGCTTTGAGTATGAACTCATGGGAAAAAACATACTGGGGACTGAAGAATCCAGGGAATCTAAGGAAACAGCCCTTTTTAGTAAGCCATGTGGATCAAATGATAAAAATCACTTACTTTTACTGTCAAAAGCTTTTGCTCAGTGAGTCCTCAAAGCCAGGCCCAGCCCTGGTCCGGAGCGTCCCTGCACAGCCTTCCCGGCTCAGCCCCGCTCCTCACCCCCAAATCCTGCTCCTCTCACCCACGTGATGAACACCAATATATCTGTGCTATCACCACAGGTGAGCCCACGTGTCTGCAGGGGTACACCGCACGCTCGAGCAGGGCAGCATCTCTCCTGGAGGAACACAGCCCAAAAATGGAGGGTTAAAGCTGCTGTAATAAGTACCCCCCTCATTCTCCTTACTCTTAGGGACAAGAAAACCCAAAGTACCAGGGAATTACAGCTTGGCGATCCTGGCATGTTTTTCTCCCTGCTTTATTTGAAATGCTTAATATTTGCTTAATTGTAACAACCATCAGTAAAATGTATCTATTGCAAAAAAGACCTCACACTTGCACAACTCAGAGCTGTCAGAGAGTATTATAAAAGCTGAACTTCAGCTCTTAATTTGGTGTGTTAATCCTTACGCCTGATTTTAAGTGGTATCAGTAAATCAGACATTAAGGAAAGCCAGCTGCTTCTGTTAAATAAACTCCTTTGTCTGAGACTCCCAGGGAGCAAAAAAGCCAGGTGGAGTTATTGATCTGTGAATATCAGCTGGCCGGGCCTCACGGGCAGCGCGCTCCTCTTTCTTCTAATTGCCAGGGCCTTCAAGGAAGCGCTGCCCCAGCCATCAGGCAGGGAGAGCTGCAAAGGGCGTATTACCAACAAAGCCAGGGGGCTGTCAATGTAAGAATTCACCGGTGAAACCTTAGCCCTGCTGAAGACCACGGGAAAAGCCCACCGGCTGGTGTTGTGGAGTGGGTTGTGTCAGGTGTGGGTTTAGGGACACCGTGCAGGAGGGAGCTCTTTGTCTCACCTCATCAATTTAACAATTTGAAGCTGCTCCACAGATTTGCTTCTTAAATTGGATGCTACCTGACTTTTTTTTGCAATTTCCCTCCTTGTGTCCAATATTAAAAAAACCCAATGAAATTATACCTGAATGAAAGTCCCCAAGGTAAAGAAGACATTATTACTCAGGGATTTACTGTTCTCATTTCCATGTTGAAACTGATCGGTTTCTTGGTAAGGAATGTAATTATTATTCTTTTTCTCTGGTCTGTTTTAAGCCTGATTAAAGAAACAAAACTGTGAAATTCATACATGAATTATGCTGAGGAATGTGTGTATTTTGGGAGGGGTGACTCCCAAAACTGAAGTTTTTATTTTCTTTGAAGTGGTAGCTATATTGTGTTTTATATTGCTTTGTTTTGCTTGTCTGGGTCCTGCATATTAATTCCTAACTCTAAGGAACCTTTTTGGAATATGAAGTTTGGATATTAATAGGTATTTGGACTTGGGTGATTTTTTTGAAAATCACCTTGCTCTGAGGTGTTTTTAAAAATGCTCATCTACGGCTGGTCACAGCTTTTAAAAACTGAAATTATTGAACATGTTTTAGGGCACCATCTGCTGGCAGACAGAACACACTGTATTTTAATGGCTACCTTTGCTCGGCAAAACTATTTAGAATATTTGTAACTAATGCTACTCTGCAGGCTTACAGGTCATTTCTCACTCTAAATCTGCAATAAAACACTATTTAACATTTTTTACATTCTTCTGATTCATTGCAAATGCAGCTATTCACTGCGCTGCACAAATACGACTATAAAATTCCAGCCACAACAGGCGCTTTGAGAACACGCGAGGTTGGATGGACAACACATGTCCAAGCACTTAGGATTAATACATAATTTATGTATCCTAGTTCTTTTATAGTTTCGTCCTCCACTTCTCTTGCATATTTCAGATAAATATGTTTCTGGCCAAAGCAGTTTATGGGCTCTTGCTTTGTTCTATTTGATCCTTATTTCTGCTTTCTTGCCTATTTGGTATTTTAGATGCACAAAACTGAAGGCTTCTGCTCCTTACAGCTGAAGAGAGAGGATATCCCTCTCTCAGGGGGGGAAAAAACAAATTTATTTTCCTTAATTCAGTGTTTATTCAGTTTTCTCATTCAAATTTACAATTTTGGGGCAGCAGAAGTAAGGCTTGAAGCAGCTATTGATGGTATCTCTGAAGCCTGTGTTATCTTCTGGGACCCAATAAACGATTGGCAAGAGCCTATTGCCATAAAGATCAGGTCATGAAACAGCAACATCAACCAGCTCGCCAGCTCTGAGAGCCAACCAGCCAGGAGAGCACCATCTCTCTCTGGTGTTCAACAAGGAAATGGTTGCAGAAAGTAAAATTTAAGTGTCAGATAGAACTACTACAAACATCAACTGGTTACCTACACGTTACAGCTGCTCTTTAGGAAATGGGCTGGTAAAAGGCTGTCATGGTGGCCCCAGAAACTCTTTCTTCCTCCAGTTGCCCCTTAAGGGTGATTCTGAGATGCTTTGAGAAGCAGAGAAGTTGCACTTTGGCCTTTTTTTTTTTTTTAAAAAAAAAAACAAACAAAAACCAAAAAGATTGTGGGAAAGTCATTGCAAATTTCTTCACTGTAAGTCAGAGCAGCTCAGTGAATCTCTAGTTACCCGTTGTGTGTCAACAGTGGCCAATATTCCCTTCCCTGCTCCGCTGCAGGAAAGGGATGTTGAACTACGAGGATACAAAACCACGCTACACTCTCAGTTGCATTCACCTACGCTAAAATATTCCACTCTTTTTCTCATCCTTTTCATACATGGCATGCAAATTCACCCTGTAAATAAAAGTTACAAGTGTCAATAACGAATTGCTGCTACAGAAAGCAGCCAGAAAGGCTGATCTATGCTACAGAAATTTGCAGTAGCAAACAATCACCAGTAAACAATCAACCAGAGACCACCGTGTGACAGAAGAGGCAATTTGTATCACTGCAAATAGTAATTTGTAGATGGGTATAACGAGCCTGGCTCACAAATCGTTAGCCAAAGCAGAGCCTGCATCAGAGTTGCCAAGCTAAGGCACCAGGAAGAATAATTTCTCCTCCCTTTTAACATTTAAACCTCATGTCTTCCAACCACAGTTCCTTCCTATCAGTACTCCTGCTATTGGGACTTGAACATTGTCAGTTGAAAAGTGGCCTCCCTTTTTTTTTTTAAAAAAAAATCACTTAAAAGCTTAATGAATACTTCAATTTATAACTCCTCTCAAAGGCAAGGTAAAGCTTAAGTTGGAAAATTCTATGTTAATACATCGTTGGTGACTAGTAGCCAATTAAGGGCATTCATACACCATCAGCTCCAAAAATTAATTTGCCAATTTCATTTGGCGTGGTTGGTTTCAGCATTGCCCAATGTAACAGGAACAGGACAGAACAGCCAACACTGCATGAGCTGTTCTACACAAGCAGCCTGTGTAAAGAAAACATACTTCCAATTGAATGATTTTTAATATTTTACGGAAGGATGCAGAAGCATTTCTTGCCATCTAACTACTTCCTACTCAGACAAAAGCAGCACAATTACATCTCCTAATGCCATGGAGATGCAATTGCTTACGAGTTACATTCTAACATATTCAATTCTAGTGCCTCAACTGCTGATGGCAAGAACCACGGAAGCTTCCCACTGCAAACCCTTTCTGTGACACCTCTCATTTACATCTTTACCTCTCAGTCTTCACTCCTGCTGGCCAAGCAGCAGCTAACTCAAAAGGATTTAATTCCAGGGTGCAGCATTACGCCTCCAAACGAGCCACTGCATCTGACTACTTCTACCTAGAAGAAGAGAGAAAACATTAACTGCTTCATGGAACCATAGTTGTGCACTGGCAATTTAAGTTTTGGTTCATTAACACAGTGTTGGAAAGTCACTTCAATGCAGCGGCAGAAGAGGCCGATTAACACCTTCAAAGAGGCAACGGTGACAGTTTGACCAGCGCTGTCCTCTCCCTGAAGGTGACAGCGTGTGGTGAGGTGAACACTCCAACCCAGGAGGCCAAGAACAGATAGTCCAAGAAAAAAAAAAGAGAGAGACATTCACAAAAGTTTTATTAAAAAAATTCCCCTTTCACCTCAAACAAGTGAAGCTTAAGTTCTGTACTACTAGGTTATGTTTAGAAAAATGAAAATAATACAGTAATTTTTGAAGGCTATACATTGTAAAATCCCATAAATCAGCATAAACTTGGACTGTGCAAGCAAATATAGCAAGTATTTCAGATGTCATTTATTTGGTCCATCAGATGTACAGTATAGTAGTAGTATCTGAGTTTACAAAACATCAAATATAAATAACCTGAAACTGTAACAATACACAAAAATTTGCTTCTTACATTGACATACCAGGCAGTACGAGCTGAAAAACTTGAGTAAATTAACAGTTTTACAGTAATGTACATAGTGCCAGTTGATGCTCAAGAACGCTGTTTGAACATGGCACTAATTTGCTTTATTGATTTTTTTCTTTACTTGTTCAGGGTGTGAAAAATGTTTAGGACTAGGCTAAAAATATTTTTCTTCAAGCAAAAAAAAAAAAATAATGTAGCTACTAAAAATCTGGGCATCAGATGATAACCCTTTACCAAACGAGAGTAGGCTTTTTTGTTTGTCCTATTGAATTATACCTAAAAGGTATTTACACAAAAATAACATGCTTGTTTCATGACTGTTTAAGCAAATACTTATCTGTAAGTATTTATAAACTATGTTTCTACTACATTTAATATATGGAATTAATATGGAAAAGCTTCTGAGAGAGTCTATTGAGAGCTTTATCATCAAGAGAAACAGACACAATTTAAGCCATTGGTTTGGTATTCACTTGGAACAAAGGCCTTAAAGTAAGTCTAGTTCTTGACATTTTTCACATCCCAACATAATATGCTGTTACTGTATTACTTTATCTGAATCATTTTTGTCAAGGGGCGTTCGTGTGTTCAGTCTAATGCTATGATTTCATCTTGCTCTTCCATCTGCTCAGTACGTGCTCTCTTTGTGCCAACACACTCTTTATCTTCTAGTTTTCTCTTGCGGCCTTTGTTTTCCATATCGTCATCCGCATTGCTCGAAGTACCTTCGTCTTCAGAATCAATGATCAATAGATCGTCTTGATCTGGAGCTGTAAAACATATGGGTTTAATTCAAAAGGACACTGTCAAGGCAGGCTACTCTCAAACCAAGTTTCATAAAGAAAAACGAGCATGTCAAATTCAAACGAGAAGTACAAATTCATTGTAAAAACTAATTTTATGCTAGGGCTTTTTTTTCCTTAATGTAATTTAAATCAGTTTTAGCAATACTCTTAACATTTAATCTCCCCTGAAACCAGAGGCAATGACTACATACTTGTGCACTTATCTTAAACAGGACCATCTGACAGGCAGAGGGACATCATCCAAAAGCATTAAGAGAGAACTACAGGTAACTAACTGACATCTGCCACACGTCTGCGGGTTCATACACTATAAATCAGTGTGACATTTCCAGTACGTTAGCTTTCAGTGCTTAAGCATCCCGTATTCATTTAAGTTAAACTATTCTGAGTATGTTCAAAGAAACACTCTACTTTAGGAAGGTGATGGCACTTGTTCCCAGATAGCAAATACTATTTCCTTGCCATTCTTTGCTTCACAGGCAAAAAATAATTATTTTTGTAAGCAGATAATAAAGATGTCTTCTTAAATTAACAAAATGAAACACATCAAATACATCCACAAAGTAATTTTTAATCTGTAGGGAGAAAGTGACAAATTTGGTTGGTTCTTTTTGTCAAGAATAGCATGACCATCAGATAGAACAGGTCTAACTTTATTTAAATCACTGTGCAACTGATGCACTCAAGGTGACACCCCACCAAGCCCTTGAGAGTTAAATAATATCATTTCAAGGTGTATTTACTGTAAATCTTTATAACAAACTTAAATGTGCATTTTGTGACAATTGTAAATATGTGGTTTTCTATTCAATATTATATTTATATACAGGGGCAACTTAAATGCCTTTTATTTCCTGTTGGCAAAGTAAAATCATAAAACTGACGACCACTGTTTTAACTGGACGGCACTACTGAAACACTGTTTGGGTTTATTTACTATTGATTACTCTTATTTACCTGTTGATGTTGAGGGTTGCGCTCCATCGTCGCTACCATTGGTAATGTTCTTGGATGTTGGTTCTGATGGTTTGGGGACAACCTTTTCAGGGGTATCACCAACAACTTCAAATTCTACATCTTTTTCTAGGTCTTCACTGTAGAAAAAAAAATATATGCTTTTAGTCGACCAGTGGAAAATAAAACCTCGCTTTTTTCACAAAGTATGTATGTATTCAAGTATTAAAGCACCCTGCAACTATGACAAAATGAGAAAAACATACTAAGAAAGAGGAAAATCTGTTCAGTCCTCCTTTATAACTTATGGTTTGTCTAGTCATAAGCACTGTTCCCACCCGGTGCCATGACTTAAAATGCTTCAGAATGAGAAAAATCATCGCCTGAGCTCACCTTTCTTCCTCAATGTCACTGAAAGGGCAGTGTGTTCATTTACTGTACATAAGATTTATATTACTTCTCCAGGGTTAAAAACACACACTAGTTATTTCAGAGTGACTTCTATTTATATTGCTGCATCTGAACACAGGGAGTCAAGCAGAGGATCTACTACCACAGCAGGCTGGGAAGGCTTTTTGCCTTGTTTTGTTTTTAAACAGCAGTTTGTCACTCGTTGGCTACCCCCAAAGTTAGTTACTTTAGTTTTACACTGTATTTTTATGTTGTATCATGACAAATTATTCAAATAAATGTTTTCCATTTACTCTTGTAAAAAAAAAAAACCACTAAACAAAAAACCACAACAAAAATGCAGAACAAAACACACTAAAACCTCTATAAATTCATAAAGAATATCAATGCCTCTTTTACCTCTGTATTTTCTTTACACAGCTTAATGTTTCAGCTTTATCCATGAGTTTAAAATTCTGAGTTGGAAATCCCCCATGGAACTGTTGTACACATAGACACCGACCTCCCTCTTCCCAATCCTCCCGTACCTGTGCAGCACATTGATTAACAGGGTGTAGTCCTGGAGGAAGTCATCCGCTTGTAGTCGAGTGCCGTTTCGAATTCCAAAGTCTGATAATTTCCTGTGGTTATTTGCTACAAAAACAGTGAAAAACTGCATTGTAAACAGCTATTTATAGCAAGATCCTTTACACCCGAGAAACATGATGAAATGAATACTGCAGGTTTACAGAGAAACATAAGGTTAGCATTTATTTGCTATATTTAAAGTAAAAGCTGTTGTTTTAAGCCCATAAGGAGTTAAAATTCTGTTTGTATTTCTATTGCAATAATGCCTACAAGCATCACAAAGAGTCCACAATCTAAGAACAAGAAAACAAACAGGACTTGCAAACAGAGGAAAATAACTGGTGTGCTTTTATAGCTCAAAACCTATTCTCAAAAGGAATCCTAACACTCCAGATGAGAAGTACTTCAGACAGGAAAGTACTGGACATGCAGCCTTGTAGACAACACCATGAGCCACTCTCAGGCCACTTAAATACTTGCAAATCCAGTTCTCTTCAAATATGAGCCTAGAGGATGATCACTAGAACATCTGATCTAGTTCCACTCTGTATATCCCGGTTTCTTCATAGTTTTTATCTACTCTTATCTAAACAGCTCCAGTGTAGGTACCTTCTGTTTCTCCTTCTTCTGAAGAGATGAGAATCGTTCCTTTTCCATCATCTATTTGTACGTCTGGTGCTACCATAGCAAATTTTTCTTTCACTATCTGAAAAGAGGAATATGATTATTTAATCAAAACACTTAGAAAAGAAAGAACCTTGAATTATGTTGATTTTTTTATCCTGGCTCATTTTCATGCATCTGCTGAAAGTCTATTTTATTATTATTATTCTTTACTTCCAGACACACGATAATTACAGTTTTGCTGTCTGAAACCTGCAGGTTCAGATACGCTGGAAAAAATTTTAGCAAACTTCATCAAATGACAGAAATACAAATCAGCTGTGACTATGCAGCTGTAATGTGGCTACTGAACTAGTCAGCTGAAATGCCGATTCAGGTTTTTGATGTTATATATGAATAGTCTTTGAAACAACAAAAAACTCACAAAACATAATCTTTCACAAGGTATACAAGTATGCATGAGCAAGCATCATAATGGCTAATCCAGCTCTTCTTGTAGCCGAGAGAAATACAAAACAGAGCAAATATAAACAGCTGAAGTTCAGTCAAAACGTATTGAACAAAACACTAACAATTTACAGTATTAAAATGAAAACAAAAGTTGTAGCTATTATTCAAGATTTACCTTATCCTGGAGTGTTAACACAGTAACTTTGTGTACGTTGAGTTTCACAGTCACTTCTGGCTTGCTCGCACATACATAACAGTTAGGATTCGGTGGATCCAAAGCACAGGGAACTAACAGCTTCTTTCTGGGATTTGGCTGCTTGTTCAGGAAAATCTTGAGGACAGACAAGAATAAAACAAGTTATTCTGTAAGTAAGAGCACGTACAAAGCCTGCTTTCTTACAGATTTATTCTCACAAGCTGTCCTGTTCCCTGACCCCCTTTAAGGTGCCCGATGAACAGCAGAAAGTGCATGTCACAGCCAGTCCGAATGACACCCGTGCCACTGCCCAGCTACTGCCAAACAGATCCAGAAGGTGACACAGCCACATCTCGGGCAATGTCAGACTGGTTCTCTCTCCTATCCAGCAGCCAACTTGCATTCAATCAGAGGAATTTTGTGATCCTTGAGATTTCCACTTCACATTCCTAATCTACTGAAGCAACAAGCAAGAGACAGTAACACCGCGCAGCGGACAAGGCGTGTTAAATGGGACTTTCAAACAAGCAATAAATAACAAGAAAGGAAGAGTATCTTATTCCCACTTACTGTTCTACATTGATCTATTTTTCCTGATAAAATCTTCAGCCCCTCCAGCACTATCAGACCAGCTATTACCGCATTAGTAGTAGCTATAGCTGGGATAATATTTCCTGCCATTGCTGCAAAATAAGCAAGATAATGCAGATTTTTAACAGCAAACGAAAATGAGAAGTTTAAATTATTAGTTAAATAAAACAATGTTATATTTTATCCTTACACTTGATATCAAATCTGCTCTTCATATTCATACTGAAAACATGCATCCTGAGGTTGGCAGCAGAAGTGACAAAATCCATTGCAGAAGGGTCATCCTGACAACAAGTTAATACAAGAAGTATTTTAAAATCGGATTGCACATCGGAAAAAAGTTTGCAACACATGGCTCCCAAAACCTTTAAACCAGAAATTTTTTTAAAGTCTGTGCAGTATTCCATTTCAAAGTCAATGTACTTCCTCTCTCAGATGGTATGTTTAGACAGAGCGGTAGCACTGTTTAATACAAGTTTAGAAATTTTACTTAGTATTTCAGTAGTGAATTAGGGCATTAGTATTAATAAAATCTCTTGTATGTTCAAAATAATATCTAAATCCTAAATCTTAAAATGTTTTATGCTGTTTCAAAAATGGTATTTCAAAAAGAGGTATTTTTACCTCTTTGACAAACTACTTGTTTGTGATTGAAGTATATTGACAAACTACTTGTTTTTCTTATGCCAAACAACAACTGACTGCAGGAAGATTAAATTGCCTCTGGGGCTAACAGACAAAATCCTTTTCTTGATTTTTCTCAGCAAAACTTATATTGCATCACATAGCTATCATCAGAGCTAATTACTATGTGCGAGTAGCAGAACTTAAACTACAAATGACTGTACAGGAACATGTTTTAGAGAAAGATAAAAAGTAAAAATATGACAAATACTTTGAAATTGTGCTTTTTAAAACTGATGACAAGTTATTTTACATCACAACAGTTAATCCTTACACTCAGTGAGTTACAAAATATAAAGTATAAATTTGTTTACAGATGGGAAGTGCTTTCAGAGATATTTTTGTTCCAAGTAGCACTATTTTGGAATGAAACTGAATGAATCCAACACGTGTAGACTATAACTGGTTCTTTTATATTTGGCACGCTAACCTTATCCCATATAAGCTCTGCTCCATCACCCTTCTCAGCCAGGTGAAGTCTCAGGGTTTCAACGCTCTTTGAGAACAAGTGTGCGTAGCTCTTGACATCCAGAACCTGCTGATCCTTCAAGACTGCAGAGGATTCATTTTGTTGGTCACACACGTTTTTCTCTTTGGGAAAAGAAAAAAAACATTATTAGTATCAGCAATACGTAAAGTCCTCTCAAAGAGCTAAGAATTTTCCAATTTCAGCAAAATTAAATATTTTCAAAACTGAAGAACAATATCCTTACACTACAAGAGCCCCAACATTTTACAACAAACCTGCATTTAAAACCGCAACTATAGCTTTACTTATAAATAACAGCAAATGTAAATTTTCTGTTCTGAAAGCAAAACTCATCTTCCAGAGATAACTGTATCAGTGCTTGTAAGGACTCCTAGAATAAGCTGACACGTAATTTTGTGAAATGTGAATTTTCTGCAGCAAATATTGACTATCTAAAAGAACAACAGCAAAACAGTTTTAGCAAAAATGTTTTCTATCTAGAGAAACATTTTAAATCTTCAGGAATCGCAAAGAATTAATATGTTCATTATCATTACTCAACTGTGATAGTGAAAAAATGGATGTATCACAGAGTTGCCTCAACAAAGAGCAGGTATGACGGACAAACATACACTGGGAGGAGGGACAATTACCTTGATTCTGTACCTCAGCCCAGTCCAGTGGCACTGGAGGCTTCCTTTTCCTCCACAGCTTATCCATTGTCAACAGGTATCTAATGTCATCCTTGAAAAGCTACGAATCATTAAAAAAACCAAAACAAAACACACACAAAAAAACATTAAAACAAAACAGAAGACATTTTATTTTTACAACTGCTGTGAAACTGAAAAATCACCATTAGATTTATGAGGTTTTGCTTTTCTCCTTCAAAGCATTTTCAACCACACAAAAAAAATAATATCAAACTCAAAAAAAACCCTCACAACAAAAAAAACTGATTCAAAAAACTTCTTATTACCCATTCTCTAACAGTTACTGCATAAAGCAGACACAGCTCCAATTAATTTGGAGGGGAGTGTAGTAAAAACCAAGTAACAATAGTCCAAACAGTGGATTCATGCACCTACTGAATGAAGCCATCACTACAGCTCCTTGTATGCTCTCCATGAGATATCCTTACCTACATGTCAATGAATTTCAAAGTAAAGTTATTATTACCTGTCAACATAACATTCTCTACTCATTTCCTCTATTTACCCACTTTCAGCAACTATTTAGAAGGAAAACTCCTAAACCAGTTTGCATTTTTATCTGCCCTGTGTAGTTGGGCATAATAAGTGATAGCTTTTAGGTCCTCAGATTATGCCCAATGAAACTCCTACAAAATTCAAGTTTACCTTTTCATATTAAAAATAATTTGAATTAAGGTTTGTTTTTTTCTGTACAGCATGGACAAGCTGCTGAAGTTATCTGTACAGATGCAGACAGAATGCCACAAAACACTCAAGTGGTGTAAAAGACCAACATTACAGCAAAACTGGTGGAAGCTATAACATAACTGCGTACTTGATGGCTAGCATTGTGTCCAAACCGGGTTTTGACTTAACTTTCAAGCACCTCATACACTTCAAATAAAGACATTTATTGGAGGTAAAGAAGATACCTTAGTAAAAAGTTTAACTGGATCGTATCCAGTTGATTTAGCCCACTCCTTAGTTGAAACACGTTTAATCTCACCATCTTCATTGGATGCTCGTGCTCTGGCTTCTGCTTCTGCTGGCTCCCCTAGTAATAAAGTGTTAACCAGTATTTTAATTCAAAAAAAGGAAAAAGTCACACTTAGCTATTTTCCCTTGATTCAATAACCAAAACTCTGCAGGGACCACCAAAGGGCTGTGCTGTGCCCAACAAAAGCTGAACCAGGCCCAGTGCAACTACTCCCATCTGCTCCTGCGGCTGCAACTCGCCAATTCAGCTTGATGGCACCCAATTCCTCTACTGGCACAAACAACAAAGGATTGTTTCCTATTAATTTTCCCCACATAATGTTGTGATTTCACAAATCTCTAGCCATATCTTAGTAGTCTCTTTTCCTGGCTGAAGAGTCTTAGTTTAAAAAAAAAAAAATATCTATAAAATCAGTTTCTCACCTCTGGTTATTCCTATACAAAAGATTTCCATGTGTACAGATGCTATTCATTTGTTTCTTTCCCAGCAACTGCTATCATGATTCCTAATAAGCAGCAGGTTGACGTTCTCATAAAAAATATATATTAACATCTCAACTAAATGAGAAAAATAAAGTTGGAGACCATCCCTTTAGACGTAAATTTGTGAACGTTTCCCCCCTTTTACCAACGCATCATCTCATAGTTCTCTGCACCAAGTCTACCTAATGTCCCACTGCCTCGTGGTTCTGTGCCGTGAAGCTTTCTACTACTTTTTGCAGTTAGTCCTCATCTTTTTTTGAGAGACTTTGCTTAAAGACCGATGCTGAAGAGCACTGGTCCCATCCCCAATCTGAGACGCTTCTCTAATTACAACTTATCTCTAGCATTTAAGTAGTTTATCCATTTCAGGATTTGCATCTTTTTCCCTCCCCATGGCTGCTTAGGTCCTTCATGTTCCTCATAAGTTTTGGAGTAAAAACCAGCATAAACCAGGTATCAAATTCTGGAATACAGGGGAATAAAAGACCACCCTGTGAAGATCAGTTATATATAATTTGTGCTTCAAGCTTGCTTTCCACTTCAAGTTTCTGTGCATCTGGGGAAGACAGTTTGCTGCAGAGGGAAGAGGAGTCTCCAAACAGATACAAGCTATTCAGCTAAATCATATATATTACAATTACACCTGGATGTGTTAATTGGAGCTTCATCATTAGCAAATGTACCACTCATATTCCTCACAGCTGGTATCTGAGAACAATTAGTGAATGCCAGTGACCCAGCTTGCACTGTAAAAGTTCACAACAGCTGAACTAATCATTTTAATAAAATTTTAGGCTGCCCACAAGGGCCACAGTTCTGACAGGTGAAACTATTAAACTGTTGTCATTTTGACGAGTATTATTTGCACTTTCTCCATGTAAAAACCTCTGGTGTGTACTATGCACTAACTAAAACCCACTGAAATTGTTAAAAATATCTAATCAGCAGCTGTACAAGGGAACTAAATTATGCACAATGTACATGAAGGTCTGTAAGGAAATTACTGTTAACCCCAAACTCCTGTTGTCAGGGGTACAGTGAATGGAATCCTCTTAAAAGAAAAGGGAGCCAAACTCTGTAACTTTAAGAAATGAACAGAAACAAGCCATAACCTCTGAAAGAGGACATTTTGGTAACAGCGTAAGCTACCAGCTTAGATCACACTCACAGGCAGCTTCAGGATCAGCTCTGTCAGGAGAGACTTCTTGATCAGCATCTTCTTCTCCAAACAACTGGCTATATAATAATTAAGAACAACAACACAACACTAGAATTTCATCATATCCAGATAAAGACTGAAATATTTGCTAGCGGATATACATCCACTTCAGAATTCTTGCTATCAGGGTGCCACTTCACACGCTGCTCTTTAAATTGTTGGGATTCATACATGGGGACTTAACACTGACAACACAAAATATCCAATATAAAAACTAATTTAGGGAAACAGTTCCGTGTAATGCACTCAATAGTTCACCCAGCCTTATAATTATATTGCAGTGCTGAACGCATTGCTTAGAGCCCTCCAAGATCCCAGCAAACTTTACATCTGTTAATACATGCATTAAACTGAAAAAAATGTATTAGCTTCACATAAAGATGAAGAATAAAGTCATCTCAATGTACACTGCTGTGCCAAACCACTCTGCCAGATTTTCTGCAATATTAGAGCAAGGCCTAAGTACTAATCAACCTTCCAACTTTACATTAAAAGGGGAAAAAAACCCAAACAAACCCCAAAACCCAGGTCAAAGAACTGGAAGCTTTTTCTACAATCCACATCCATTTAACAAAACAAACCAACTCCCAGAAAACATGTGCCCACTTTATTTCTCTGTCTGTAGGTTTAGAAACCAGAGGAGTGAACCACAGTACCTCTTTTCTTGGCACTTACTTGAACAAATACTTAGCCCACACAATGCAATGGATCGGCTCCGATGGCGTATTTCGGATTGTGCAGCCTGGAAAAGTCTTCTGAGTTGGTTTAGGATGACATTCATAACATTCTGTCACTCCCTGGTAAAAAGTGAAATATTTCCTTGTCACACTGTGAAGGCTACTGAGAGCGCACGCTACTACCAGCTGAACTGAAACTGGATCTCAAAACACCCAACCCCCTGTTGTCTAAAATAGCCAATGATTTAAACTTAAAGCGACAAGAGTAATAGACAATCTAACCTTTTTAATAACTGTTACTTGTCCAAGGTAGCCTGCAGTTCCACTCTCTATAAGAGGAAC
Organism: Scolopax mira; assembly: GCA_004320125.1. Taxonomy (NCBI): domain Eukaryota; kingdom Metazoa; phylum Chordata; class Aves; order Charadriiformes; family Scolopacidae; genus Scolopax; species Scolopax mira. The sequence continues at coordinate 342,967 of BJBW01000880.1, forward strand.
ATCAGCAGCCAGACACATCCTGTTCACATGGTTACGGGCAGCTGCAAATCAAGGGTTTTTAAAGAAAAATTTGAATAACTAGGAAAAATAAAAGTTTTATTTCTCAAAATTCAAAGTAGCCTCCTATGCAAACATTTATCCTTAATCTGCCTTGTTTTATTATAGAGCACTATGCTTTTTTTACAGTCAGTTCTCCAGTTAACACAAAATATACCGAGACTATCAAATACAGGAAACTCAACTGAGTAAGTTACATATGGACACACAATACTCATCATAAAGCAGCAACACAGCAGTTCATGTTTGCTTTGAAAACACCGGTAAAAGTACTAACTACACTTTCAAGTTTCTAGCGAAGCACACAAGCCTTAGTCAAACTACAGATGGGTTAAGAGGCTATTTGTTATTTAACTGACACTGCAGAAGTACTAACAGGAGAACACATTAAAGTTCAGTTTCTATGAAGAAGCAACAGTATTTCATCTCCAAAATAAAATCATAGTGAAAACGTCACCTCTGTTATCCAGAGCATTCATAACCAACGTAAACTGGCGGAAGAACTCTACGTTATAGTCAGGGCTACAGAAAAGAAAAACAAAACTCAAATGGCACATCAAAGTTGTCCATTACTACACCACAACAGAAACCACACGCATGCAAAGGGCAGGCTCATGTTCGTGTGATGAATTACACATATTACAGACTTACTGCCAGCCTTTAACTGCCCCATTTGTCTCCTGCCCATTTTAAAGCTGGGTAAAAGCATGAATTTTATGCTGCTGGAAGGAAGCTATTGCAATTAGTACTAATTTGACCAATGAAACAGGCAGACAACGAAAAAGTGATTATACTGCTCTGACCTAATGACTAAATTGGCTGAGCTATGGTAACTGACCTTAAAAACCATCAGCTGAGGCTAAAACATGCACGCTGTAATTACCATAGCTCATCAGACTGTTGATAACTCATTCTACTGTGATGGCTCAATTAGGTTTGATCATGTCTCCGTGCCCTTAGGAGCCAAGACACGGGATTTTAAAATCTTTAGTATCTTACATTGTGCTTTTCTGATTTGAAGAAGAAAGTGGCAAAGAAGAGAGAGTAAAGAGGAGACAGGATTAACAGTTTTATAGTTTCAGGAGAAGGATGCAATGAGTCAGTGTTGCAGTGTCAGTCAGTGACCAACATCAGAGTTCAAACCTTAATATTACAGAGTATCAATTTTTAAGAAACTGGACAAATACAAAGTAAAACATAAGAAACAGCTAATGAAAGTCTACATAATCCTGTACTCATTGGTTAGGTATCATAAGGACTAAATTTTATCAGTTTGGGGCATGTATAAATGATACTCAGTTACCTGAACACACACAAAGCACTTGGTGTTTCTAATCGTGGACTCAACATTCTCATTTATTTTAATCTAATTATTGCTCAAGACATCAGGGCATCCTTACAGTGTGGAAACTTACATAGTAAATGTTGCTATTGAAATGAAAAAGAGACACAAGCAAATGACTACAGCTTTCTACCAGAGCTTACAGAAACCCATGCAAAAATCCACACTCCCCCTCGGTGTGATAGCCCCATATTTACAGTTAACTCCTCCCCAAAGCTGCCACAGTAACAAGTATCTTAAAGCACACCATTGTAGCATTTAAACAACACAGTACTTGCAAATCAAAACACGTAGTTAGAGCTTAAAAAACAAACATACTTCATGATGCTATCATGGTAAGCTATAATATTAGCTTCTGGATAAAACTGTAACACGCTTTCCTTGGCAACCTAGAAATAAAAAACAAAACAAAAACAAAAAACCACTTATTATTTCTTCCTTCCTTCTAAAGACAGCCTCAATACCAGTTGAGTATCGAGTAAATTGACTACCTTAAGAGACTGAAATACTTTTATAGTGAAATGTTGTGGACAGCCTTGAGCAACCAATCAACACTTACCTCTCCACAGCCGAAACAAAATTGTGACACATTTCTAACATTGTCCATAAAATAACACTAAGAAAGAATTGAGCTTTGGCTCTTTCCTCACCTGTGATTTTGATCTTCCAACATGTTTCTTTTGAAACAAAAACTGCCTGTTGAGATTGCTGACATCAATAGTATCCAAATCAATCTAGGAACACACAAGAGACAGCCATTTCACTTTCACACAAATCAAAGGAACAGATTGTTAACAGAGTTTGAAGCAAGTGAAAGTGACCAAAATGCACAAAGTTGACCTCCCCCTTTCAGTCCCACATTTGGGCGATACATCCACGCTAGAGCGTGGATACAGCGACTCTAGAGGCACAAGGGATCACCTCGTTGTCTGCAGGAATCCCTACAATTTAACTAACTACCAACAACGGATCCTATGTCAAAAATGAAGGGCTACGTGACAACAAACTCTGTGAAGGAAGAGTCCCTACCAACACCACACAGGACTCTGAGACAGGTATGCACAGCCGTTGGTAGAAGACACTGCAGCCTCTCCTGGGGACTGACCACCTGTGCCTGGCTCGGCCCCAGGGGCCAACAGTGGCCACTCAGCCAGTTAATTAGTACTTCTACCTCAGATTCCAACATGACTTTGAGCAACTGAATCGGTCAACGGAGGGCTGCACTGTCATCTCAGACACACACCCCAGGGCAAAAGCTTTTGTTTGTCACCAGGACTAACTGCTTAAGTACATATTAAAAAAATTAATAATGAAGTCTACTTACAAAAAAAATTTCTAGTAACGCAATCAAATGTTTAAAAACACCTGTAATGTACAGCCTCAAAGGATGCCATCACTGTAATTCCCCCAACAGCCCTCGATTTATTAATACAAGCACAGAACATCACCATTTCCAGTACCTTTACCTTCCACCACAAGGATTAAGAACATTTATAGAATTAAAATTTTATAGAATCATCTAGGCCAGAAGGCACCTCCAACGGCCATCTAGTCCGACCCCCCCTGTAGTCACAGGGACACCCCCAACTAGACCAGGTTGCCCA
>BJBW01000880.1:354858-412105 GCA_004320125.1 Scolopax mira
CTGTCAGAGGCTGCCCAGGGAGGGTGTGGAGTCCCCTTCACTGGAGATCTTCAAGCCCCACTTGGATGCTCCTGAGTGATGTGCTCTGTGCAACCCTTTGGCCGGGGAGTGGGACTGGATGGTCTCTAGAGGTCCCTTCCAACTCTGACAATTCTGTGATTCCAATTCCCTGCCCAGGGCAGGGGGTGGGAACTTGATGATCTTTAAGGTCCCTTCCCACTCAAATCACTCCATGATTCCCTCAAGGAAACCATCCTGTGGGGTGACAGAGGGGTCACACCGTTTGGGGTTGGGTGTTCAGTTGGACTGGGCTGATGCTGAAATTTGTGAGAGTGCCCTGGATTGTCTCAACAGACAGATAAACTGAGTGACCAGAACTCAGAAATGGTGCTCCAGCGTTACATAGAGTCACAGGATCACAAAATCATGGAATCATCTGGGTTGGAAAAGACCTTTCAGATCATTGAGTCCAACCATCAACCCAACACAGCCCAAACCGGACTCCATGTCCCTCAGCACCACATCTGCCCGGCTTTTAAATTCCCCCAGGGATGGTGACTCCACCACTGCCCCGGGCAGCCTCTTCCAAGGCTTCACAACCCTTTCCATGAAGAAATTTTCCCCAATATCCATCCTAAACCTCCCCTGGGGCAACTTGAGGCTGATTCCCCTTGTCCCATCGCCTGTTCCTTACGAGAAGAGACCCTGGCTACACCCTCCATCAACTACGAGTAATTAAACTGGAAGCTGGTGTGTCAGTGTTAGGTGTCACAGCTCCGCTTGGCAGGGAGGGATTTGCAGGAGCTGAAGGGGAATTTCAGGGATACCTGCCCCGTCCTACGGTCAGCAACGCCTGCTGCTCCTGATCAGCAACGCCTGCTGCTCTCCCTGTGCGTAAAGAAAACAGGATTTGAGTAATCTGGCTGTGATTAGCCCTTTGTTACTTTACCTACTGGTTTTGCTTGGGGAGATAATTCAGCTTTTCTGGGTGTTGACCTAAAGAAATCATCCAAATGACCTATTTTTAGACAGAATGCCAAAGGTGACTAAGCTTCAGGCCTTGTCCTGAGTTTCCCTTACACGATTTTAGTTCCACACAAGAATTTAACCCTGGATGCCCAAGACAGAGAGCGACTTATTAACCCTTTCCTGACTGCAGCATCTTGGGTCTGGGTGGGAAGCAGGGGTGAGGTGGGTTCATAGGGTAAGGTTGCAAAGGGACTGCCAGGTGAGAGGGAAGGACTGGCTACAGCAGCGGGTGGAACAGCTCTACCAAAGGGAGAGGTTTCTCGATGACTGCGTTTCCAGGAAAGGTTTGATAAATGCTGTGTGACTCCCTCCAGAAAGCAGGCCTTCCCTCTATAACCTGTATTAAAAGACCAGCCAGCTGCTGGAAGTGCCTCGCTGGTGACAAAGGTGACACGAAGGACCACGCAGAGCTGGCCAGTGGCATTTTTGCCACTTTAACTCTCCTATCTGGTACTTGTGAGCCTGCCTGATTCACAGCCCTTCCCAGGGGGGAAAAACAAAAGGCATTAATTGTTTACATTCCTGTGATGAATGCGCTTCTGCCCTGAAAGGGGTGGTAGGGAATGTTCCTGTTCAGACTCCTTGGGTGTTATTGTTCGAGTGCACTGTCCTGAACTCTTGCAAAAGCCAAGCAAGTGTCACAGTGTGGGTTTGCTTCACGTCATCTGAGTCTCAGGGAAGGATTCATTCTGTCTTGTAAAACAAAGCACCGTGCTTAGCTACCATTTTTTGGAGTGATGCTTACCCTCGCTCTTGCTAGTTCTTTCTTGAGCACTGAACCACTGCAGTGGATCAGGTTGTTCACAGCCAGAGCAGTTACAATTCTCTGCAATCAGCGTGACAAAAGACAGACAATTTTCTTACATTAACTGTGCCTCTTCCTCCCCCCTGGGCAGCATTTTCTTCAGCAACCAAGTGACAGTGAACAGTCGTCAGCCACACCATGCCAGGAATGCTAAGGGATACAGCAGAATTCCTAACTAAAGACCTGAGTCATTGTGCTTCTTGTAAAAGCTGTGACAAGAAATGAGTTACATCAGTAAAGCTGTTACATAAATTTGTGAAAAATACCAAGTATTGGCAAGTTTGAACAAAGCAGCATCACAAACGGGTGTGCAGATGGGACTCTTTTCCCACATGTGAAGCATCAACGTGTGGAAAGCCACAATATTAAAAGGTGTGTAATAATGTTGAATACCATTAAAGTAGTAAATTGTGGAACAATACACATTTTTAAATGACTTACTGCAGCTTGTTTTTCAGGATGGGCCAATATCAGAGCTCTGGCTCCAACTTCCCTCCCTGAGACAGCCCCATGGAACAAACCCTTTGCCGGAGGAGAGGTGACATGAGAAGCAGGAAGGGCACACAACAAACCTACTTGGTCACCAACTTAGAGAGGTAATTAGAGAAATTACATATAACTAAAACATTTGTAAAAAAATATTAAGAGTTCTATTTACAGAATGTGAAAAACAGAACAACAACAGCAGTTCTCACTGAGAATTATCAACTGAATATACTGCTAAGAATCTCTTCAAATACAGGTGCAGAGTGCATACATTTGTATTTAAAATGTATGTACTCTTACCTTGAGCCAAACTGGTTATCTCTATCAAGTGATCCTTAATATTAAAGATATCAAATAAAATGCTGTTTGGACCATAATGTAAGAATCTAGTACTTAAAGGTAACCTATAACCCTAATATTATTCCTTTCTCAACTTCCTGAGTTTTGAAAGTTTGAAAGCGTACCATGCTTTATATTTGTTGTTTTAAAGTAAAGTAGGGAGATTGACAGAACACTGCTTCCCACATGCTCAGAAACTACTTTGTAGTAGCAGGATGGTCAAACTCTGTTGCCACAATTAGCTGGTACTTAATTATGGCTTTTTGCAGGTCATGGTAACAACTAGTGGTTTTTTTGCAAGTCATAGACAAAACTGCAGAAAAGGGGGTAGCCAGGCAGAGACTCAGTACAGATCTCAAGATCCACCAGTGTGTAAAAGCAAATCCAAGTCCTGCCAGTGATACCTCCAGCCAGGAATTGCAAATTCCTTGCCAGGAAGGGCTGGAGAGCAAATAATCACATCACAGAACAGACAGTGGAAACCCTAGAGCCCTGGGACTCGCGTCCCGTGGGCAAAGGTGGAAAATTCACCTCTGAAACCCTTGAGGCTGAAGAAAGTAACTGGGCACATTTCTGGCTTCTTGGGTTGTGATTTAACCTCTTGGAATTAGCCTGTATCAGTTAAGTGAAAGAAAAGAAAGTTCAAAAAAAATGTTCAAAAAAAATCAAAAGCAACATTTATTTATAACAGCTTACAAAACAAGAAAACAAGTGGAGATTTCTCTGCCCTCATTTGAGAGATGTCAAGCCCACCTCACAGATGGGTTTTGATGGATGCTCTGCTCCCCACAAGATATTTCCAATTAAAGGAAGTGGAAAGAGGCTGTAAGGATGACAACTAACCATTCCCTTCTGAAAGAAGAGGGGAACATGCATTTAACATATTCTGACACATTCTGTACAGATTATTTCTTACAGATTTCAATATTCTTGCCAATTTCCCCCTCATTCTCCCTTCTCACGGGAGCATTACTCAGTTTTGATACTCACTGAGTAGATACCATGGTCTTTTTGAACCTGACAGACTGTGGGCTTTTTCTGCTTGCTTCATTAAAGAGCCGTGTTTAGTCCCATAAACATTCCAAGTCTCCCTTGATTCTCTCTTTTCACTGTGATCATGACAAGAGATTACATAATAGTGAATTAGAATAAGTGATCATTAAGCTCTGCATCCTGATAAACTCATTTTGCTTGACTTTTTATCTCGGGTTTTAAACACAAACTGTACCCTCCCCAACTCTTATAAATCTGTGTGTACTCTCCTTTCATTCATCATTTGTTTTGTGACCTGTGTCCAAAAGTCCACTTTCTGTTCTTTCAATTTCTTTGCTGCCTTTTGCATTAGGTCTATTTCCAGGTATCTTTCCTCCAGGTCATACCGAGGCCAATGGACCAACCCTTCTCCGTTGGGATTTCTGGAAATAATAGAATGAAAAGTGAGTTTTCCAGTTGCCTATTGATTGTGCTCTGGCTGCTCAGGCTGAGTGCATCTCAGAAAACTAACACCAGTTCACAATATGTGATTCCAGTACCTGAACAGTTGGATGGTTTTTATCAAAATGCTCATCAGTGGAATAGCAAATGTTTAATAACTACCGTTACTTTTGGATTTAAAACTCCATTGCAGATGGAGCAATAGCTCTTGTATTATTTGTTTTCTTTTCTGGTCTGTGGGTTCATATAAAAGGTTTTTCTTGCAATCACTAAGAAAAATTTGCTTCAATATTTATCTTAAGTTCTGCCAAATCTGCAGGAACCATTGCATAGGTATTACTGTTACGTTTCAGGCAGCACAGACAAAACTTAAGCTGTGATTAGCATCATGATTCTCACCCATTTCGAGCAAAGTTAGTCCAGTATCTCATAACGGTTCTGCTGAGTTTATTTTCCTCCTCTGTAGCATGCCCTGCAAAGTGAGAGATGAAATGGCAACATTAAAAACTAAATAATGGAAAAAGCAGCAGCTCTATTTATTCCAATAGACTGTAACCAGTTCTACTTGTTCCTCTGGGTGACAGGAGTTTTACTCGAGCAGAGCCCCAGGAGAGAACTCCAGATGAATCATTTAATGAGAAGTAACTACTACTAAAGACAGAAGAGCCTTCTGTTGATGTCAATGTTTCTAAAAGAGAAAGTCTATTCTAAAAGCCCTCCAGTAAACAAAAGCTAACAATAATGATGGTTTAAAAGGACTACTTTATTGAGCATGGATACATCACCGGCTAAGAACGGCTTTCCAAAGACAAAGGCAATCTCATCTCCATGATCTGCTTTCACAAACTCCGGCACAACACCTGCTGCTGAACTTGGCCGATGCTGAAATTCATAAAGGTAGACTGGGTTGCCAGCATCTGGTAGAAAACACACAGAAGAGTGTTAGTTCAAGAGCTGAAAATACCTGCCACCAAAGATGATAAGCTTCCACTACAAGGTATTTTGATAAAATGAAAACACTATCAGTTCTTTGGCTAATGAAGTGCGATGCAAACAGTCCATAAACACACCCCAGGATGGAATTCCACATTTCTTCTGGCAGAGGCTGGGTTAGAGACTCACCTCTATGGTATCGAGCCACTTCAATGGCCGAGAGAACAAATAAAGGGTCTCCTATTGCATCAAGAAGGCCATCCCGCACCTGAGTAGGGCTTTCTGCATTCCCTATGTATTCATTGTACACTCGGTCAACAACTTCAGAACTAATGTCCTGAAATTAACAACAAAAATACTTCTTATCAGGAGGATGAGCATTATAAAAAGTAGCAGCACTAATTGAGCATGCCATCTGCATGTCTCTGGCTGAGCCCCAAACGTTACTCTCTTTCAGAGAAACCCCTCAGCTGTGACAAGAGTGTGGCTCAGGGCTCAGAATCAGGAGGTATAAATGTTCTCAGGGAAAAGAGGTTTGCAAGATCTAAAGATCAAACATCTTTAGCTAAACACCAGTCAGTGATAAGTTGATAACTGTAATCCATTCTCACTTCTGTGAAACAACCCTCGTAAGAGACAAGAAATCCTGTTGGACTTCATCAAATTGGTTTGCTGTTGTAGGTGGCTGTAATTTACTCCCTTTCAGAACAAACCTGGGCTCTGCCTTTCCGAGTTCTGTGACATTGAATGATCCATTGCAAGTACTGGCCATGTCTAGAAAGCCCTTAATTCTTACCTATTAATCTGCATTTTTCTATATTTAGTACTTTCAGGTGAGCACAAAGGAAGCAGAAGGCTGAGAGGTTTGTAAATTACAGGGAAGCAAAACTTCAAGACACCTAAACATAGGTCTCTCTGTGCCACTTTAAACACCTCAGGTTCTCCTTTCTAGTCTCCTGCTTTGGGATGGCGGGTTCTACAGGTCGTGTGTCATACCTGCAGGTACCATACATGTCTTGGATACCCTAGGGTATCGAAAATGTAACCAGGGATCTATGTTTAGGTACCTGAATCACTCCCAGATTTCCACAGAACTCCTTCTTAAAAAGAGGGGCATTCAGGGTAGAAATTTAGGGTGTATTTTCAATTGCTAGTAGGAATCTACCATGTCTACTGCCCTTTATTGCCCCATGCTAGGAAGGTGTCCAACAGGAAGAAGTTTGCCTCTATAAAACACCCCTCCAGGAGTACAAACATAGAACCAGACCAGTGAAGAAGCAGCACTGGGTTATTCTGAAATGGTCTCTTACCTTCAGTGACAACACTAAAGAGCTCTGTAAAATTTGACGTGCAACTTCTTTATCCAGACCATCTGCGTAAGCAGGGAATTTCATCGTCTGCACGATACAGTGAATCATATGTATTAGAAAGTCTTATATTAACAACATGCCATACAAATAGCAACATTATGAGTCTCTTACCATAGGAAGTACCCATCCAAATTCACAGTTATTTACTCCTATTATATATGGGACTGCATTGATCGCTTTTTCAGATAGTAATTGCCTGGGACTCTTCGGAAAAAATTTACCATCTGCAGATGCACTGATGAACAGGGAAGGCTGAAGGGAGGGAAAAAGAAAGCAAAACTTCATTAATACACAAATTTTGCTTCTAGAAAAAATTGTCAGGTTTTTACTACAGTTCCAAAGCAAAACAAAATGAAGTGCTAAGTGAAAATGCAGGAAGTAATAGCATTGATGGCACCTTTAAATTTGCTCAGACAGATTTTCTGCACTGGGCAGAAGATTCTGTGGAGATTAGCATTATATTTGTAATGCTTGTGAAACAGAGGTGATGATGTCCAATTTACGTCTCCTCTTAGTTCAGTCCTATTATGGATGTGTGGAGTAGTGGGAAAACTCTCTTCTGTGTTGAAACTGCACAGCAACATGGAAGCCAGCACTGTGATAAGAAATTTTAAGTAGGACATAATATATTATATTAATTTTATGATTCTCCAGGAGAAACTGTGACATTTCACATAATCTTTTCCTTCCCCTGGTAGAGCACAACAGCAAAACAGAAGTAGCTCAAAGTCCATGCAGAATGAGAGGGCAGTAACCTGTTCACAGTTTTCAGGTGAGGTATAGCAAAGCTGCAGTGCGGTCAAATCCTGAAAAGGTCAAAAAAGTCAGATGTTACACTCACTTCAAGTTCTCCTAATACTGCCACACACAAATAGATACTCTGTAACGATAAAATTTGAAATGCCAATTAAATGCAAGCAGTATAGTTCCACCTACCATTTTTAGCGTTGTCTTTACTATCTCTTCTTCTGTTTTTCCTCTTAAGCATTCAACCATTGCAGCTGAACTGGACCTTTTGCAGCCAAAAGCAGTAGTGATTCTCTGCAAGGGATAAAAACACTCACTTTTGCAGGCACTTCTCATGGAAGGCTCTATGTGCCACCCAGCCCCAGGCCAGCAGGGGGGGTTCTAAACTTCTGCACAGGGATCATCAAAGCCAGACCTGTCCCAGCACAGAGGCAGAGAACTGGAAAATCTCATAGCCTTCACACTGTGGGCAGAGCAGAAGGGCTAAATATACACCTCCAAAATATTTTGAATCGGAAATAGACAAAGATAGCCCTTCTGGTAAAAAATATGCTGGGCTGAGAAGGCAGGAGGATGACAGGACGGAGTTAAAGCGATGCACAGTCGCAATACAACCACAGGGACTGTAATGAAGAGCACATTATGCCATTCTTAATGATTATTTTCGGGTGGAGAAACAGCTGCTATTAAAGAGACAGAGCTCATCACGATGTTGCCTCTTTTATATCCCAAATTACCAAATTTAGGTTCCTGGAAGCTGTTGCTTGAAAAAAAAACAACAAAAAACGTCTTGAAGTCAGCTCTTCTTTTCAAATATGAACAAATTGAATAAAGTCTTGTTTATTTGCACATGACAGGCATCAAAACAGGAGGGGAAGAGAAGAGTATTCAGCATCTGGTGCCATTTTCCATCCCAAAATGATAGCTCAACTTTTCTTGAAGATAGTTACATGTTATAGCACTCCTTTACATTTCATAATTCTTCACAGCTTTTTTTTCTTCCTCTTTTGCTTTCACTCAGACATATGTGGATATTTGGGTATGTGAAAAGCAAAGCATCATGAAGCATGTATTATGTGCACACAGAAATACTGTCTCTAATGACTGGGGTTGTAGTTTCTCAAGAAAAAAATACCTGTTTTTACATGTTTGGAGTAAACCCTTTAAGATATGAAAAAACCTATCTGGAAAAAATACTTAAAATACCACAAAATACCCACTTGTGCATCCTCCTCAGGATGGTCAGTGAACAAGACCCTGATTGCAGTACCGCTCTCTGAAATGGCCTTATGGAACAAGCCCTTTGCCAGGGGAGATAAGACCTGTAAAAAAGGCAAGAACAGCATCTCAAGCACAACAAGCACTATGTTCTACCACTGACTTGGAATTCCAGTCTTGGGAATTGCCATTTCAAACATTTTGAAAACAACTTTCTCTCACTGACTTTTCAGGCAATTATTAAAAATTAACATGTATGGAGTTTGGGTTGCTTTTTTTTCCCCCTAAGTAATTAAAATTTTCTATTACTGTGAACTTACAAGAGCAGAAACGCTGATTCCTCCTGCAGATTCTCCAGCGATAGTGACGGATCCTGGATCTCCTCCAAAATGTATGATATTTTCCTGAATCCACTGAAGAGCTGCTACTTGATCCAAATACCCCCAGTTCCCTCGGGCATATTTATCACCAGTGCTGCGGAGAAAGAATAGTTTTGTTTAAGTGCTCCATGCAAGAAAAAAGACAGAGAAAAATACAGTCTGTAATATAAGAAATCATCTGCCATCTCTAGACTGAGCTTCTCTACACAGCTAAAAACAAATGGCTCAGAAAGTGTTGAGATTGGAGCAGCAATCAAACAAGAACAGACTTGGCAGCTGACCTGGGATCTGCAGATTTTTCACAACTGTTGGAGATGTAATTAAGAAACGTATAGTTTCTTTGCAGTATTCTGCACATCTCCTCACAAAGGCTTTGCACACATAATTTTGGAAATCACTTAGCAAAAATGGAGACCAAATATCTTACCTGAAATACCCAGGAATACCTAATCTGTACTGAATTGTTACAACCACCACATTGTCAAAGGCCGCTAGCGCTGAGCCATCATATGATGAAGCTGCTCCAAAAACTAATCCACCTCCATGGATCCAGACAAAGACCTGAAAAGACACAACCAGAAACAACCCAGCACAGGTAAGAACCCCCAGTGATAAAAACTCAATGTGAATTAAAATATAACATTGTTTGCTGTTTCCCTCCTGACTCCTTCAGATTACCTTCCTCAAATGGTAGAAATCTTTCGAATATAAGGCCTCCAGTCTTACAAAATGGCTTTGATTTTATTAAAGCCATTTATTAAATATTAATATTAGACCGATGCCCCATGACTTTTTGCAGATTATATAGAGGATATCAAGCATTACCTAGCTAAAATGTCAATAACACTTTATTTGTAATATGGGATTTTGTGCATCTTGTAAATCTCACCAAATATTTACTGGGGCAAAGCATGCAACTTAATCATCATCACAAAACTGCACCTGTAAGTCTGCAGACAGAACAGGCTGTAAGTTTGCTGTACAATAATTTTGCTAGAGGTTTCAGAATTATTTTGCTTACAGGCAGCTTCTCCTGTTTTTCTGTAGAAACGGGTGTGTACACATTGAGGTATAAGCAATCTTCAGACACATCGAGAAGAACTTTTTCTTTTCTGTTAGTAATAGCGTCTGAAAAAATCTGTCCTTGCACTTTATCCTGTAGACACCTGAATAAATTAAAAAAAAAACCCAAACAAAACCAAGCAGTAGAAATAAGTAAAACCCCAAAGGTATGAAATGGAGCTTTTTTGTACTTCCACAATAAAGTGCAAAGCAGAAACCAATCTCTAGTACATACCTTGGCAACAGATCGTTGGCAACAGAAAACAAACATAACGTATTTTTTCTACTTTTAATATATTTTCTTCCTTTGAGCTGGCATTAAGGAGATCCATTAAAAGGAGTACTACTGTGTACTACAGCACTACACAGTGACATGCAGGCATACATTTGCATATTTCAAAATATTACAGAAATATACCTGCAAATACATATGGCTACAAATTATTTCAGTGAAGATGCAAATTAGTTATTTTACATCTCCAAAAGCTTTTTGTACTGTGATGGTAGGTATTAAGCTTGAGGCACTAATCAAGGGCAGTACTACAAATGGAGTAAGACATTTAGTAGACTTGGTCTGGGTTTCTCATGTGTCCTATTAAGCATTTTTTTCTCCTACTATTTCATTCCAACATTTCCTCAGCTTGTTTCTGGTTTTGCTCCAAAGCTACACAGTTTATAAACATTGCTAAGTACTGGCCAATTGCTTCCAAACCACAACATTATAGGCAAAATGCTGGTCCATTAGTTCATCACTGATGCCCATTAGATAAGAGTTTTTAACAAAAAGAGCAACTTATAAGAATGTCCATAGAAATTAGTTCATTTTATCAGCTGCAGGTGGTAACGAGATGGCACCAAGGAATTTACCTCTGTGGCTTTTGATGCCCTGTACATCAGTGTCCTGGAATTGCATATAATATAAAATTATTAAAAAGGTTAATTGCTTTGCATTGTCTTACATTGGCGGGTAGGAGGTGGCATCCCTGACACCTTTCCATGGCTCAGGTGGCTGGGGCTCAGAAAACCTCAGTGGCCCAACTGGAGGCTTTGCAAACGGAACTCCCAAAAAGACATTTACACTCCTCTCAGCCGCATCTACTTTGAATTGGTATCCTCGGACTGTCCCGTATTTGGTCACCACTTCTGGCTGCTCTGCTTTTTGTCCTGGGGGATGTGAGCACAAAGTCATATAATTGATCTATTTGTAAGTAATTGCCAGGATTCTAAGAGCTTTAGCTACTTAAATATAAACCTTTTGTTTGCTTAACAATTCATTTTCCTACAGAAAGCTTCAAGAGCACTAATCAGTATAGCTGACATATTTCAGGCTTCAGTCTGAAGGCTGAAATACTTGTACAAATACTGCTTTGTACATGTAATCTCCCCTGGGTATAGGGTATGTATTGCCCTACTATCCACACGTCAGTAATTGCATATAGATCTTAGTCCTTTCTGACCCAGGTTGTTAGTTAAAAGTCTGGTACATTGCTCTCAGAAAAAAAGCCATTTCCTTTTTAAGAAAAGATCTGACGATCTGAGAATATGCAAAAGACATTCCAGACCCTTGGTAGGAAGTACAACCAAAAGAAAAAGCTTCTGAGAGATCCGAAAACAGTCTGGCAGACACAAACCCAGCTACCATTTCGGTAAGATTAATTTTAAGATCAAAGTTCTGAATACCAAATTGCAAATGTGGAAGGGTGGACTGCTCTGCCTCTGCAGACAGGACTTTGGGACAGGAATTTGGGTTCGCAAAGAAGGCAAATAAGACAAATGACTGAAAACAGATCACAAAAAGAAATTAAGAACGATTTTCTATGCAGACTGAATTTCTGTGCAGCAGGGCTGGGTGCCCAGCTCCTCCGACAGAGGAGGTTTCCCCAGGTGAGCAAGCTGCACGTGTGCTCTGCTGTCCCCTTACAGAAGGCAATAAACACCCCTGAACCTTACCAGTAGCAACAAGTGCTGCAGTTCCAATGGTGAGAATCAAGGACAGCAGCGACGTGTCCTTTCCACTTGCCATTTTGCAAGCCGGTCACATATTTACCTCCTCAGCACATTGCCTTTTATACTCAGTTAAGTATAACTCCTGCGCAAGGCAAGCACTGATTAGGAACAGTAATACTCGAGCTGTGAGCCAAGCCCTGCCTGTCAGTCCCTGCTCGGGGGGAGGAGACCTCCTGCCTTGCAGGGTGGCCCCACCAGTGTCCCCAGAGCTCCTTGTAACTCACAAAACCTCAGGGATCAAGTACGTGCTTTAAAATGCATTGAAAACAGCCTCCCATTGCAACAAATGCTGTCTCACTACCACCTTTCACAACACAGTCAGGATTTCCTCACCCTACACAGTGAAGAGCGTGGGAAGGGAACTACATTTTTATTTTATTAAGTCTGTTCGCTTCATTTTAGTATTAATTTCTCAACATAAGGAACATACAATATAGCCACAGAGAGCAAAATCCAAAATAATACTCCTGAAACAATACTGCTGAAGTAAAAGTTGAGGGATTTTTATTCTCACAAAATAGGAGTCGTCCTGCATGTTCAGGGATGTTAGTTTGGTATCAAACACAATACAAGAGTTTTGCAACACTAAAGAGGTCCTTTCTCAGCTTTTCTATTCTGAAAAATCAACAAGGATTTGATTGTTGACTATACATTTAATGCCTCTGAAAAAACAGGAGGGTTTATGAACTTCTGTGTGAATTCACATCTATCATTGGAGCATGATATGAAAAATAGGGACGAGAGAGCTGAAGAGAAATAAAAGAGATTTTCTGCCCATGTTGACAAAGAGTTGCGTTGGTTCAATGTAAGCTTTGGGCTCTGCCTTTTTTGGTTTAGTCTTGATTTTTTAGCAAGGCTCAGTAACTCTTGCCCCAGAAAGGCTGCTTTGCAATTTTATTTCATGAGAGTTCTCAATTTTCTGAGGCAGCCTTTCTACAGATTTATTTACTGCTTGCACCTCTGTTTTCAGCTAAGTGGGCCCTAAAGGCCCACAGCCATTAATTAGTTCAGCACTTGCATTTTGCTCCTTGTAGCCCTGTGTGCCAAGGCTGTGATTGTGTACTTTACTCCCAACCTTGCGCAGTGCATCTGCACAGGTGTGATTTACAGCCCTTGTGGGTAAACCAGGCCAGCTTTAAACTGGGCTGCCCAGGGAGCAAACCTTTGTTTGTGTCAATAAACCTGGTCTGGGATTAGTCTGCGCTTGTACGCGTGTGCAGTCCACCCTGCATTGATGCAATGAATGGAAACGGGTGCCTGGAGCACAGGGGATGGAGTCGAGCATAAGTTCTCTCCTACCTTTGTGCGTGTGATAAAGGTTTCCTAGAAGGCAGGGCAGTGGCACCGTGCAGCAGTGTGTGCTCCGTTTGCCTCCCCCAACGCTCCTGCAAACTCTCTCCCCATCTCCGCTTACCTTGGACCGCTGCAGTTCCTGGCACAGGAAAACTGTTTCCATGCGAGGTGGAACTACAAGAGTCCCTGCTTGTGACTTGGCTGCCCCCCGACAGGCACGCTGGCCTCAGCCCCCTGCTGACCCGCAAACTGCGGGAGGGGACCTTGGCAGCAAAGCCAAACGCTGCGCACTCTGCGTGCTGTGTGCACTGCTCTTCCCTTTTCCTGAAACAAACTTCATTTATCTCCACACACAATTTATTTTCTGTCTCCTGATCTTGCTTTCCCTTCATTTCCCCCCTTGATTAACTATTAACTACTCTTCAATTTTGATTTTTTTCTGCACACTTTTTCTCTCTGAAGTGCAGAAGGTCTCAGCCCATCCGCAGTCCCAGAGAAGCAGCCATTCTGAAAATATCACCAGCGCAAAACAGTTTCTGCAAACTCTGCCAATCTCACTTACAGCAAGATAACAAAAAATTGGGATTTTAGATCCCTACAGCCTTCACTGCAGATGCTTTATATGGGTCTACAGGCATGACCTACACGCCCTGAGAATGTGGAAACCCTTGCTCCAGTGCCACAGATGAAATTTTTGGAACCCGGAGACCATGCTACATATCCAGCAAGTGGAGTTCTGGAATCTTGTTTGACATTCAATTTTAAGAGAACATTTTGCAGCTTACCCTCCATCAGTGAATAACGCGTAAGTCAGGGACCAAGCCAAAAAAATCGTGCCACGCGATGATATTTGCCGCTTTATACTTTAATGCACTGCTACCTTTCTTGATTTCAGTAGCTGAAAAATAGAGACAAATACCACATTTATAGGCTCATAATTGCATAAGAGCTCACAATTACATTTTGCCTCAAGTACGGATGGTAGAAAAGTTTAGAAGTCTGCATTTAAAACAGGGTCAGTTTGTTTTACTCAGCCCCTGGTGAGCATTCAATGAAGCTGGAGTTTATGAAGCCAGTACTTGGACAGCTTTAACACTGTCTCCTAAGTGTGTGGCAATCTCACATCAGGATGTCTCTGGGATGGGACAGAGGATCAGAGCACTCACCCCTAAGTAGATGGGAGTAAAAATTTTCAACATTTTCCACTGTGATTTCTTTTTAGCACTGTGCCTGTGCCATTCCACTGCACTCCTCTGCACATTCTTACAGCAGAAGCATATATTCTGTGTGTATACCTACACCGCTGCCTGTTTATCTCCTATTAAAAGGAGTGGTACAGGACCTTAGGGGAATTGTATGTGCAATTAAAATCTCTCAAGACTATTTTGAGATTGTATTGCCCTCACAAAACATGTTAGCTAAAACAAAACACTTACCAAAGCAGCTGTTGTGCTCACAGTCTAACCCTACCTCCCCAGTTCCAGCTGGCAACAGACTTTGGGCAGAAAGACAGGAAATCCCACCCTATTCCTTTCAATAAAGCAGAGAAAGAAGTTCTTGACAGCACTGAAAGGAACTGTTCAAGACTTGTTCCTGGCAGTCCAAGTGCATATCAGCTGGTAAGGGCTGGAATAATTCTGGGCCAACCCAGTCTCTCCAGATTACATACCACAACAGTCAGAAATACACTATCTGTCAAAAAGCGACTTACAAAGCAGAACGTTCATTAGAATACAGAACATTTCTGGATCTAAATCAGACCAAAACTTCCATACGATCACGGATACACTCGACATAATAGGATAGTTTTACTCACAAATTGGGTCTTTATTGATGTCACTTTATTAAAACGAAGCTGCTGCTACATTCTGTCTTCAGTCATGGGGAAGTCACAGAAAAGCATAAGTACTAGGGAAATTTGGTAACTGTATTTAATGAGTGAGGCTTCTGTTGTAGACACAAATCCAGGAAAAAGTAAGGATCACAAAGGGGAAAAAGATGAATTGGAATTATTACAGTGAATAATTGCAAATATGACAACTGTGAAGAACAGGTGAAAGAAGGGAAATGCAATTTTATCCTCAAAATGACTTAATTTCTCTTAATATCCTAATAGTTTGCATATTATGTGCACATTTAGACTGTAAATTACAACTCTGAATTAACCTTCTTGTTTTCCATTCTTTTGTTACTTGTCTTGTCAAACATCACCTTTCTCCAGAAGTCTACCTTCTTTTCCTTCAGCTTTTTTGATTTCTTCTGTTTTAGATTTATCTCTAAGTATTCTTCATGTAGGTTGTAAGACGGCCATTCAACCAAACCCTCTCCATTAGGATTTCTGTAAACAACAAGAAAGAAAGAGTGCATTGCCCTTTTCAGTAGCAGGGGAGTTCAATCACAGAAGTTAACACTGAATCAATCAACAGAACACCTAACTCACTTCAGAGTCACTACAAACCAGTAATGCCCTGTCATGGATCTCATGACTCTTACCCATTTCGAGCAAAGTTTGCCCAGTACTTCATTAGAGTTCTGCTCAGGTTCTTTTCTTCCTCTGTTACTTCACCTGAGAGACAAAATGCAAAATAGTATTATATGTGTCAGAAATCAAAACAGTTCTGCTGTAGAAGCAGCATTTCAGTCGGTGAATATGTTGTAACCATTTACTGATTACAGCAGAAGCAATGGTAGCAATACAGCAATCACCAGGAGAAGATTTCAGCACTCTATATGAATGAGATAAGCATAATTATCCTTATTCTGCAGATAAAGGAATTAGCGTACCAGAAAATATGGTGATTTGCCCCTAGATTTTCAGGAAACCAGAAGCAGAACCAAAAAAAAATGCCCACATGTCCCAAGTGCTGTTACAACTCAAGGAATGGGCCACGTGGTTTAGTTTCATAGATCTTATTCTAGCTTTGTGGGACTGAAATTCTCCTTATTCAGAGCATGACTAGCCAAAGATTTTGTCATTCTGATACATGACGATGTCATTCCATGAGACGTGTCATTTCATGTCTCAACACTTCAAGAATATTCATTTAAATATAGCTACACATATGCTCACTGTACCAGCTAGGTGAAAATAATTTTAGTTACAGTGTATTATCAATTATAAATGCACCTCAATACCTCACAAGAAACATTTGCTGTATTAATGCTGTCAGTAAATTCAGGCAAGTAGAAGAAATGTATAGTGTTTTCTAGAGTAGGATAACGTAAGTGGAAAAAAATACAAGCAAAATCAAAAGGCTCTGGTAACAGATTAACAAAGGCTTTTACAACGTAGCTGGACTGCTCCAAAGTTCAATGGAGTAAAAGGAAATACTTTTATGTTGGCTTTGAAACAGAGTATGAACTACTGTGCAAATGACAAAAAATAAAAGCAGAAAAAATTAACTCACTCAAAACAAGTGGGTTTGGGGTTTTTTTGGCAAAATTAGAACTGCTCCTAATTTGTTTTATAGGAAAGAAAATAATCAATCCCGAGTACCATTGTTTTAGGCATATGCAATTACAGCAAATTGCTGGATTCATAATAGCCCTGAGGATGTGGCATCTTGTATCTGACAGTTCAATGACTGGCACAATCTTTTGGACTGTAGCAACGTGGGATTCTCCCTGAAGGAACCAGAATTTCCAGAATCCCATGACCAAATGACAAGGCAAAGGCAATTTTGAGAATACACCCTTAAACCTTTCTCAATGGATTGTTTCCATTTTGAATGAAATGCTAAAATATTAATTGAGTCATGGGAGAAAATGGTCCTTGACCTAACCATTAGATTTTCATGCCAAAAATGAAACGCTAGAGTCCTGAGCTTTGCTCCAATCAACACAACTGGAAAAGAGATCAAGTTCCCCATTATTTGGAGCATGCCAGCTGGTGGGATTTCCCAGAAAAGAGGGAGATGTTATCTTAAATTCCTCAGGAAAAGAAGAGAGCCTAGATTTCCTGCTTCCCAAGCACTCCTTTCCTTCAGTTTATTTGTCAAATTGGCAAATTCAGGAAGAGCGCTGGTTTAATGACAGTGGTGTTCTCTACCAAATGTCCAATTTGGTAACTTGTTGACAATGCATGCCATTTACTGTGCTTCAGAAACAGAAAACTATATGTGATAAGGAGTGGAGAAGAGGGTAAATTAGTGTTACACAAATCCCAAGAGGAGAAAGGGGCGTACTTTGGTCTCCCCGTTAATGCCCTTAGCCTGATTAGGCTGGAAGCAGCACTACACAGCAGAATAGTGCCTGTGTCACGAGAGTGATCTCAAAGTGAACATTGAGTGTTCTATTCCTTACTGCGCAGCTGAATGTCACCGGCCAGATATGGTCCTCCAAAGACAAAGCCAACCTCATCTCCATGATCAGCTTTCACGTACTCTGGTTTACTATCCCGGTATGAAGAGGGACGATGCTGGTATTCAAAGAAGTAGGCAGGAGCTCCAGACTCTGGAAGATGTAACCAAGACTTAGAGGAGATGCATAACTTACAGCTGACATCAGCTGTTTAAAATATTACTTTAAATAAGCCCAAAGCTTTCTACTGGGCACGTTTTTCATGTAATGTTACGTTCTAATATGTATTTTTATTTTGAATTTTAAATTAAGAACTCACCCCACCTACACACGAAAAAAAATTAAAAGATGCATCCCAGGAAAACTTACAGAAAACAAAAGAAAATTATTTTCCAGTTCTGGGTATTTTGGCATGGCTTGTCTACACCTATATACCAAAAAACCTCCAGACTACAGAGCTGCTGACTTCCCAAGCAGCAGTGGACCAAAGGACAAATTCCAGGTTGCTTTAATACGTTTTAATTTTTAAGCCTGTATACTTCAGTTAGCAAACATTTACCTGTGTTATCTCACTCTGCTCTCTCTATGTTGTGACTATGAGTGCAAGCACAAGAGGCCAAGACACAGGAGTACGTAGTCTTGATTCATCCTGAAGTTCCCAGTGGAAATCTCTAGAAGGGCTGCCTACATGTGACAGGATTTGTGTCTACACCATTTGATTCAGCATGTAACAAGTGGTTTAAATATCCTGCTGGTATTGATTAGCTCACCCCTGTGATAATTCAATGCTTTAATGGCTGGCATGACAATTCCTACATCCCCTAGCAAGTCCAGAAACCTGTCCCGTAGCTCAGCAGGATCCTCCGTGTTTCCTAGATATTCATCCACTATCGCAGGCAGAAGTTCTGATGGTATATACTAAGGGAAACAGGGGAAACAAGAAACAAACAGAAAAATTATCACTCTCTGAATCAGCAACTAAAAATACCATCTTTTAAATTTCAGAGATACTGCAAAGGCACAAAAGTCCAGGATGGCAACCATGTTGATGGGAAACCATGATGCCAAATAAAACCTGTTCAGACTTTTTTTGGGGGGGAAAAAAAACCCCACAATACCAAAAAACCAAACCAAACTACCTCAGGTCAAATTTGCAGCAGATTTATATGGGTTAAAACTCTATAGGAAGATGCAGCAACTTCTCCTGATAATACCTTTGGCTTCAGTTTTCTTCAGGAAACATCTCTTCAGGAGAAAAGAGATGGGAATAACAAAAGTAAATTCCCTGAGTCCTTGAAAGATTTATGGACTCCAGAGCAAGACCAGTGCAATCTCCAAACACAGCTTACAGTTTTAGGGTTAGAATTTGCTGCTTGAAATATACACTTCAAAACTAGAAGGGCAAAGTAACTACTTTAAAAGTTATGCTTAATAATGTAACATATTGAAAAACTCTGCCTTGAAGCCCATCAACCAGGAGGATTAGCCAGCAGATACCATAAGATGAGGGACACTATTACAATAATCCTACATATAAATATGTAAAACACGTTGGGTCAGAGATGTAGAAGGAAAAAAGAATTTCCCCAAATCCCAGGCCTGACTCAATCCTATTTCTGTATGACTCCATACACCCTGGTCCTGTCAACTTTGCTGGGACTCTCCATATTTGCTGTCACTCTCTCATATTAGTGACACTATGATTCAAGCAGGAAATGAGAGAACACCAGACTTCACAAATCTGCTATATGCATTACAAAGAGATTTCACTTCTCAAATGAGATTGGTGCAGCAGTACTTACCAACATAGGCAGTAAAAACTCTAAAGTGGAAGTGATTGATTTTCTATCTCCTATTTCCTTCAAACCTGGTATTTTTGATGTCTGCACAGAATAAAATAAAATGTTATTAGTGCCACTCAACTTCTCCAATACTTTTAACATTGGAACTACATTATTCCACTGTATTCCTACTACTGGTGTTTATTTCTGAAGCATCATATCATATGCAAAATGCAGCATGATGCAGCAGCTGTCTTGAAACCTTGTATTTACTGCAGTAAATGGTTCCTTGGTGAAAGTTTCTACATAAACCTCTCATGCTAAGTAGTTTATCCTTAATTCAATACACTTGTTAAGAAACTCATAAGACTAGAAACCATTAGGTCAGAATTGAAGCAAAAAGCTGTTTCTGTCTCAAAAGCCTGTTTTCCCTCTGGTAGGGGAGATTTAAAAGTCTCTGGCAGCTTCTCTGTCTCTAATCCACTTGTTTGAACCCCTCAAAGTAAAGATAAGGCAATGCTGCTCCTCCTCTTTTAGAACATTCTATAAAATGACTCTTCTGTCTGCAAAATGAATCAGAACGGATTTTACTTTACATTTTTCCTTTTGGACTTGGTACCAGCACACTCCCAGAGACACACAGTTACTACAGAGATTCAGAACAAATGCTTTCTATTCCACAGATGAACAGGAATATGTAGGAGATGAAGAAAAGAGGACAAGGAAGAGAGAGGACACAAATCCACCTTGTGCACTGTGTAGCAACCACTCATTTTTTGGAGTTATCCACAGAATTCATATGAGAAAGAATTTATGCACTCACAACAGGTTGGACACCTGCATTATCCCCACCCTCTCCTTTTCCTGGATGAGGGATTGAAATTTTAGGATGAGATAATACTGTATAAAATTGATGTTCCAAGGATGTCCATGGAGTTTAACTTGCGGGATGAAGCCTGTCTCACTGTTTTGTGACCAATTAGTTCTGGGTCACTGCAGAATCATAATGCAAGCAAAGTTTACCTTCTAGATATTTCCAACACCACAAAGCCCTTTGGCCATACTCAAAAGGTGTCCTACCAGCAAATACCTTCTCAGAGTTGCCTGCCTCAGTTAACACAAACATTCAAAAAAACGAAGAACAGCCATTAAATTACAGATCTAATATTCCAGCCAAATTCATCGTTGGTGACTCCTATCATGAACGGGACTGCATTAAATTCTTTGTCAGCCAGAATCTCTTCAGGTGACTTGTGAAGAAACACTCCATCCAAAACTAAGGGCAGCAATGGGAAATCCTGAAGAAGGAGGAAAAAAAAAAAAAGGAGATCAAATTACTTGTTAATAGTATTTTCCTTTTTTCTTCAAATCATATAATAAAATGTCCACATTTATTTAATGTTCCAAGTGGAAAAGGAGCTTTAAGAAATCTGAGTATCTACAGCCACTGTAACAGAAATCCACAGCTTTGTACAAAAGTAGAAACCACAAGCCTGGTTGGGCATGGTATGGACAAATGTAAGGGCTTCCTGACCCTGTGCTGCTTCTAACTGACATCAAAACACATGTACACTCAAGTCTTGCTCAGAAATGTACAGGTGCTGTGGCACCTCACTAAAAACTCTAAAGAGAAATTATGTCAATATTTAGGAGGTATTCTGACAAAAATTAAGAAACATCAACTTTGGAACAGGCCAACAATGAACTCCGGTCAGAGGCTGAGCTACACTTTTGCAAGTGTGCCATTAAAAAAATGTCACTAGTAGAGTCGAGTCTCACCCACCTTAGTGTTAAAGATTATGTCGTCTGCTTCCTGGTTCCTCAAGCAGTTTATCAGTGAGAGGGAACTGCTCGTCTCACACTTAAATGTACTTGCAATTTTCTGAAAATTATTGACAAAGACAAGAACTGTTAGGCCTGAGGCTGTCCTTAAGGAATTTATTAACAGAAAACTATTATACACAACAGTCTTATTTAAGGGCAGATTGAAGTGAGTTTGATAGGTCTCTGAGTATTTTGGTTTTGAGTTTGATCATGAAGCGAAATCATTCTGGTGTACTTCTCTTTCTTGCTATTTGTCCGTTCACTGTTCTACAACAAACTTTGTTGTAGAGATAGTATGAGGTTGTAACATAAATCAAATAAGGAAATAAAATTCAGAAAATCAACATATGAGAGATTCACATTATTACTACCTGCCATTTCAGGATGAGAACTGAAAAGGTACTTACAAAGAGGAATGTAATTTTTCATTTTGTTTGTTTGTTTTTAATTAATTTACTTCAAATAAGGACCCTCCAAAAGAGAGTGAAAACTGAATGCCCCTTCTGGATTTGAAATAAACTTTCCATAATAAATATCATAGTTACTGTGTAAGTTACAGTGTGTACAAAAATGGACATATACCCAGCTTGGCCTGTGTGCAACTGAAAATACCGAACTTGACCCACAGATATTGTAATCACACGACTGTACAATTTATTTCCAACACCAAACTAGGCTGAAAATAAATAGATTATTTGAATGGATATTTACTTAGTGTTAATCTATATATTTATATGTAGAATACATTTGAACAACTTTGTTGCATAACATGTAATCAGATTTTCCCCTTTTCTCTTTTAAACAAATTATCAGACACAGGAAATATCCTATTGTAGGTTATAAAGGCTTTAAAATGAAAAAAAAAAAAAAAAAAAAGAGCCTACCTTAAGATCTGTTGAAAGAAGTAAATCTTTAACAGGGGGGATTAGAATTCCACTCTCAGATATTGCTTTATGAAAGAGACCCTTAGACAAAGGAGATAAAACCTGCCAAGAAGGGAAGAACAGAAAGTTTTTATTCTACATTAGGGTCCTTATCCCATAACTTTGTGCTTGACTAAACTGCTGGATTTGGTGGGGAATTACACATTTTAATGTGCTTGCAGGGAAAGTGTCCAGACTTAGCCCAATGTGCCATTAACTTTACTTTCAAAAATCAGATTAAGCATGAAATGTTACACTAATTGAATTTTTGAAGATTTTTTTAAAGAGTTTAGTTTTTAGTGTGTCTACTGCTGCATACATACATGTGCAAAAACAGAGCAAGATCCTGCAGATACACCGAAGAGTGTGACAGATCCTGGATCTCCACCAAAGGGTTCAATATTTTCTTGGATCCACCGAAGAGCTGCCACTTGATCCAAAAATGCCCAGTTCCCACGAGCGTGTTCATCCCCAGTGCTGAAAGAAAAGCATTATAAGCCAAATTCTCAGGAAGAATAAGAGTTCTTTTAATACTAGAATAAAATAAATCTCACCAAAAGCCCTTCACAGTCAGATCTAAGCCCCGCTGACTTACCTGTCTCTACTGTTTGCTCACCCACACACAGCTGGATCCCTGGCCCTTATTTTTTGCTTCGCACACCAAAAGATGGAAGCAAAGGAAAGAACAAACGTCCTACCCAGAACCAAAGAAGGCCACCTGTGATTTGATAGCAGGCTACAAGCAAATGACAGTGCAAATGGAATTTATGGACATTTCTTAATGATTTTAAGTCCCACTGTCAGTGAGCTACGGACATTTAAATCACTGTAACAGGAAGAAGCTGGTACAGAAGCTCAGCTGATTTAGAAAACAAAACTACCCAGGCTTTAAACACGATAGAAAGTATTTTATAAAAAGTGAAATAGCTCATCTTACTTGAAGAATCCAAGGAGTCCAAGTCTGTACTGAATTATTACTACCACGACGTTCTCATAGGCTGACAGTGCAGAACCATCATACCTAGAAGCACCACCGAATATAAAATTGCCTCCGTGGATCCACACCATTACCTTGGAGAGAAAAAAGGGTGAGATAGGCTTTTATACATTGCTTGGTAGATTTCATTTGAGAAAGGAAGACAACATCAGAGAATTAAAAACTCCAAATCACTGAAGCTCAATGGGAGCTAAATTTTAGGCTGGTGGACTTTGAATTTTACATAATGATATTATTTTTGCCACTGCAGCATCACATTTTCAAAAGCAATTAACTGACTTAGGAGCTATGGTTAGGTGCAACTTTGTGCAACACAAATCTGTGCAATGGGTTTACGTACAGGTAACTTGTCCTCCTTCTTGGAGCCAGCAGGGCTGTAAACACTCAGATACAAACAGTCCTCAGAAGTTCGGAACCGCAGGTGTTTTTCTTTAAAGTTTCTTTCAGCTGTTTTCAAGTAGGACAGATCTTGAGGACATCTTCACAAAAGAAAGGAAATGTGACTATTAGTAATAAAAATGCAACAGCAACCAAGTAACAACACACACTTACTTTGGCCCCACAGACTGAATTCCCACAGGATGCTCAAACTTTGTGTTACTTATGCACAGCTCCATAGTTTACTTAAAAAACTGAATTATTTCAGCACAGTTTAAGGAGAAAACTTGATTTCCAAAGAAAGGAATTTCTGGTGGTTTCTGGCCCCTCAGTTTTAATGAAGTATTTCAGTACTGGCAGCGTATTCCCTGCCAGCCAATACAAGCTTCTTACCAAAAATCAGACTTCTGTACCCTAATAAACACGACAACACTGAGAAATGTGAGCAGGGCATATACACAAATGAACGGCTCTCACAGCGGTGGGTAAGAAGTTGCATCTCTCAGATCATCCCAGGGTTCAGGGGGTTCAGGTGGAGAAAACCTCAAGGATCCAAGAGGGGGTTTTGCAAAAGGAATCCCAAGGAAAACATTTACAAGTCTGTCTGTCCCCTTCACATTCGTTTGTCTCCCTTTGAGCCGTCCAAGTGCAATAGTCACTTCAGGCTCGGCACCATTCTGTCCTAAGTATCACATAAAGAAAAAAAAAAAAAATTGCATCTTCATAATTATCAGGTAGACTTTTCAATGAAGCATTTTTACTGACTGTTTGATTCAGGATATTTCAGCATATTCCCTTCCATTTTGTTCAGTTTTCATTTCACTTTTCTGGAATGACAGACACCCCCTGGCAAACACTTCTATAGCTGGCTCTGCCCATGACAGTGGGAGCTAGGTAATTAGTCACTGTGCAAGATCATAAAGCTTAAAAACAAATTTCAGAGCAACCAGCAACTGTCAAAATCATCAGCATTTTCTAAACTTATCAGCCAACCAGATCTTAAAAAATATTTTGTTTAGGTAATGTCAGATCTAATGTCAGAAATGTTTTTCCTTTCTACCACTTAAGACAAAGTTTTATTTTCATAAAATCATTACAGAAATGGTTTCATCTCACAAAAACAGTAATAATTGCATCAAACTTATTAGGATACTTTTGCAGATCACTAACAAAAATATAAGAGATGGACTGCCTTTGAAAATCACTGCACTGAAACTTGTTAGTTGCAACAGCAATAATAACAGATTTTGCATCTCACCTTCTGCTCCGCAAGTGATGAAAGTTACACTACAAAATAAAGCACAAAGCAAAACAATGTGGCTCTGACGAGACATTTTTCATCCCCGTTTGGACTCTAGATTATTTTCTGTTTGTATGAAGAAGAGAATGGTACAAAGGTCCCTGCTGAGGGCATTCAGAGCAGGGAGTGCAGCTAAATTCCCTTTTGAACAAGCACTGCACCAAGCACTTTCAGAGCTGTACTTGACACAGAGCATAAACATGATCCCTTAGTCTGAGGCACCTAATCATTACCTGATCCTGAGAATGGGCGATCTGAATATGACCCAAAACCATCTCTGAACAACAACAAAAGGTCAGATCATAGTTAATCTGCTGTAACTCCTAACAAACAGAGAAAACGGTGAAGCTCTGAAGAGGTTGCAGAGCTGTCAACATTTAAATAACTGTAAAAAATCCACAAAGCAACAAAAAGCTCACAAAAACCACCAGTATTACAGATTAGAAATAACTAGAAAGTAGCAATAAAAAAGAAAAAAAAAATAGTTCATTCTTCCAGAAATTTTAATGGGGGCTAGTCTGTGCCTTAATCAACATTTTATGTGCTTTCCATCAAGGTCTCCAGCTCTAAAATAGTTTTGGAATTTGGTGTAAATTTCCACCGTTAATTTGTAAATTAGCCATTCATTTGGGAAATGGGCTTGTTAGAGAAAGTCAGCTCTTCTTTAACAAAAAGGGTGGCAAATGAGATAGGTAACACAAGATTTTCAGTGCAAGAGAACGCGGAGCTACTTGCTATTTCTCATACAGTTCCTGGGTCTCTGGGTTGTGGTAGCTTTGGAAAACGTGCCAATTTCTCATTAATTTCACCCAGAACTGTGCAAATACACATGGTAGAACATAACATAGCACAACATAACATAATCCCACTAAGAGTAGGTCAGCTCAGTCAGCTTTGTTTTTCCCGAACAGCCAGAAAAATTATGCTTGCCAACAGCTTTTACCATCCAAAATAACATACACTAATTGAAAGACCAAGTTAAGATAACAAAGGATTAGATTAAGAAGGGAACTTTAATGTCAATGTAATCTACATATTAACTGAATATAATACAAAACAAAGAAGGAAGCAGAGGTAAATGGAAAGTTTGCTCACAGGTAGTTTGCTTGCCTTATTTAAAATCTCAGCAGATGTGCAGGCACGTCAGTGACCTTCAGACCAGGCCCCTCTGGGCCAGCTCCCTGCCGTCTGGAGCACACCTGAGGTTGACCGCCTCAGGGTGGCAAGGGCTGAGCAACAGAACACAAATATACATCTTTGCTTCCAGCTCTAATGTCTTTTGAGGCAGCAAGTCTCAGCTCCTTCCAAATCCTCCCTCCTTTCTGTCAGCTGCCAGGGAAATGGCCACCCTCCGCCCAGGGAACGCCTTCACCTCTCTTTACCCCTGGCAGGCACAAAACAAAACAAACCCTATACAGGTCATTTTTTGCAAAGAGAAATCAACTATACGGTAAGGAAGCTAAAACAGATAACATATAGTGTGTTCACACAGGAGTATGTGCTTTCACCCCATTATAAAGGGCTGTATGAAGCTAAAATATATTGTTAATACACTCTGTCACTTCAGCTTCTGTAAGTTTGCAGGGTTTTTTAGCTAGTTTGACTTTTCCATTTAAGTAAAAGAGGAAATAAAACATTTCTATGGCGAGTATTTTGTATTTAACACTCAATTCAATGTGCCCATCCCCGAGCTCCAGCGGCCCCTCACAGACGCTGCCCCCGACGAGGCCGCTGCCGCTCCCCCTCAGGGCTGCCCAGGCCGCAGCGGCCCAGCGGCCCCTCAGGGTCGAGCCACCCTCCGCCCGCACTTCCCCTTCTTCCCCACCGGAGGGCGCTCCCGCCACGGGGAAGCGGGGGCCGGCCGCCCCAGCGGCTCCCGGTGCGGCGGCGAACGGCGTCCGGGCTCCTTCCTGCCGGCGGCAGCGCAGGCGGGGAGCGGCCGCCATGGTGGGCCCGGGGCCGGGCGGCGGGGCGCCGCTGGAGAACGCCAACCCCCTCATCTACCGCCGCTCGGGGGAGCGGCCGGTGACGGCGCGGGAGGAGGACGATGAGCTGCCCGACTCCATCGACGACCGGGAGATCTTCGATATCCTGCCGGGAGCGGGGGGGCCGGGCCGGGCTGGACCGGGGGGGTGCGGGGCCGGACCGAGGCGGTGCGGGGCCACTTTCCTTAACCCGGCACATCTCATCCGCTCCATTAACGACCCCGAGCACCCCCTCACCCTGGAGGAGCTGAACGTCGTCGAGCAAATGCGAGTGAAGGTGAGGCCCGTCCCCGCTCCGGGGCCGGGATGCGGGACGTGCCCGCCAACCGCAGGGCAAGCGCTACCTCTCATTAACTTAATTAGTTCCTCACAGCAGCCTCACCGCAGCTAAACATAGTCCTTAAAAAAAACGCCCGGGGAGAAATCTCTGAAGCGGCAAAGCGCCGCCTCGGGTTGCGTTTGGCGTTAAACGCCGCCTGCTGGTTTGGGGCCAAAGCGGTGGGTTTTTGGTGCAGGGGCAGCGTTTGTTTCCCCGCAGGTGAATGACGCGGAGAGCACGGTGGCGGTGGAGTTCACCCCCACCATCCCGCACTGCAGCATGGCCACCCTCATCGGCCTCTCCATCAAGGTCAAGCTGCTCAGGTCCCTGCCGGAGCGGTTCAAGGTGGGTCTGGGGAGCGGGAGGGGGCGATGGCGTTTGGAACGGGGGGGGAGCACCCCAAAGAGGGCCGCGGGCTGAATTAAAGGAGCAGAATTAGGGTGCTGTGGCGGTCGGGACACGGAGGGAAGCAGCCTCACCCCCCTGCCCCCCGAAGGAGGCTTCAGCAAGTGGGGATGCACAATATTCTGTGATTTTAGAGTATATTTTACTCTGCTACCGTACAGTAACTGGTGGTGGCAAGAATGGCCCCTTTTTTCACTTTTTGTTATTGTCATAGTCAATAGTTTCATGTTGAGCTTCCAACGTGGTGTTGACTTGTCCCCTTCTTTTGCGGTGGTTTTTAGCTGGATGTCCACATAACACCAGGAACACACGCCTCTGAGCATGCAGGTAAGGTTTTTAGTGCTCTGTTGTGCAGTCGCCTTTATTATTTTATTTATTTTTCAATCTTGCAAATTGGAGAGGGGAGAGATGCCCGCTCGTGCAGGGCAGTGTCTGGGACTCTGTGTGTGTCAGCTTCTGGGGCTGTCACAGATCCAGCGTGTGCAGGGGTGACACTGGGATGTGTTCTGTTCTGGGCTTCAAACAGCTCCCCGGGCAACCCACGCTCCAGCTGCAGGGTGATTTTGGGGTTATGGAGGGAAGGGGGGAGGAAGCGAGGGGGGATTTGTGCGGGTGTTTCACCTACGCACGCCGAGTCAGGAGCAGCTCCTTCCTTTAACTGGCAGTAAGGTGCAAGCTTTGATTGTTAGACTGCAGCTCTGCAGGCTGCTTGGCATCTCCAGAGATACCAGCCTACCCGAGAACGGGAGCAACAGCGTGTCTCAGCGTAAAATAATTCTACAAAGACATTGTATGCAGTGTTTTGATGGTGTGTTTTTGTGGTTTTTTTTCTGCACAGTTAACAAACAGCTGGCGGATAAAGAGCGTGTAGCAGCTGCCTTGGAGAACTCTCACTTACTGGAAGTGGTGAATCAGTGTTTGTCTCGATCATAACTGCCCGATGAGGAAATTGTTGGTGTTCTGCTATGACAGATTAATTTTGTATATAAGTGGTGATGCTGGTGTTACCCTCTACATATGTCTATGAGCAAAATAAAATTACTTGGATTTTCTTAAATAACCGTCTCATTACTTCTTCAAAAATAGTACTTAGCTTACAGGCAACTACAAAAATATAATGCAAATTGTCTTAAATTTTATTAGTATTGCATAGGTAGGATTTTTCTTTAAAAAGATTTGTCTCAACGTGTGTTTAACCAGTTTCTCACTATCCAAAATTGGTTATAAACTGCATTTTAGAAGTGGATTTTGCACAATGGACTCCACAAGTACCCCAATTGACAGTTA
Organism: Scolopax mira; assembly: GCA_004320125.1. Classification (NCBI taxonomy): domain Eukaryota; kingdom Metazoa; phylum Chordata; class Aves; order Charadriiformes; family Scolopacidae; genus Scolopax; species Scolopax mira. The sequence continues at coordinate 383,460 of BJBW01000880.1, forward strand.
AAACCTTTACATTCTTATGACCGTTTTGGGCTGCTAATATAATTTTAGCTGCAGACATCAAAAAATGTGTAAGTTTATGTGTGTGAAGTTGTAACACATTTGAGGAGTAAGCCCTTTCAAATCATCTGCCTGGTTTTTATTATACTAACTTGGATTAGCCAAATGTGAAGGGCTCTTTAGATATGTATAAAACAGGATTGATTTTTAATGACTCATTCCTTGTAGTAGAAAATACAGTGTCTTTAAGGTAGAGGGTTTTTTTCCATGCACTGTGACTATAGGAGAGTCATTCATGGTTTCCAGTATGAACAGTTCAGCTGCCCTCTGCTGGAAGACTCTCCTGGTAAAGTTTGACACTAAAATGACATGTTTTGCTTTAAACATATTGAGATTTCATAATAATAATATGTAGCCTATGCTTCTGCTCCAGGAAATGTGGGATTTAGTAAACTATTGTCTTTGGCAGAAATTGACAATAGAAAAAATCATTAAGATAGAATTACAGAATTCATTTGGACTTTTGTAAAAGATGTTTTTAATTGTGGATCATGTGGAAAAATAACAACCTGTTAAAGAAATCCTGTCAGGTATTTTGGTGCCTGCACACGTGTAATGTTTCCTTTGTCAATCATCTGGAGAGTAACAGTTGTATGTTTTATAAACCAGATTGCACTCACCTGTTTGATGGAAACGGTTTACACTTTGGTGGTGTTTTCTCTTGGAGAGTCTGAGGCTGTTTTAAAAAGGGTGAAGCTTATGAGCACTACGTAAACCACAGCATCCTAGTCCAGTCTGGTCTGTGTTGAGCAGCTGAGGAGCCCGAGGCAGTGGTGAGCCAAGCGTGATGCTTAAAGTCACCTAGCCAAATAGGACAGAAACCAAGACAGATCTTCCCATCTCAGAAATGAGGCCCTTAGTTTGCACAGGGCTTCTACAGAAAGTCAGCTTTAATCTGCATATTTGCCTTAGCATCCTTGGAATGGTCAGCACGTGGCTGGACGTATGAATGAAACTGCAAATAAAGACACTGTTTATGTAATGTTAATGTTGGGAAAGGAGCAGAACCACCCTGCTGTTAATGCTGCCTGTCCTCTGCCTCTCTCCGAGCCAATGTGTTCCGGTACTGGCACCACACCTGAAACTTCCACCGTGGCGAAGGATGCAGGCAGGCAGCTCAAAGGCAGCATTTTGTTTGAGTTTTGTTTTCCAGGTTGGTGTTTGGTTGGGTTTTTTTTAATAGAAAATGAATTTTGCCCTGCCAGGGAGATAACAGAAGGATGGCTAAGCTGCCAACAGATTGCTTCAACCTGCACTCCAAATAGAGAAGGAATCAGGAAATTATGCTTTGTTGAATCTCTCTACTTGGCTTTCACCACTACATCATAGTATTGTTAAATAATTTATTGGGCTGCTGGCAACGTGCCTCGGGAAGCACATCATACACCCTGGGGGTGCGCTTGGCACCATTTACCTTTCCAGAGAAGCAACAGTATCGAGTTAGATTGTTTAAATTTATAGCATATAGCTGGGGGGTGACTTTTCAGCAAAGGGACTCTATTGTGGGATATCAAAGAAAAAGTCTGACTTCTGCTGCTCAGGAATGGAGAATTCTGTTACGGCAGATCTGGCATGTTTCTTTAAGTGATGTGATGTTATATTTATGAGTTGATGGAAACAACAGTAAGGACAAACCACCATTATTTAGCTGAAGATAACGGGTCCTCCTGCCCAGGCTCCCTCGCTTGCAGACTTGCTGAATGAGAAGGTACTGCCAGTCCTAGCAAAAATCTTCCTGTCCCTCCTTTTAACAATCGTTAGCTGGCTCCTGCTGTACGGAGATAAGTGGGAGAAGAAAACATTAATTGGCTACAAATACTTATTTTTAGACTTTTATTTTTCCAAAAAGCTAGCCCTAAATTTAGCCTCTGGAATGCTTTGTAATAGGACACATTCCATCAGAAACTGTGACCCTTTGGAGCAGCTGTGTTGAATACAAACAGCCTCATTCAGGAAAAATGCCAGCAGCAGGCATCTGTTTCCCATTCCTGGGCTCTGGAGAGACTTCCAGGGTGGCTGGATGGCCCTCACGAGCTCCCTGGGGCAACTGCTTGTGCAGTGGGAGCTCCATAAGGCAACTGGTTGTGCTGGGCGCTGCCTGGGAGCCCACAGACCAATGCGGTGGGTGCATTGGGTGCTTTTGGGGTCCCACCACAGACCTCCCTCCTGCTGCTCCCTGCTACCACCCATCTCAAACTTCTCAAAACTTTCCATCCCCCTCCTCCCCCCTGATTCCGTGAGCAGCAGGGAAGCAGCTGAGCAGCTCTGTATGCAACACCACAACTGAACTGTCCATAGAGGAACCTCACACTTCTCTGGCAATATTTCTTGTCCTCCTTGGGTGGAGCGATGTGTACCACACACTGGGAACTGATAGTTATAAAAAGCTATTTCAGTCTGGCCACGCTTAAGATTGATGTGTTTACCTTAATAATGTGCTTTGATAAAGATCTCCCTCTGGAGCTTTGATTTATAAATGACATGTTTTACAATGTGGGATTTTTTTTTTTTACAGCTGTTAAAAACATTTCCCTTTAGCCTGTCAGGCAGACAAATACACCACTTTCCCTTTACAAAGTGCAGAGTTTGGTGTAAATACAGACTGAACCAGTGGCAGAGTCAACTTCTTTCCCTAAACAAAAGTTCATAGCAAAATCTTTCAAATGTTATTATGGAAAGGTAAGTGTCAGCAAAGAGAATCAAACCAGGGAAAGCTGAGGCTGCTACCTGTCTCGGTCTCAGTCTGCTGGGATGTCTCACAGCCATTTGCCAGCAACATTTAATAGAAAGCACATGAAATAGTGGAAAATACACTATGTTTTTACAAAATGTGCAAGTAGCTGAGCCCTGATTTTGTCTGACACACATCAGTAGCTGCACAAGACATGGTCTCACATTCTGTAACCTTCTTGCCTATTTCTCACTATCAATTCATACATTTCTTCTTTTGTCTCCTACCTGCAAAGAGCTTTTGTGTCCTGTGGCAGGCTGTCTCCCTTCCTTGACTTTGTGGATCATAGGCACAGCCCCGTCTACTGCAGTGAAAACACCCTGGTGGTTTGGATGGTTGGAGACACTGCTCTCCCAGCTTCGTTCCACACACTCCTCAGGGTAACTTGCTGGTTGTCCCATGGGTTTTGTTGCTTTTCAGCCTCTGGTTGCAGCACACACAAGCTTCAGATGCCAGGGCTGCCCTCCTCAGTACAGAAATTAAACCAGTCTCTGGTGCCTGGCGTTAGCTCAGCTCCCTGTGCAGGGCTGGAGGGGGAGAACAGGGCAGAAGTTATATTTCCAGCAAGTCTGTGGAACAAATATAGGATGGGAATGGGAGAAAGAGAAGGAACAATATCTTTCAGTGCTGCCTCAGTCTGTGGCAACATGAACAGGAGTTTCCACAGTCCTTGGGCTTTGTCCTCCAAATTGTGGGGGAAAAAACCAAGCTCCCAATTTGGCTTCTTATGCCAGTCACCTCCCAGCCCTCTGGTTTCCTCATTCCCGACAATCTGGCTGCCTGAAGGGGAGATTCCCACGTGGGGCCTGTGGCCAAGGCACGGCCACAGCGTGGTCCCCTCTGTCCTCTCTTGCTGGGCTGGTACATCCCTCCCGCTGCTGCGGGCAGCGAGCAATCCCTTGCTGTCCCACTGCAGGTGGGTCACAAGCAGCAGGAGGACAAATATCTACATAAAACTAGCGCTTTTAGTTGAGAAAGGGAGATGCACACCTTCCCAGATGGTCAGCACGGTGGCCAAAGAGCACGGCAGCAGCTGTGACCACACTGAGCCAAGCAAGAAAGACCCAAACACCCAGCAAGTCATCGCTGCCAAACACTCTCTGCTGGACCTGATCCTCCCTGTTGTTTTGCTGTAACTTCAAGATGATGGTTTATTGTAGCACTTTTTTTTTCCCCTTCATCTACCCAAATTAGTTTCATCTGGGTTCCCATCAGATGTGTCACACATGGCTGGCTTTGACCAAAATAACCTCGGGAGGTTGCTTAACCCCAGGCTGCCTGGCAGCTTGATTTCCCTACACTTCTGCTAATGGAGGAGCTGGCACATGCTCTGGCTAAGGATTATGAAGGTATCTAAGCAGCAATACTTTTTATTTCCCTTGCAAAGTGACAAATAAATCACCCGTGTAGCCTGAAATGCTTGCAGAGAAAAACAATAAATGCCAATAAATTCCAAGGTTTTTTTCCTAACAGTTTTAATAGAACAAAGCTAGTTTTATTACTGAAAATCAGAAAATAGTTTCATTAACACTGCAGCCAACTTTTTAAAAAAAACCACAATTACTTTTGAGGTAGACAGAAAATAATGATTAGGAATGAGTCATACAAATTGCTTCTCTTCAAATTGGTCCTGACTTATTTTCACAACAATGCATTTCAGACATTATTTTTTGAAACATAAGTCAATAATGTAAAGAGCCTGTCAAATTCTACTTTATTAATCATTCTTTCTAATGACAAAATTGACTGGGAGCTGGAAAGAGGAGCTGTTATTCAAACCATTTCTTCCCCTTCCCCTTCAGACTCACCATTCTGGGTCTGATCCTGCAAATTTAGAGCTTTAATTGAGGTTATACTCCGGATTATATTTTTAGCATAGAAGTGATGAAGTCTTGTCACATCTATTTTTGCCGGTAAGAAGAATATTGGGCCGCATCTAGTAAAACAACTGAGAGTTAATTTTTTTTTTCAAACAAAACAAAAACATTGTGTTGGCTTTAACTTCAGTCACAACTGTCTTACTCTAAATATGCCATTTGCATGTACAGGTTTCAGTCCATGTGTAGTCTCAGCACTTACCTCCACGGGTGATGTACTTGTGCAATTACCAAGTCATATAATTAATAATTTTCTGCATTTTATGGATTACTAAACAAACACCCTAGCTTAGATGCATGCTATATACACATCAGTTAATGTGTCGTACTAGCTTAACACTTGCAACATATCCTACTAATCCTTAAAACTGCAGGAACTTTGCTAAAATGTTATGAAGACGGTACCTTCCTCCGACATTTCACTCGGATCCAGTCTTCATCCTCTTAAAACTTGCCTGAGTCTTTCACTGACTACAAATAAATTGTGTCTTTTTTTGGCTCCGGTGCCTATCGGGGCAACCCCAGCTTCACCACCAAGGAGGACAGGATGAAAGATGCACCGTGGAATGAATCGTGCCTCAGTCCAGCTGGGAAGAATGGAAGCCACCGCACAGAATGGGCTCTGGAACACACAAATAAAAGAACGTGCCAAAGAAAGGAAATACATAGATGAAAGCTGCCAAGACTGTGATGTAATGTCTCCAATTAGCTACATTTAGGGCTGTACCAGAAAAAAAAATGCTTGCCACAGAAACTGCAGTGAGCAGAGCACGTGCTCTCCCAGTGATGGCACCCTGACAGACGGTGCATATTGCAGGGGTCAGCAAAGCTTCCTGAGGCCTGGTCAGCACAAAGCCAGGTGAGAAACAAGGGAAGATGTCTTCATCCAGCATCTCAGGGCTCCTGCTGCCTCTCCAGGCTGGAATTGTCCCCTCACAGCCCAGAAAGTAGCCTGGCACCTCTGTCTTCCTCTGTCTGCTGGGTTTGTCTGTGGACGCCTGTGTTGTAGCTACTTGCAATTAACCAAATTAATCTCTTCACATGCATAAAATCACTGTTCGCTGTTCACAGTATCCCTGCCCCTTCGTACAGTGATGGACTGTGCATACAACAGGGTGCCTTCTCCACTCATAAAACCTCTTTTTTTTTTCAAGCTGACACAGTTTCAGCTGAACTGAGACACAATTTATTTCAGCTGGCTTGGTAATTATTGAAGCATTCAATTTTAATTAGGATGATGGTTAATGAATTCTGCCATAAAATCGTTTGTGGGTTTTAGTCGTTCTAAAAATCCAAACAAATATGCAACAGATATAGAGAAATAAATAGGAACAGTATACAATGCATTGTTATGTCCTTTCAGAGCTAATGAAGGGAAGCCTGTACATCGGTATGACTTGACGGCGACAGGATGACAGAGTCATTTCTCCAATGAACCGTTTTCTTCTTATAAGGCAAAAAAGCACTGCATCTGTATGAGATCATCTAGAAAAGTCCTCCTTCCCGAAAAATACTATATTCTTTTTTGTTGCCTAGCTACATGCTGCTGTTACCTTAGAAGGCTGTAGATTCATCTCAATGATTCTGGCGGTGCTGATGTGCTGGAGCAGAGGAGTAATGCAAATCTACAACCCTTGCTTTGGGAAAGATTATGAAAGAAAGGGGTGAGTGTGGAAAGCAACAGCCCCAGCAGAAAAGCAATTTACTGTATTCATCATATTCTTTTTGACATTAATTGTTGAATAAAGACCATTTTTCCCCCACAGCCTTGGGTGTGCATGAGCAGGCTCTGAAATCACAGACTTGATGCCTTTGACGTGAGAGTCTGATGCTGAGGAAGCGTTTGCCAGGTTCCTTAATTACTGCTGTGAGTACGTGTAGAGAAGGGAAAAGACTATCAAGGGCTGGATTCTGGTCTCATTTTCAAAAATGTAAACAGGGAAAAATGCCAGGAAAGGCAACCAATTTGCTGAATTTTGTTACCAGCAGAGAATAGGGGGAATCACCAAGTCCTTCTTTGAATATAAGTAACTTGGATGATTTGGAAAATTAAGGAAGTCCGTTTAAAATGCCCAGAGATTGACATTGTCATGCGCCTGTCAGAGAAACCTCTGATGAGCAACTCTGCCCTCAAGCAAGAGCCATGTAGAGATAGAGAGCTGAGTGATAATCCCCTGGCATGTGCCCAGCAGCTCAGGAACGGGGTTGGTGTTTCCATGTTTCCATGCGCTGTTCACTGCCTGTGGGGAATTGGCTCACGGGGGGAATAAGAGGAACAGGAAGAAAAAAATTATTTCTTACCTGCTTCTCTGTAACTGCTTTGCCTAGAGAATGGCCTTGATATGTGTCAAGATTTTGCAGCTTTATCTTTAGGGCTGAGAGGCTTTCTTTAGCACTGGAGTTTTGATACAGCTTCTCCTAGTTAGGGCTGGCTTTGAAATTAAGATCTGCATTTGCTTTCAAAAAATAGTATTTTTCAAGTCTACTGTCTGTAACCCTCTTTATATAAGGGACACACTACACACCATTCTATTTACCTCAGTTTATGGTTGTGCTTGCTTTCTGTATTTTATCATGAGCCTAGACTCTGATCATTTTTCAAGATAAAGTGGTAGATTATGAAGCATATTGTGATAATCATAACTATTATTACATTCTTTCTCAAGAATAAAATCAGAAAGAACTTTTCAAATTTAAAGTGAAAATTAGAAATTTTGTTTGATTCCATCTTGCAGTAAAAATTTTGGAGCTCTGCACCAGAATACGTTGAATGGCAAAGCAGGCAATGAGACATTTGGAGAAGCAGAGATGCCTGTTGCTGCTGTGATGCAAGTGTGGAATTTGCCAAACTCAGCACATACCAGCCAGACAGATCTGAGTTTCTCCTGGAGCAGACGATAACATCTCTCACATCCAGATTCCTCACACTTTACATGAACAATTCCATGACACCACTCACCACAGGAAAAAAACACCACAAATTCTGCACTGGCTTATAAAGAAGTGTAAAGCCTTTCTAATTCAAATTCATAAGTTTCCCTGTGGCTGGGAGGTTTTGTCCCTGCTTCAAGCTTTCATTTGTGGAAACGAAAGGGAAATGGAGTTTTCCCCACTAGGGAAACAAGAACAGACTTTATAACCGAAAGCAAAAGGGCAGCTGTGCTATAATTCTGGTCCCCAACAGGAGCTTTACATAAGGTGCAGCAATTCTAAGCATTATAAATGCACATTTGAGCACAACCCAAAAGTTCTCTGTGTAGGAAAAGAGAGATTTAAAAATACTCGTCCTTTTTTTTTTTCTTATCTAGTACACAGAAGAGGGCAGCACAGTTAAGGTTTCACTTTATATTTCCACAAACATTACAAATTGTGTTTCTGCCTTATGCCCATCCCTCGGTGACGGATCGGGGGAGTTTCCTGCCCATTAAATCCTGAAAAGAGAGTTACAGTGGTACCATGAAAATGTTACTCACTGCTCAGTTGACAGAGTGAGCAGATGCTGGGAATTCTCAGGGTTCACAGAGAAAGCAGAAAGCATCACTGTCAGCTGTGGAAGTCCATGGGCACATACAGTTTGGGTAATCTGTGTTTCTAATTCATTTCTTGTCTCCTAATTTCTAAAAAAAGAAGTATTAGAAAAGATACAGAGAAGGGCAAGTAGGGATTGTGTTTATAGCAGGAGTGCCTGAATACTCTTGTTTCCTCAGCCAAGGGAGACAATTACTGCAGAAAGCTATAAAATCAATACACGTATGAAGAAGACATGAGGGAAATCTTTTCTCTGCTTCACAGTAACTGGGGGGGTTGCAGGATATCAAAAATCTACATGGGTTAAAAGCTCTTAGAAAAATATGCAAAAGAAACACATCAAGGGCATCTGAACAAAGGAATAGTTTTAGCCTGTTGATTGTATGCGGGGAGCTTTAATTGTGTTTATCATGTTCTTATTCAGATTTTCTTGTTCAGATATCTGGTACTGACAGCTGCTGGAAACCAGCTGTAAGCTGAGTCCGACCCAGTGCAGCTCCTTTAATTTGTTATTGTAAATAGATTCATTCCTCCTGCCAAGAGCTACTGCTGGTAAACAATAAATCTTCCATTTGCCATTTGCTTCCTTACCATGAAGTAGTTCTCAGACAGACAGACATCTGCTTTGCTCACTCCTTAAACCAACTGTCTGTTGCAATCTGTAAATTCAGAAACCTCTTCATGGTATCAGACTTCTAGATATTTCTTGTAGAGAACCTCTGAAATCCACACTAAGGAGTATACATCCCCCAGGAATTGTAACAGGATATTTAGCATTCCGCTCATGGACGGACGATGTATGTCACCCACATTGGGCATGACAGATCTAATACTGAAAAAGAGGAATCAGGGGTGATAAAATAATTATGGAAATATCTTAGGTCATCTTCTGGTTTTACTCCAGGCTTGAAATGCAATAGGGGCAAACAGCTGATGACATACGGTACGTGGTAATGTGTCCGTTCCGCGGTCGCTGAGGAAACCGAGGGGGTATCCAAACACTGGCTCTTGTGGCAAGAGCACTTACCATGTCAGTAAGAAGTAAACTTCAATCTAAAAAAATTAAAATCAGGGCAAATTTGAAGTTAGACTGAGACACAATGCCTTTCCCAAGTATATTCTAACAGGACAGTGAGGTGCACTCTGTGAAAAAGCAGGGGGGGAACTGCCCAGGCAAAAATGAAATTAGATACGTCGCTTGTGCAAGCTTTTTTTCCAAGCAATGATTCACCTGGCCCAGCTGGGCAGGAGGTTATCTGGGGCTGGAAGTTTCTGAGCTTACTCAAGGCAGTGAGAAACTCAAAGCTGCAGTAAGATGAACGATGTTTCCAATTATTCTTATCCCAAGTTATTTTTTGCACCCTTGTCCAAGAGTTTCAGAAAAACAGAGGCCTTTGCTTTATGTTACAAGCAATGAACTTAAAAAGTACTTATTTTATCATTTTCTACCTGAAAAATGCAAACACTAGTATTTTTTTTTTGCAGTGCCTATCAGTGACCCTTAGAATTTCTGGTCTGGAGCTGAGAAAAAGCCCAGCTGTGAGAGGAACCAACGGGTAATTAATTTTGTAGATATAATAATGGATTTATTTAGGTTTCTGCTTGCATTTCCCCCTGGGCACACCCTGTGTGAGCTTTCTAAGCTATGTTGATTCCTATTGACTCCAAAGCTCCTCCTTCTCACATGTTATTGTTGCAGCCCCAATTCACAGCCACCACTACTCAACCTAAAATATTACCTGTCATTAAATGCAAGAGCAATTAGGAGAAAAAGCATAGCTCCTTGGCCAAAGGGGGGTGCTGCCCTCCCCTGGCAATGCCCAAACACAGGTGCAGGGCGGATGAGGCATTTATCAGGTTTTCCCACAACAGAGTTAGTGCTGAGTCTGAAAAATCCACCATTTCTACAGTTACACAGTTGAAACTGCAGCCTGCTTTCACATCCCTGCGTATTAACCCCAAGATAATGCAGCAGACCAGATGCTATACCTGAAAAGGTCTAACACCTATTTGCATACAACCCCCAAACGGAAACAATCAGCCCCTTATCTGTTCAGCACACACTAATCTGCACTTTTAAGGGTGATGGTGAGGAAAATTTGACACCACATTGGCACCAAGTCCTACTTTCTGCAGAGTAGGGAAAAAATATTTGGGCTTGTTAGTTTTTTCCCATTTCCCTCTAACTTTCTTGCTTGGGTTAAAAAAACCCAACACACTTCCTACTGTTGCCTCTGTCTCTTCTTCCACTGGCCTGGGACTGTCAGTTCTGTAATTAAAATAATATTAAATGCTGCCATTTCTGTTTTAGTGCAGGTATTTGGGAGGGAGCCAGACTCATACTTCTGCTGGAGTAATGCTTTATGTAACTTGGCAAGAACAGACCTTTGTGACTCTCTCTGGAGTTTGTATAGAAATAACTTCACCCACATAATGGCTGATTAATTAGACTTGAGGCAGTGCAGATGAGTTGCAAAGTAAGGAGAGGAGAAACCCACATCTTCCAGCGTGGAGCCACGCTGAGAACAGCGCTTCCTCCCAAACCTCACTGCTGCTAATCCAGTGCTTGGGCCATACAAAACATTTCTATTATTCCTAATTCAATATAAAACAATTCCAGCATAAGACAGCAGCAAAAGCAAAAACTGGCTTTCAGCAATAATACTAATTTAATGTAAAAAATATGAATGCTATTTATAATATGACATTTGGTCCTGAACAAACGCTGATGAGGTAGAATCACACATAGTTAATTCAACCACCACCATTCTGCTTTTTTATCTGAAAATTCAAAGGAAGGAGGTTAGGTGTTAGGTTCTACATGCTTAGTTATCACCTCACCCCCTGCAAAGTCTGTGCTTGTCATTTATACTGTGAAATGCACTCTGCACCTAATAGAGCATAAAGAAACTCCTGGCACAAGCCTTATTACCCCAGGTATAAATAACTGGAAAAAGAGGATCAGACTGCACGTTTTACATTTTCCATATGATAAAAGGTACTCAGGCCAAGAGAGCACACTAGGAGTGGACACTGACACTTCTCAAAACCCAGAGGAAAACTAACAGGGAAAATAAGGAGAAAGGGTAAGAAAGGAATGAGATAAGAGAAAAAAATAGCAACGAGGTATGCTACAAGAGTAAAACACAAAGATAGGCACCTTAAGTGAAAAGCATATGAAATAAGGAATGTGAAAAGTGTATGAAGATGCAGTGAAACTGAAAAAAAACAAAACCAAAGTAAGCCCTTTTTAGAGGGACTCCGCACTATATAAGACATCAGTGTTCCTTTCCTAAGTCTCAGATCAAACTTTTCCATGAGACCCACACAACCCTCCCCACCGATGCTGGTGGGGGAATGTGAAGTTTGCGGATGGTTTCACAAGCGGGATGTTACAGCGGCTCCAGCAGGACCCAGAACACCCTGATAATTAGGATGTACCTGACGGGGGTCCCCGGACCCGAAATGCCCCTGTGCTTCAGCAGAATTTCCTTGTTACTTTTATGAAGCCGTGCTCCCCTGTGCAGGGAGGATGCGGGTTTGACGGCAGCCCCTGGCTGTGACACAGCCACCGCAGGGGACAGGCACCCGCATCGCTGCGGGGCCACCCGGCACTCAAGACCCGCAGCCGGCACCTCGGCTACCAACCAAATTATAAAACTGCCAGTTTCCATTTCAATACGTAAGGAACGGCACAGCAGGCTTACCAAAAATATCAACTCTACAGTACGTGTCTGAGCAGCCATTTAATCAAAACTAACCCTAGACCTAGAACCCTAGAACAATAGAAAAGAAGGGTAGAAAAGCAAGACAGGAAAATCTCTTATAAATATAAATACATTTCCGTTAATATATCTGCTTGAAGCACAGTCGCACTGAAGTGGAAATGGAGGGTAGGTGAGAAAGGAAACGGTCTGAAAATCCTTCAAAGAAAGGAGAAAATCAGCACATCAAGCCCGTGGTTTCATGAGCCCCACTGAAACCAGCAGGTGCCAGGGTAATGTATACATGACTATATGGCAGCAGTTAGCAGCAAGCAGAATTACAAGCTATGTGAAGAAGCACGTTAAGTGTCTCAAGTGATTAAGCTGAATTATCTGTTAATTCCTTCCAACTTCACAAAATAGCTGGACCTATTAAGATCAAAGGAGATAACCCTGTTACACGATCTCCCCCCCGTCTCTGGCTCCAGGCACGAAGCCCTGGAGCTGGGGGGGGGGAAGGACAGACAGACCTCCCTGCCCTGGCACCGCTGCTCCCCGCAACTGAGACGCGGCCCCCGGGGAACCGACGGAGCCCCTGGGGACCTAATCCAAGGCCATCTCACTTTCCGTTCGAGGTGGCAGATGCCCAGCAGTCTCCTGTGCCCGGGGGGTGCTCTCTAACCAGCAATTCATTAGAGGGACCTGGGTGCTGGCACAAACCACCACTTTGCGACAGAGTCCGGAATTTTTGGGTATGATTTCCATTAGGTATTCTTTTATTTTCAGTCACTTTCCCTACTGGAACGCTGATCTCTCAAAGTTTTTATTTAGCACTTTTACGTATGCCTTTCCTGCTCTGTTTTGGCTAGTAAGGGGTCTCGCTCGCGTTTACATCATTAAAATATTCCTAATTCTCATCAGCAAAAGGCCTGGAATATAATACGGGTTCTTTATGTCCTGTCAGTGGAAGTCCCCTTTTTAGTTTGGTTCCAGTCAGAGGTGCTATATGTGGCACAGAAGTGGTCTTCGGTTTTGAGGCTTCTCAGATTTCCCCCTTTCACACAGAAAAAGAATTAAAAATACCCCCACTTCACGTGTCAACTTCTAAAGTTTGAGCCTGACACACAGTGGAGGCACGCAGCAAAGACTGCCCCCGGAGACTTACAAACCCACTCCGAATATTTGAAGTCGACTGAAGACAAACCATTTTCCAAAAGGTATTTACCTAATTAACTGTGTATAAATAAAGATTAATCGAGATGGTTTGGCAGATTCCAGTTTATCCAAGTTCAGTAGCCACGTCGCACTTCAAATGTTAACCCTGATTTATTTCAATATGATTTAAAAATGCTAACCAGAGGTTTCTAATTCAGTTAACCGAAGCACTCACTTCGTTTCACCACCAAACTCTGAGAATTCGAACTGACAGGGCTATTTTGGTTGCTGTTTAGAGAGACGGGGAGAGAACACTTGCCGCAAGCACTTGGTGATCTTTAACTGCCACATTAACACTTCGAACCGCAGTCACCAGGGAGCAGGGGCCAAAACCACCCCAAGAGCCTGCGCTGGGGAATTATAATTAGCTCCTGAAAATAGCAGAATATTCACTCACTTATTTTCTAGGAAAAAATAAAAAATCCATTCCCTGTGGGCAGTCCCTTTGAAGTATTTTTCACGATGATCTTTGTCGCTGTGAAGCGGCCTGAGAAGTTTAACGTGTAAGAAAAAAGGCCGATATGGGCTATTCAACCCCATAGCCCAACCCCAGGGACTCTTTTCCTTCCTTGACTTTATTCCTTACATCGATAACTTAATTTCCACCACCTCCCTATCTCTTGCCTTCTTTAGCTTTCTTTCTGCAGCTGATTTGTAAACCCTTAAACTTTCCCAATCCTCTGGCAGCCGCCCAGCGGCGAGCGGCCGGGATTTTCCGGCAGCGGGCAGGCTGTGATCTCCCTCCCGGGGGCAGGAGCCAGGGCCCTTCTGGCGGCCTCCCCCGTTCCTGGTTGCTAAGCGAAGGGCGAACCGTACACACCATGCGGGGGGAGCCCCTCGGAATACCGCTGCGCTTATCTGGCGAGCGGTTCTTCGCCCCGTCACACGGCCATGACTGTGCCGCTCGGGAGATAAGGCTTTCACTCTCACTTCGTTGCTCAGGTGAAAGCAAGAGAAGAATGTGACCTTTAGCTTTTACATTGCCCTCTTAAACCGTTCACACCGTATGCGGACACACCGACAAGCTTGTGAGCGCAACACCTAGTAGAAGAGCTTAGAAAGAGCTAGTAGAAGCGATTCAAATATTGCAAATTTGAAAAAAATGTATTTCCTAACGCTATTGTAGACAGCAGGACTGTACCTAAACCCCGGACAATGATATAAAGCCTAGCAAACCTATCTGCATACAACGCATGGCTTACACAGCGAATCAGAGAATCACAGGACGGTTTGGGTGGGAAGGGACCTTAAAATCATCCAGTGCCACCCCCTGACCTGGGCAGGGACACCTCCCACCAGCCCAGGTCCCTCCAAGCCCTCTCCAGCCTGGCCTTGAACCCCTCCGGGGATGGGGCAGCCACAGCTTCTCTGGGCATCCCCGGGGGAGCGTGGGGAAAGGGAACCCCCCGGGGCGGGACGGAGAGGGGCCGTGGGGCAGCCCCCGGCCATCCCGGTCGCGGAGCCCCTCACGGAGGAAAGGGAGCCCCCCCGGGGCGGGCAGGAGCGGGGCAGCCCCCAGCCATCCCGGCCGCGGAGCCCCTCACCGACCACGGGCCCGCTCGCAGCCGCCGGTGCCGCCGTGGGCGGAGGCGCTGCCCACGTCCCCGCGTCACGGCGGGGCGGGCCGGGCCGCGCCGGCGGAGCCATAAAAGGCTGCGCGGAGCCGGGTGGCGGCAGCAGCAGCGGCGGCGGCTGGGGGAGCTCCTGCGGCGACACGGGCGATTACCGGCGGGGAATCCCTTCCTTCCTCCCTCCCGGCTTCCCGTCCTCCCGCGGCGGAGCTAAGCGCGGCGGAGCGGCGGGCACCGACGGCTCTTCTCTCCCCGCCCCGGGCAACCCCATGACCCTGAACCGCGGCGACAAGGTGCGGTGCCTGGAGAAGCGGAGGGGCAGCATGCCCTTCTCGGCACACCAGCACCTGCACCGGCGCAGCATGCCGGTGGACGAGCGGGACCTGCGGGCCGCCCTGCCGCAGGGCGAGCTCTCCGGCCTGGTGCGCTGCACCTCCTACAGCCCCGGCGAGCAGCACCGGGAGAGCTGGGCCTCCGACTCCTCCGACTCGGTCATCTCCTCCGGCAGCGACTCCGACGGGCACCTCTACAAGGTGATCCTGCTGGGCGAGCACGGCGTGGGCAAGACCAGCCTGGCCCGCATCTTCGGCGGGGTGGAGGACGGCGCGGAGGCGGAGGAGGCCGGTAAGGGCGCGGGGCGGCGGCGGCGGGCACCGCGGGGGGCGGCGGGGTCCCGGGCACCGGCGGGGTCCCGGGCACCGGCTGCCGGCGGGGACGGAGAGGAATAACGCCTCTTCTCTGCGCTTCTCCGCAGGAAATACGTACGACAGGTCCATTGTAGTGGACGGCGAAGAAGCATCCCTCGTGGTGTTCGATATTTGGGAGCAGGTACCGACACACTTCAGATGTTATTTCTTTGTGGCTTCCTCAGGGGTTCGCTCAAAAAGAAGTCGAAGCGGAACAGCTATGTCTGTCTGCTCCTCCCATCAGATGGGTTACAGGAAAAAAACCAAAACTAGAATTCCTACCGCTTTCTTCTCTCCCGCAAGTAATTCCCTGTAGCCGGACAGGCAGTTTAAAAGCGGAGTAAAACCGGAGCGTGAGCCCCGTGTGCTTTGAGTAACAGCGGCTCCCGGCAGCAGCCCGGGGAGTGACTGGAAAACTACTGGAGAATTTTGTTTTGTAATATATTTTAATTAAAAAAAAAAAAAAAAGGAGGTTGGCTTACTGACTCCTTATCATAAAGCTAAGAAAAATACTTTAAAAGAGTTTACAATAATTAAATCATTAACCAGACAGTATTGAACAGATTTTCTTTCAGTACACTAAATCTATGTCTTGCCTTTTGTTTTAGGATGACAGCCAATGGCTTCAGAACCACTGTATGAAAATGGGAGATGCCTACATTATTGTATATTCAGTGACAGACAAAGTTAGTTTTGAAAAGGCCTCCGAGCTAAGAATCCAGCTAAGAAGAGCAAGGCAAACGGAAGACATTCCCATTATTCTTGTGGGCAATAAGAGTGACCTGGTCAGGTCCCGGGAAGTCTCGGTTGATGGTAAGAGACACAGTTTATTTAAACAGTAATGTCTAAATTAGTAGCAAATGCTATGGAGGCTCATGGTCGATAGAAATGCCGTGATTCTGATGTAGAAAAATGTATGATTTGAGGCACACTGGCTCGTGCTGAAGGACTTGGTACCTCTAAAAGCAGTGGAGGTGGTGTTGGGGGGAAGATTTGTCTGCTCAGAGCAATGCTCTAAACTGCAGTACAAGAGAGAAAGAAGCTTCAGAGCTGCAGCTTTAGCATATTGTTTTGTGTGCGATCCATCTTTAGTCAGTATTAACTGAGAGAGTTTAATTGTATGTTGTGCGCAGCAGCACTTGATAATATCAAGATTTGATAGCTTTTAAGCTATAATAATAAAAAAAGACTATGCTTTTTAAGGGGCAGAGGTGCTGTGTTGTAGAAGCCAGGCAGCCTCTGAAAAGGGTGATCCCATCCAGCCTGTACAATTCCTCTTCTTCTGGGAGTGATTCCATCCGAACTGGTGGGGCCAGGCTCACACAACTCAGTGTGAGCTAAGCAGTTGTGATCAGTGAGAATTTTCCTGGTGTTACGGTCCCTGTGTTAAAAGCCTGCACAGGGAATTGACTGGAGTTCATCAGGAGGTTAGAGCTTTTTTTCAGGCTGGTGGATGACAGTCACTGACTTCAGAACCTCTGTATGAAAATGGGACATACCTATATTATTGTATATTCATGGTTGACATGACCTACTGGTGACATCAGTACTCTCCTCAGGCTTAGAACTTTGCTGTTATTTACCCCAAATTGAACATGGAAAGTTGCACTGCAGCGATGTTCCAGAATTCCGTTCTTACATCTGGAACACTGACCATCTTGCATTTCCAATGCAGTCCTAGTCAAATCCACTGGCCAACAACTTCATGACCTGTAGTGATCAGTTCCATGACTTGACCTTGTGGGCTGTGTCAGCTTCGTTTGTAACTAGCAGGGAAAACTCTCACTTGTCACAGCAAGGCAGAGGTGTGTAATGGCTCAACACCTTCCAGAGGTAAAAACTCTTTGGGTCTGTACCTCATGCCAATTCCTATCAAACAGCCAAATCCCTCTCCTAGATCAGCTTCAGCTCTTATACTCCTATAGGACTTCAGTCCTATAGCTTCAGCCCTATAGGACTATTGTTGCCTTATATTCAGTACCATTGGTCAAATGAGATTTCTGGCCATACCCCAACAAACCCAAGAAAAGTAAGGGGGCAAAACCACGAGGGCAAATTTTGCACTTTCCTACCATATAGTGAAGCTCTCTTGTAGCACTGAAAGCATTTTCCTTACTTTAAGTCATTTTTTCTTTTGTTTTCCTGCACATATATATGAAGATAAAATGTCCATCTCCGCTCATCTCCTTTTCTCTCTCCTTCCAGAGGGACGGGCCTGTGCCGTTGTGTTTGACTGCAAGTTCATCGAGACCTCTGCTGCCCTTCATCATAATGTCAAGGACCTGTTTGAAGGTATTGTTCGGCAAATTAGACTTCGCAAGGACAGTAAAGAAGACAATGCCCGGAGAATGGCCAACACAAAGAGAAGAGAAAGCATAGGCAAAAAGGCAAAGCGATTCCTTGGGAGAATTGTGGCAAAGAACAATAAGAAGATGGCTTTCAAAGCAAAATCAAAGTCTTGCCATGACTTATCTGTGCTTTAGAAGCAGATGTTGCACGTGGGTGATGAAGAAGCACTGCTAAGAGAAATGTCTGGATGATCCTCATGGTGATAACAAGAAGGACTTATCAATTAAGACTCTCGTTAATGCCTTAAGGTGCACAAGCAAGTCTGGAAGTTACACTACACTGTCTGCTTCATTGATAAATGGTTTAACTTTCAAAGTGTGCAAGTAAATGAACTAACTCTAAATAAGTGGCTCGACATGCCCACACTTTCACTGTGTACATATGTTATATATCCTCTTGTCCTGTGGATACCAGAGATGCAAAGATAAGCAGTGGTGATAAGTATCACCATAGACTTGTCTTGTTTGCAGAGCAAAACTTTAACTTGTACGCAGGCTCGTACACTCTTTTTAGTATAAAGCAAGCAATGATCAATCTTTTTAAACTTAAATGTGGGGAGGGAGGGAGTAGAACCACATTAGAATGGGAGAAAACAAATTATATATATATATAGTTAAATACAGAACAGATAGCATTTTATGAAGTTAATTTGCACTTCCATTAACAGTTATTCAATTAATTTGTTACTTGTTTACATGCAGATTTTATAATAAAGTATTATTTCCTGTTATAAACTGTGCTTTTCTCATAGTATGGACAAAGAGTGAGAGCAGTATTTTTATACTGGCATTTTTTCCCTGTATTGGACACTATAGACAGACTATGCAGATTTACATGTGATAAAGTTCTGGAACAAGGTGAATCAGAAATATTCCGTGTCTCTTTAGTAGAGAGTTTCTTTAAGAAGTAAACCCTGCCTGTCTGAACACTCTACTCCAACAGCTCCCCTTGGGAAGGTGCCTTGATCCCTCATATGATTGTTCACCTTCAACCTGTTTTTTTTGGTTGGTGCTGCCCGAAGAGGTCTCTATATAATGCCTTTAGTTACACAGACGTCCGAGCAAACTGAAGCCTGTGCTGTTCTACTTTCCAAGTCCTCTCCTGGCTTGAAGGTCTTGTGTTACAGACACTAAGCAAATGTGAGGGCTTGTGTTTTGTTTTTTAATTTTATTTTCTGGGAGTAGTATAACTTCCTACTTACAAGCCTGTAGATACCTTCCAGTGGTGTCAAGAAGTTCAAGCAGACTGGCAAGGCTCTTGGAAAGAATTGCAGGCTTCAGTTGTGGCACATGGTAGCATTCAGTGCTGTTACAGTTTTTATGTTCATTTTACTGTTATAATTAATATGTTTCCATGATTTTTTGCTATCTGCTATTCAGGAAGCTGAATAGCAACCATGTCTCAGTGAAAACCTTGCGACTTGCTGCATTTGCTTTATAAAAACCTCTTTGTAGGATACATTCTCTTTAAATTAATCCTTAGACATAAACCACCTGCTCTTCTGTCTCTTTCTGCTCTCCCTGCCTGAGCCCAGATCTTTAGTGAGGTTGTTCCAGCTGCCTGGGAGCTCTCTTAGTCCACGATTTTGTAGGGGCTGACCTTTCCCACACATCAAATTTCACCTCAGATCAAGCTTCCCCGAGCTCGAACACACAGGACTGTCCTCTGGGATGGCCCAGTGCTTGGGCATTCATTGGGGAGCAGTTAGTTCTGGGGGGAAATGGCATCTGATTTGCATAGATAATGCTCTGTAGAATTACAATCTCGTGATGGTGGACCTAGCTGGTGAGATGCACAGTTTATCATACGTTGCTGGTAACAGGTCCCATTTCTTACAAAAAGAGGCCTTTACTGTGTGTCCTGACTAATGTCTAAAATGAATCATTCTGTCCCGTTGCCAAAACTTACATTTACCTGATTATACATTTTAATGGGATTTGGCTTTTTTTTTCACTAGCCTTGCTTCCTGGCAAACTATTATCACTGGAACGTCTTGCCAGTGCCAGAGCATGGTACCAGTCATCTATTTACATGGAAGCTTCTGCCTGTCAACACCAAAGCAATTGTTTTAGTCCTGAAAACTCTACAGCGAGAGTGTCCAGATTCATGTGCATCAATTTGACATGTACTTATTTGTGCACATCAAATTTACTTACAAAACTCCACAGTGTTCCCTGTATGTTTGCAAAGCTGCTCTCTTTGGGTTGCCCCATGAATGACCAGGAGAGGACTGACATGTTTGTTTGACTTGTGAGATTTAATTCTACCCATAAGAAATACAAGGAAGGGGATGCAAACCCAGGGTTTAAAGTACAGCATTTCACAAAGTGCAAAACCTAAGAAAGATGGAGCACTTTTATGCTGCAACATCACTGCAGCTGCAAAGCCTCTTCAAGGTCACAGTTACCAGCTGTGATTTCTGCACACTCTGACCCACAAATCAAATGTTTTACTGCGTTTCTGAATTCAAATCTTATCTCTCGACAAGTCCCAAGCCTAAAATATTTCTGAGGTGTTCATTTAAACTGTGAAAAATAGTTTGTATTTGAAACTACATCATATTGGACAATATGAGGCAATCATCTGTGAATGACTCTAAAGAAACTTGGGCTTACCTATAATGTATTATATCAGTTAATATTGTACAATAAAATACTGATTAAAATCCTCATTACATTAATTTTTTCATTCATTTGCTTGTACAGGAATTAGCATAATTCAGCCACGGTTCATGAAAAGGGGGGAGGTTTGTTGTTGCAGGTCTGATAATAACCTGCTCTAGACCAAGATGGTGTTCTATGCTACCCATGTATTATCACTATTTTGCAGAGATTGTGTAGCTCCTGGAAAATTTTCTACCCAGAACAAAAAGTAATTTTTTGGATGTCATTTTGAAGAATTTCCAAGCAGACTTCTTGGAAGAACATGTGCAACACCAGCTACAAGTCAGTAACAGGCCCCAAACTGACAAATGCCTCTAAAATCAACCTTCTTCAAAAGGTTATTTGTATCCTCAAGCGTCTGAAAGTCAGCTATAGGTTTCTGCAATTTGAGCTGATTTATTGGTTGGGACACCCAGATTCTTGTCATTAGTGGGGTGTATCTCCATCATGTGAAAAATAGTGAGTCCCAGACAGCAGTATTTTCTCTAGTTATTATGAGAGTAGAACAGAGTGTGAGGTGTAACGGTGGTGTGAGATTTCTTATTTTTTGCCAACGTACAGCAGTTTTAATTTGGAGGGACAGCTCGCACAGTCATTAAGTCTCTACTGCCTTCACTGCTGCTGCCAGCTGAAGTTCCCATTATTGCTAATTGTGGGGGTGGATTTTGTGTTGGCACAAATCCATTTGGAACAGCTAGTTATTAACAACTACAGTGGAAGGACATTGCCTTTTATATGTGACACATACATTAGGTAAACAAATCAAAGCCTCCTCTGCTTGCTATTGCTAAGCCAGCTCCTGCAAATTCTTCACCATATGAAAAATGTGAAGAAAAATCATTCCTCCATCTGCCAAATCCACGAAGCGTAAAGTCATGTCACATAAATCTAGACGAAACGTTAACTGCTGGGGGAAGACTTAGCGTCACCAAAAATGTAGTTTTACTCAGATGTAGCTTCTCAAAATAGGATAGAAAAAAATCAGGGCATGATCTACATAGTAACATTGCGTAACATCACTGTTCTTCACTGAAAAGGAAAGTGTAGTGAGTTGACAGTGATTAAGAATCCGGTGTATGATAAAAGATTGCTAAGAGGTAGGCTAAAAAAAGTGGAGTAATACTTATGCTAGAATTTGCTTTAGTGCCCTTAATTTTATTCAGATAAAATGTAGAGGCTTAATCGCATGTACATCACAGAATCTGTAGTCACAGTCAAAGCCAAGGGCTGTGCATTCTAGGACCATTTAATCTATAATTTACTGCATGATCTCTGGCATTATAATGGATAATTTGACTCCCTTGTTGCATAAAGGAACATCTGAACTCCAGTACTATTGAAGTCATTAATTCCTAAAAATTAGAATAGTAAATTATGTCAACTGTCCTTTGCTCTATGACATGGACATTGAACAGAGAAGTAAAAGGTAAAAGAGAGAGCAAAGGCCCACTGCTTATCTCCGAGTAAGGTTTCTCTAACCCACTGTTCAGAATCCAAGGGGGAACAACATTGTTCAATTTAAAAATATATGAAGGACTCCAGCACCAGAAGGTAGGAAGCAGGCTAAGAAATTCACTTCAACACTGAGTTCTTCACCAGCAAAATAATGTTAATCATGTACTACTTCCTGGCAGCTGGGTAAGATGGACAGTATGTGCCCTAAAGACTCTCCTCTCTCTTGCTCTTTCTTTTCCTCTTTTTCTTCCTATTTATAAATGTCCTGTCTGAATGAATCATTGGAAACCAATTAGGACCCGGTAGAATTTTTTCTAATACTTTCCATATTTGTAATGGGAGCTGAAGAAGATATTAATCTGAATTAAAATTTAGCAGATTGAGAGACGGATAAACAGAATACATCTGAAGATACTAATTTTCTCACCCCTCTAAAAAAGCTTCTCCAAGATCTGAAGCTGGGGCTGGAGAAAGGACAGGATTTGAAGAGCAAGTGTTCCTGCTTGGAATAGTCTGGCCGGATGCATAAAAATCTCCTCAGCTTGCTTCTGGCAGTAAATCCCACTTTCATCAGTCTCATTACACTAGCATAAATAATTGCACTACCATTAGGCTTCCAGTCCCACTAAAGGTTGTGACCCCTACTTTGGGAACAACAATTTTCAGTTCGTATATTCCTCATCAGAAGAACAGTAATTTTTGTCATGACAAAACTGGATTATTGTAATGCATTATGCTTAACAAAGAGCTTTCAGGAGCTGCAGGTAGCAGGAATGTGGCCATGTTAATTAAGCTGTCTCGGTCAAAATGAGCACCTAACTCCTGTGCTCGGGCCTGGGTTCCCACACATTTTGAGGTGAAGTGGTGATCTGGAAAAGCTGCAAATAGCACTGGCCGTGATTAATGTTGGAAACGCTCCACTTCTGTTGCATGTTTCTTGGCTGACTCCAAAGCTCGTTGAACTCACTCTAAAGTCAGGAGCATTGCTTGATTTTGGGCTGCTCAGCAAGAACAACCTTTGCATTTCTAATTGTAGGAATTCAGGTATCTCATTACAGGTATTTGGGCAGCAACAGTTTAGTACATTTGACGCTGCAATGGGGGCTGCAAGAGATCGTGCCCTATTTATTACTCTTGCAGATCAAGGATGCAAAAAGCATGAAGCAAGAGAAATACATCTTAACTGAACGAGGACATATGGTGAATTTTAAAACCGTGCCAACTTGCATCAGCTCCACTTCATCACAGGCCTGCCATTGGGATTTACTGAGGAGCGTTCACCAACCTTCTTCACCAACCAATGAAGAGAATAATGTTAACTCTCTTTGGGGATCAGCCAGGAGCCAAACAGCTTTCTCAGGGGTTTTTCAGCTATGAGTATCTCAGTTGTAGGGCTTCTTTGTCACACGCTTTTCATGTCAACTTCACTTTTATCTTTCCAGCCCCCATTGTTACACATTGTCACCCTTGCAGCGGTGGCTCAGCGGTGTTCTGGGGACGGGGACGTGGCGCTCCTCCACTGCTGCACGACTCACTGAAAAACATCAGCTGTCAACAGTTGTAACACGAACCTGGACCCCTGCTCGCTGCTTGACATAATAGAGTCTAGATAAAAATGTCAGATTTTGCAGCACATAAGTCCCTGATTAAGACAGCACAGCAAATTAAATCACTTCCTCCTTGAATGTCAGGGGTACAGCTGCTTTTCCAAAGCAAGAAGGAATGGAAGATTTTTAGCTAATCTGTGTATGGAGAAAAAAAGGAAAAAAACCCATGCAACCTGACAGTCGCCTCTCACTTTTACCCTATAGTCATTTTTTCAATGGAAGACTTTTCAGCTCTGGAGGATTGTTGTGTATGAGCTTCTGCCCTCTGAAGGGCAGACTCTATGATTCATAGAGTTCTTGGATCTTTCTTCTTCCTACCCAGTCCCATATGGAAAATCTTAGAAGTCTGACACCAGAGATCTCAAGGAAAACAGATCAGGTGAAAGGTATGAGTAATGGAAAAGTTTCTGTGATTTTGGAAAAACACTAACAAAAGCATTTTGTTTAATAAATTTACATTTCTATGCGGGGTGTCCAACTCACAGTCCACAGCACTGTGGTAGCCCATTAAATAAAAAAGGAAAAACTGGTTAGAGAAACAAGGAAAACACAGAACTCGTTAGTCTTTATCAATTTTCTGTGTTTCTTTATCTATTTTCTGTGTTTATCTTGATACTCTGCAGCAGACCTAAAGTCACAGTTTGTAACAAACTGCACAGAAGTAGAATTCAAAAGCTGAGCCATTTGAATATCGAGCAAAACCCTGAATGGCCAAGTCCTCAAGAACAAGGATGTAGGATGCAAATACGGAGCAATGTACCTTCTGCCTTCCCAGAGATTTCATTAACACAATGTCCAACTCTTTTTAGATTGGTTCCAGAAAACAGCACGTGTTATATTCAGAAATATATTCCAAACCAAAAAAGTTTAAAGAGTTTTTTAATGAAGAATTTTATACTCAGCCTTCAGAAAATGAGTTGTAAATTAAATTCTTAGTTAACTTCTACAGATCCTGAGTTGGTTAGTAATTGGTTCATTTTTAATTACAAGATAAATAATTAACTAACGTGTATTTATTATTTCACATGCAAAATAACATTCTGCCCTTCAAGAGTAGGATGGATTAAGGAGAATTTTCATTTTAACTAGAGAAACAAGGAGTTGGGTGATTTCCTCTCCCTTTGCTGTGCCCCTTTTAATCCCACCCCACTCTCACCTTCCCTCTCACCCCGTGGAAGGAGGTCTCCAGCCCTCTGTGGGACCCCTGCAGTCACCAGTACATTGCCTGCTCTTCTGCTTTCCATTTCCTGCTGAAGGACTGTGCTTAAATAGCTGCTAATAGAGTATTCGTTGGAAGAGTACGATGTTGAGCAGATGGCAAGCCCGAAAGAACAAACCACAGACAAATTTTGACAGGAGTTGAGATGTTATGAATACTGTAAAGGCAGATTTGTATTCTGTGTGGTAACTTCAGGTCTTTCTTGGCTGGACGAAGATTTTTAATATCCTCCTCATTATTAAATGTCAGCATTTTGTAGGCTTGTTTTTAAGAGTTTTTGAAGCATTCGGGCACTCTAAACTTGCAATTTTATGCTAGATGGGGTTGTCTGGAGGTGAGTAAACAAAGATAAAATTATGTCTATAAAATGACATTTGTTTTACATTGAGTTTTCTTGGATTTTTTACTTTGGGCATCATAGGAAGACTGACTTTGTGTTGGCACCTGCATAAGTCACAGTAAAAGACTGAGCAAAAAGGAAAGCATTGAAATGAAATCTACATGCAATTTGGAATTTCCATTACAGGGAAGAGCTGGAGCATTTATGAAGCAACCCACCTCTGACTTTGCTGCTGAAATTGCAGATGGGATATGGAGTGTATAAAGGGCCAGAGAAGACCTGAAGGTCCAGATGCAGCCTCTGCTGCCAGCGGTTCTCTTCCCACCCTCTCCTGCCAAACGCAGGGGCTTTTGGGCTGAAGCAGAGAAAGGGAGGGCAATCAGGAGAGGAATAAAACTATCACTTGCACTAATGTCTTGTCTCTGAGCTGCTTCAAGAAGAAACCGTGGCATGGGGACTGCCTTCAGCAAGGAGCTGAGCCTGAGGAAGACGGAGTGAAAAGTCTCCAAGCTGCTCACACAGGAGTTTGTCCTTCCATGCCCTTCCATGCTCGGTGGGAACCTTCCTGATCTCAAAGCATCACCTCCTCCCTTCCTCCTGTCCTCGCCCCAGCTCATAGAAAGGGCTATTTTTAATTCACTGATTGTAAAGCTTTCTTTCCCAACAGCAGGATAGAAGTTTAATTAAAACTCCACCCGGTAGTAACATAATCCAGCAAAATCCCATCCATTTCAGGGGATAAACTGAACCTGATAAGGTTGGTTAACCAAAGCGATACAGTTTAGGCACTTTTCTGTACTCTTCCTTGAATTTAACCTATTTCTGTGAGAAAAGCTGCCAAACCCATTCAAATCTCTAACACATTTTACATGGCATTGAAACTGGCTTATTAAGGTCACTTAGATCACTTAATGGATTAAGAACATTAACTGCATTTTAATATCAGTGTTTCGCTTATCCTTTGTAATTTCCACAAGGATGAACAGAAAAAAAACCAAAAAACAGCTAAGTTCCTCACACTCCTGATTTCCATCCCTATCTGTAGGGCAGAGAAGGCACAGCACCTTCATTGCTTAATGTACACCCAGCTTTATAATTCCTTATTCAACTGAGTACTATTTATGCAAATGATGCTATTAAGATCATGGGGCAAATCCTGCTCTTTCCTGAGAGTCAGCAGATTCAGACGCTGGTTTTGGGAGCACTAGCACATGCCTAATGTCAGCAGGGTCACCCGAGGTGTAAAATTGAATGAATTATTTAAAAAGCTGTTGGTTTGGAATTGTGTTCTCGCTCTATATAGGGAAAACAAAAATAGAATTTGGCATGGTGAGAGGGTCTATGTCATCTCATGAAAATGTATGCGATGTTTGCAGGATCAGGGCTATGTTTTGAAAAGAAAATAATTGCAGAGCAATTTCTGAGAGACACAATCGCACTGTGGCAAAAACATGAACAAGCACAGGATAGTTCTTCAAACTAATCAAAACCAAAGCCAAATAATTCCTCCACTCATGATTTGTTTTGCTCAGTTTCAGGAGCCACATAAATAAGATAGATCAGGTGCCCAGTAATAGAACAAGAAAGGATTACATTAATTACTGATAAATTCAACCCTGTTGTGGAAAATTCTCAGCACTTACAGTTCATCAGTTAAGAAATCATTAAAATAATAAACTTAATGTCACATAGACAAAGAACTTTCACAGAGCAGAATGGAACTAAGAATTAGTTTTCCAAAGAAAGGGATGTAATTTTAACACATCATTTTAATTCTAAATCCTGCAACTTTATCAAAGGGATACCTGAAATTTTGTTTAACATCTTGCTTGCCCATTCTACCTTTTGGAGAGAAGTGATTATGTTGGAATCTTTCTTCTATTAGAAATTAAGGATCTAGCTATGGAGGTATGGGGAAAAATTGAAAATGTAAACTAGATGGAACCCACAGGCCCAACGCAAAAGATATGTCTTAATTTTCATAAAATTTCCAATTCTATCTTGTGAATTTGTAATAAAATTTAAGACTAGCAGTATCAAGGGTGTTTGTTCTCTGTAAAAAGCATCAAGTTAGACATAGTATTTGGATGGTTGGAGCCTTGAGCTTCAAGGTGAATGTTATGTTTTTTCACTTGTCTTTCCTAATTCTGACCCATTCCAAGTTCAACCAGTGTATCTTGGAATATGGATAGATCTGGATCGAGTTGCTCTAGCTTCCAGAATCATTGCTTGATGGGACTCCTTTTCACTCCCCCCCCCACTTCCCTAATGAAGAGAGTGTACTGAGGCTGGGAACAAGAAAAAGATTGAATGACTCCAAGAATGATGTGGTAGGAAAAGGGTTTCCTGCCCATCCCTGCTGGCAAATACAATGGGTTAAATGCTAACCCTGATGAAGCCACTAAGTTTTCCCTTCAACCTGACTGCAGCCAAGAGTTGGGTTTCTTCTGTCATTAAAGATGTAGTAACTTGAAAAAGCACAAGAAGGAAAAATAGTTCTAAGTGGATTTTGCACAAATTAGCAAACTAGGCACAGAAAGAATTCAAAACCTGTCCCTCACGTTACGTGTTTTGCACAAGAATGTTTTGACAGATGGATGCATTCAGACAGAAATTGAGAAAATGAACCCAGTAAAGGTTTCCTGATTATTTTTGTTTCCAACATCTCAAATATTTGAATGACTAAATGCAAAACTATGTTTCTATGTCTGGGAGGCAATTAACAACAACAAAACTGCAGAAAAGTCTTTCATTTCATTTGATTAAAAATAGAGCAGAGGTCAGAGTTCCACAAAGGCATATGCTCCCGCCACGCTTTATGCTGCAGAAGAGCTTTACTGAGTTCAAAGGACCAACTTTAAATTAAATCTTTAAACATATGCTGGGGGATTTGGAGAGCTCTTTGCCAGAGAGTGCACATCCTGCCTCCCAGCCCCTCCGGGTGACCCAGCTCAAGCCACCAGGGGAAGGCAGGACTGAACTAAGACTCAGATACTCCTCACTTGAGAACAATATTTTAAATATCCACAGCAGAATTTATCAAAGCTCTTCTATCACAGCTCTCAATGATTACAGCCCTCCTGAACAAGCTGATGTGCATTAAAGAATGAATCAGGTAGAACTAAAACTGACAGTTTTGCATTAATAAAGGCAACTTTAATATTGCTCCTTCCTGAGATGCTGACATTTACACACGTGCTTGATGCTGCTTGAATAAAATTCAAAGTAACATGTGCATATGCATTTGTGGAGCTACTGCTCTGGTGACTAACTGTGGTACTGAGGCATCCATTGTGGGATTACCCCTCTTCTCATCTAAACCAGGATTTTTTCCTCAGAATAATTTATTTAAAAGACATTAGGATAATACTGATAGATTAAAATAGTGTCCAGTGCATACATGAAAACAAGAAAAATCAAAACCATGCATCCACTGTTGGATCATGTTGCTTTATATCATGGAAGCAGTCAATTAAGTTTAGTCAATTGTTTTAGTTTACTTTATATCTGGGATGCTGATATAAACTGACAGGCTGAGAGTTGGGGTTGTTCAGCCTGGAGAAGAGAAGGCTCCAAGGAGACCTTATAACAGCCTTTCAAAACCTGAAGGAGCTACAGGAGAGCTGGGGAGGGACTCTTTGTCA
>BJBW01000880.1:412279-464163 GCA_004320125.1 Scolopax mira
TCTTTAAGGTCCCTTCCACACCAAACCATTCTATGATTCTATGCAATTAACCCAATTTTCTGACACTGAGCCAGACAGCAATCACAGTTGGCTTTCAAAATTATTTTTCCACATATTCTTTCACCATACTTTCGAAAAGCTTTATTTTCATTATTTCTAAACAAATTAGAAGATTGAATTCAGGTAAGAATTTTTTCTAGATAAAACATGTTCTTTCATTGCATTTCAAGATGTCCAAAATAACTTTTACTGTCCAGCTACTGAGCGTTTCCTTTTGATGCCTGAAAATACTAGACACAGAATTTTATTCTGACCATCTTTAAACTATAAAAATTCCCTAGCTTGAGTTTATTAAAGACCAAGAAACTTGACTGTTCTTGTACCCAGCACTGACATCAGCTGAGTAGCTTAGACCATAACCCATGTGCAGAATTAGAGATTGGTTCAGAACTCATTCCTTAGCATTAAAAGCAACTTATTTTAGGAAAATGAGTTCAGATAACCCTGATGAGAAACCTGACACAAAGACATTCCGAATTCCAGAGGATTCAGTGGAAGTTGCCAATGTTCAGCACATTTAATTCAAGATTAAATCCTCTACATTCAAGCTTACTCTATCTGCTTCTAGAAACAGCCTAAACAATTCCTTGAAGTATGGCCAGGTTTCCAGCCACTGAGGTCACATATAAAGATTAAACACAGAATGGTGTGTTGAAGTTGTTAACTTATGCAAACATTTTTGGTATATATTTCAATGAAGTAGATAACTTAGAGGAATGTACTTAGGAACATTGTACAAATAAACAGGCAATTATTCATATTAGAAAGAGGAGAAAGGAGGACTAAAGTGTGCCTTAATGCATATTGATCAACTTCAGAATAATAGGACTAACTTTCAGGGAGAGATGCCACTGGTTCAGACTGACACTGGTTCCATTGCTCTAAAGGGAAGATGTCGTCCTAGTATTGCCAGAAAAAAAAAAAATTATCTATATTTGATTTTGTCTAAATTCAGAGGTTAATTTATCTTTCCAGTTTTTATCTTACTATCAACACTATCTCATTATCAGAAAAGAATATGCAGAGTTACCTGAAAAATAGTGTCTCATTCTCACTGTACCATAAAAACGCACTCAGGATTTGAGAGGTATTGTTTTCCCCTCATTTTCACTGTTTAATAGCCCCAAAGTCAATGAAATGACACCACTGTAAAACAGGTATGAGCCAGACCACCCTGGCTCACCTTCACCACCATAACCCAGTGCTGCTTGCAATAAAGTTTGCAGCATATAAAAAAAATAAAAATCACTTTCAATCTTAGGTTGCTATGTGCTTTTAATTCCTTTTGTTCTTTCAGGCCCCTATTGCTGGTATCCAGGAAAGACAAGAAAAAGCCACTAGTGTCAGATAAAAATATATTGATTTCAATATCTGTCTTCAGCAGCCTCCTTTTGCCTTATGTCCAAGATAGCCTTTTATACTGATAGCATTTTTCAAGCAGATCAAGATGAGGAATTCAGTGTGAAAAATGGACTAGAAAAGCTTTGTCTAGTCTTTATTTACTTAAAATAATTATTTGGAAAGCATCTTTTCTCCAAGAAAACTGTCAACAGAAACACATAAGAATTTAAAAAAAAAAAAAAGAACATTTCACAGAATAATTTCAAAAAAACTCCAAAAAATTTGGACTTGAAAATGTTGCATTGTAAGCCCACGGAGTCACACTCCACTGCATGAGCTGGGGTCCTTAACAGGGCAATGTGCACCCATAGAACACCAAAGTCTTCCCACTTTTACATGTCTAACAAGTTCCTGATGATTGTGCAACAAAAAAAGTTGCACAAGGATAATAGGGAGGTTATTTCATAGAGGAGAGAGGAGCTGTCAGAGACGACTTTCTAGAAGGCTCTGGGGATCTCCGAATACATTCTTTACTACTTAAAGCCATAATTTTTCAGGTTATAGTCAGCATCTCCATTTAAAACTAAGAATTAGGCACAACTAGCCTACCTTTAGTTTTACAATTACTGTATTATATAATCTTTGCACAATAAACAATGAAAACCAAACATAATATCCTAAATTGGTAAGTATAAAGACTGTTGACTAGACCCACACAGTTAAATTACATATTGAAAACAATTTATACTGTGTACTTCTCTGAATCTCGGGATCTCATAAGGCACAGGGATTTTGGAGAAGGCATCATAATTATTCAAGAGAACAAAGTCAAAGTCTTTTTAACGTAAATATTATGGTCCTGCTCAGCCTTATCATGGAGCTTGCAACCAAACCAAAACAAATGTCATTGGTACTAGGCTTGCCTTTTAATTCCTAACAACTGCTTTGACTTCACTAAGTGCCCTCTGTGAGAATAACACGTGGTTGTTCTCCTGCCCAGACGTAAGCACCATCTGCCATTTAATAGGTGCTTCAGTGACTCATTAGTCTGTGCTTAAATTGACTTTGAACAGAACACTGCCATTTTATTGCTGCTGTGCTTCACACCGCCAGCTCGGACCCTTAAAGTCAATACTGACAATATCAATATCTTGGAAAACAGTTTCCAGACTTATTTCCAGTCTAAGTATTGTTTCCTTCACCTGGCACTTTCTGAATTCACGAGCACACAACGCAGTCCAAATACAACTGCACTGATTTCATGGAGTAAAGACAATGTGCCAGTATTGGCTGAAAAATGTCTTCTCTGCAGTTCTTTGCAAACGTAGCAAGGTAACACCAACATCCCCAGCTCCATTCTAAAAAGGCACACTCCTTTATCTCAGAGATTCAAAGCTGAAGGTTTTACAGATCACATGTGCTAATCTTTTGAAACTTAGTCAAACATTTTCATTAAAATAATCCAAATTATATAAATAATACAGTGTTTATACCAAAAAGTTCAGAAATCATTTGCTCTCCCAAAGAAAAGACTTGAACTGAGTATCAAAAGAACAAGTATAAAATGCTGTCCCTCCCCAAAGATAATCATAACCATCCATGTGGGAAGGAAAAATACCATGCCTTACTCTTTGGGATTAGGGCATTCTTTTAATTTGCCATTTGGCATTTTGACCACAGTAAACAAAGAGAGAAAATATAGAAACCATGTGACTGCTTGTTCCATAGCCTTTTGCACACTGCTGCTCTAGACTTGCTTTCAGATGTCAGTACAAAGCTGCCTGCTCACTGATGCTCAGTAAGAAATGTCAGGGAAGAGATAAGCAGACTAAAAGGAGACTATTTTAGAAACATGGACTGTTCTATCATTAGTTCTATAGATAAACTTTCCGACATACTTTTGAACAGCAACTGTTATTGCTTAGCCAAACGTAAAGTCAGAAGGAGAAGTATTTTAACATGGAAGTAGGGATGATTTCAGGACCTTCATATAGTGTGAGATAGTTTAACCCTGTTAGGTAGCTGGTTTAAGCTCCTAGTGTACTTAAGTCTTTATGTTAAAAGTATTCTTCTTGTCAGGGGAAAAAAAAAAAAAAGAAAATATAAATGTAAATCTTCAGGACATAAGTCAGAAATAGGAAGAAAACTACTTGTTTTCCACTAGACCAAGTTGTTCAGAGCCCCATCCAACCTGACCATGAATGGTTCCAGGGATGGGGCATCGACTACCTCCCTCTCAGTAACCTGTTCCAGCATTTCACCATCCTCATTGTAAAAAATGTTTTCCTTGTACTTAGTCTGAATTCACTTCCTTTTAGTTTAAAAGTGTTACCCCTCATCCTATGGCTCCCCTCCCTGACCAAAAGTCCTCCCCAGCTTTCCTGAAGCCCCTTTAGGGACTGGAAAGGGCTTCAAGGTCTCCCCAGAGCCTTCTCTTCTCCAGGCTGAACCCCCAATTCTCTCAGCCTGTCCTCACAGCAGAGGGGCTCCAGCCCTCCCAGCATCTCCATGGCTCCCTCTGGTCCCACTCCAACAGTTCCTCATCCTTCTGATGTTGGGGTAACACCCTAAGTAACACATAATGGACATTGTCAAAAGCTGGTGGTGACAGACAAGATAATACACTGTTTTCTTGCCTGTAAAGGCACACTCAATCTAGAGATCATCTTCACCTGCAAACGTATGTTAAATTGATCTTTTTTCACAATATACTTTAAAAGCATGTTAGTTATTTTTAGAAGTCCTCTTAGTCATATCTAAATGCATCTCCAAAGGGATTTAATTTAGACTGCGATTAATTTTCCTCTCCCCTACACAGCAAGTACAAATGGTATAAAAAGCTCCTAGATGAAACAGGAAGCATTTTAAAGCCAGCACAGATGTCAGGCACTCATGATGCGAGGCAAAAATCAGCACAGAGTATGACCTATTTGGTACTATATTCCTCTCACATTGCTATAAATCAGGAGTAACTCCTGGTTTATTATGCTGATGAAAATTAGGCGTGAGCCAGGGAATAAGGATCTTGATTAATCACAAGAAGTTTTTTCTGTCTGAAATACTTAGTTGTCTTTGGCGTGATGGCTGCCTCAGTGCATTCATGTGGCTTGCATCGGTCATGCTGCTTTGCGTCATGTCTCAGAAGGTGGCTTTTAACAGCAACATTTGTTGTATTGTAGGTGTTATAACAGGTTTGCTGTGCATTTCCATACTTTTGTAAGAGGCAAAAGTTACTTCACACCACAGCAGCACAGGGATTCATAGTGTGAAGGCTAAATGAGTTTTAATGGGTACTTGTCATTTGCTGCAATCTGTAACAAAAACTCTCAAGAGCAAAGAAAAAAATAGGTGGAGAAACATAGTGCTACAATCCATAGTGCTACAGTACTGACATTTAACATAATAGCACTTTCCTAATGCTTTTTCTACATATTACTGTTCCAAATGTTAACCCTTACATGGTCGTCTCCTCTTTCATATTAATGGGAATAGACTGCATTGAGTTAGACACTTTACTAATGTTTACCCCTCAGAACGATCCTGCAAAACACTGATGGAACTCTCATCCCTCGGGAAAACAGTGACACACATTCTTCACCAGGCAATTAGCAGGGTCCTTTGGGATTCCCCACGAATGTCAAACTATACAGTCATTTAATTTGCATTTAGCAAATGCTACCTGACTGCGTAAGCTATAAACACACAGAAATCATCCACTATGTCTAGAAATCCCACTTATATTGGCATAGAAACAACGGCAGAGTCTGGCTATGTTTTCACCATAAAAACAGCTACCTCTAGCATGGAATACAAGAGCTATTTAGCATCTGTTTAACGCACATGAAAATGAAAGACTGGGCTATTTACTTCAAAGTAGGTTCATTTTGAAAAATTAAGCAACACCATATTAAAATAAATAGAAATTAAAGAATGGACATTGTTTATATTAGGGAAACTCACTGAGTTAGATCAACAAGGCCATGGCCCCTCTAAGCAGTGTATCCATTTGTTGGCTACTTCACACTCTTGCTAGAGGCAAGAGAATTTGGTTTTACTCACACCAGATGTTAAAAGAAGAATATTTTAGAAACATCTCCACCCCTGAGTAAAGCCCTAGTGAGAGGCCAAGGCCTCAACTCCTGTTTGAGCAATTGCTGCATTTCTTGGGCCATAATTCTCAATGCAAAGCAGAAGAAAACCCCATCAATCAAGGAGGAAGTACTGCACCTCATTTGGAGCAGTACAGATGACCACAGAACACGAGGAGCACTGATATCTGGGCCATGCATTCCCAAAATTTGTACATAACATCATATTCTGTTTCAGTTTTGTCACTGGGAGATTTAGCTGTCACAGGAAGAGACACAGGTACCTGGAGACTCTCTCACTCAACAAATGTTCTTACTGTCAATTTCCTTTCATGCATGTACAAACATAACATACACCCTAGCAAGTTCTTCGACCCCAAATTCTCAGGTTAAGCTTTCTTTCTGATACTGTCTAAGAACAAAACCATCACAGAGCTGTTTTTGTGCCTCCTCCACACATTTCCAAAAGGGAGATCTCGCCTAAGATACAGTGTGTGAAAAACATCTCCAGCTGCTGAGCTGAAGGGTTTAAATAGCAACAAGTGGAAAGAACCACCTGTGCCTGAAGCCACAGGCCACACTTTAAAGGGTTTCTGTGCAATCAAAATAACATGTTGCTTTTCTAGTAGCCTAATCAGAATTGCCAGCAGAGAGGTTAGATGAAAAGACAATATGATAAGAGGTGACAACCTTGAGCCTGCAAAATGAGGCTGACAAGAAGTACTGTAAGCACTTCAATGCCTCAGAGAAAAGCTACTAGAAATTTGCTCTTCTAACTGCATCTCATTTCCAGTTGGCATCTGAGGCAGCCCTAACATTTAAGAACTTACAGGACACAAGTTTAAGAAACTGTTAAACAGGCAATGAATGCAGAACCAGCCTGAAGATGGTAATGATGGGAAGGTACACGCTGCTCTGTCTTTTCCACCTGAAAAAACACCACTCTCATACAAAGTGCCCAAAAGTACAATGCAATTAATGTTTTCAGGATCAGCAGATGCTCACTAGGAAAACAAATGTGTCTATGAAGATTATTTGTCATGTTGAATCCCACTGCATTTTAGATAAATTACTGTGCCACCAAACCCAATTTGCAGTCTTTAAACCCCTGTGCCACTGACTCAGGTGACCCTTCCCCACCAAACAAGGTGCAAAACCCTCCCGCAGACTCCAAGCCAACCTTCAGAGCGTATGTTCCAGATGGATTCAAGGACATGGGTGATTTCTTTATCTGTAGAAGATACAGCTGGGCAGTTCTGCCTTGTTTTGTATTGAAGTGTTTGAACAATTACAGACCTTAAGGCTTAGGAAACAGAAGGCAGTTATCTATTTTGAGATCATGTAGAACGCAGACAAGCGTGTGAACTAAACAAAGGAATGTTTTCAGGGGCTCATGGCTGTACTGTTTCTTTTAGAGCTGGGAATAAGCTCGAGGTTTGGAGAACTGTTTAGGTGTTGTTACCACAAAAACAGAGACTTGAACTCCCTACATTGCTCCAGTGATAAAACTCTGAATAAACAAATTGACTCACTGTAGAGAAAGAAAAGCACATGACACAGCAGTTCTCAGATCATGGAACTCCCTGGATTTATATGGAACAAATTAAAAAGGCCCTTTAGTAATACCTCTGATGTAAGATTTTCCATCAGGTTTACAGTTCTGATCTTAAGCTAGCTAAGCAATAGGTATGTTATACCTTGGCACTACTTACTCCACATGGCACTTTATAACAACCTCAGCAATACGGAGATTTTCTGTGACTTCCAGCATAAAGCTTCCTACCAAGCCATGTCCCAATGCACCTTTCACCAGCCGATGCTGTCCCGATGACTCCTAACCTCACTTTTGTGAGTAAAATCCAATATGCAAAGTTTTATTTTACAGCAGTTTTTTCTGCAAATCTGCACATTATAATGTACAGCTGAGAATATACAAATAGTTATCCTTGAAGAACACTGCCTGATCCCTTGTGAACACCCACACGATGCTTCACCAATAATGACAGGTTGGATTACAATTTTTTGTACTGCA
This sequence comes from Scolopax mira, assembly GCA_004320125.1. Lineage (NCBI taxonomy): Eukaryota > Metazoa > Chordata > Aves > Charadriiformes > Scolopacidae > Scolopax > Scolopax mira. The sequence goes on from BJBW01000880.1 coordinate 419,801, forward strand.
GTAAAAGGTCTTTTTGAAGTTCATTTTATGTGCCTGCAGTCAGTGTGTACTGTACTAAAGAGTCTCAAAAGATTACGTCCATACCAAGGCAATAGCCATCAAAAATTTTGGAGAGTGCAGCTAAAAAGTCAATCCTTATGGGTAGGGGACTAAATAAATCTCTAAAGATTTTTTTTAAACCCATAATTTGGAATTGTGTCAACAAACTGTGCTTATTATTTTGCATCAGTAGGAAAGAAAGAGGAAGGGAAAACAAAGACTTGGAGGAAAAATTACTTTCCTTTAAAACGGCTACAAAAAAATGAACAATGTCAAACATTGCAAAAGAGAACTACAAAGAATTCTACTAAAACAGAATATCCAGTCTGAGAAGTTTTTTTGACGTTATATTGACTGAAGACTAAATGTCTTGGCTTGGGCTTCAATGGGCTGGCTCTGTAGAAATCCTCCTGCCTTAGACACTTTGCAAGTGACATTTTACTCAGAGAAAAATCTCCCAGAAGTGTTACAACAGAACATGACAACTCATAAGTAATAATGGCATGAACTGGGAAGGCAGAGCAATCTCACCTTTTGAGAGACTCACACAGGTTACAATGCTCTGTTTAAATGTACATCACTGCAGTGTGTTATGATGGCACAGAGGCATGTCCCTGCTCACCTCTCCATGTTCTTTATGCAATAGCATGGAAAACACTTATTTCACTTTGAAATTAAAAATTCAAGTCTGTAAATTGCTCCTCAATGTATTTTTCACTTATTTTTACATTTCCAAATCTTACTGAAGGTGACCACTGTATTAGGAAGGCACTTAAAAACAAACCCAAGGCTGAGACAATAATTTCAACTGTTTTCCTGAAACTGGGAAACACGAGGGGGTTTTACCGTGGAAAGACACCTGGTGGCCATCACTTAAGGTCCTCCTTTATGTTCTACAAAAAGGCTTAAGTCAGAACAACAGTCAGGAGCAATGACCAATCTGGACAGGTAGTTTCTTAGATTACATGAAGGCTGTTTGTAACTAAACTCTCATGGAAAATGTGTGTAAAATTAAGCAACAAATTCCAAAAAGAAAGGTTCAGTTGAAATGAGATTTTTTTCCCCAGCCTTCTAGGCTAATATTGCTTCTCTAATATTTAGAATACAGCTGTCATTCAGTTGATTTTCCTTGTTCCAGGAACAGTTAAATAGTAAAACACATCATCCATATAACTCTGTTTTAAGCAAACAGGTTGAAAAATACCAGGGTTTCCTAACTTCTCTCTCCAGGCTGCTATTACTTTTGTTCTGACACAGCAACCTGATAAAAATCTCACCCTCTGATACAGAAGCAAAAACATCCTCTGCCTCCCTCATGATAACAGAGGAAAACATCTTCCCTCATTCAAGAGTTCAGAGAAATTTCTATGGCTTTCAGGTATTAGTCACAATCGAATCATCACAGAAAGCTGCATCACCAGCTCAAATGAGATGTAGGAGGGAAGAACATTCAAAGATAATTCTCCATCCCAGGCTCCTTTAACACAAGCTTAAGCCCTCCATCTCCTCCCACTCCTGACATTCCTGATTCTGGTCAATGAGATTACGTGTACCAAGGAAGCAGGAAGGTAATCCAGCTTTTGGAACTAGAGGAAAGGCCCACACAGAGCAGTTTGGGGAGGGCTGCCTTCTGCTCACAGAGAAACCAGGCAGAGCAAAAGGTAGGATGTGGCCTGCAAGTCAGTGGCGAATTGCTGGCTTTCTCAGGGGTTTTAAGGATGTCCTCACTGAGGAAACACTGGCTATCATAAACCAGCTTGATGTCATACATCTCCATACAGACATCTCCATGTCACCTTGGCACGCCAGGCTGATCAGGACACCTGTTGTCTAAAGAGCTGGTGTAGCTACATTAACTTGTCTGCATGGAAGGACTTTCCTAAATCCAACTTCTGAAAGTTCTCCCTACAACTGCCCACAACAACAAAGGAGCTTCCCATGCTGGGCAGTCACATTGTCCTGAAAACAAACATCACCTCAGATAAGTGATAGTGAACCCAGGTGACAGCATTGCCTAGACCAAGCCTGGTACGATATCTAGGTGGCTGTCCCTTGTTTGGGCACATACTCCTCCCTCACCTGTCCCTCAGCAGAGCTTTGCTCTCCTCAGAGCCCAGAGGCTGCACCTCTCTCTCCTGGCACCTCATTCAGGGCTGCTTGAAGAACTTTTCCTGGCAACACTTCATTTCCTTTCCAGCAGCAGATGCCTCAGTCACCTTACAATGAAGATTTAGCAGCCAGTAAAGCAGGATTATCAGCAGCACAAAATACAATCATCACAAACCTCCAAAGGACACATAGGTATCATGAAAAATATGACACAGAAGTCCCCAAATTCTTCCCTTCTAGCAGGCTCGGCAGAGGTGTCACATCCCCCATCTTACTATCATTGGCAATAACAAACTGAATTGAACCACCAGTAAGTAGAGAAAAATACACAAAAATCAGGAATACAGAAATATCCCTGTAGCAAAGTAGCTGCTCTAATTATTTAGCAGCAACAACAAAAATGGGAGTTTAATTTCATGTTCCTAGACCAGCTGTCAAGCTTTTGCAAAAGAATTATAAACGTCTTTGATAAGTTTCTCCTATTTGTAAACAGCTCTGTGCTAGACACATCCCAGGTCAGCAATTACCATCTAATTGAGCAAGTCAAAGATGTGGGGAATCAGTCTCTAGGATATTGTGCCTTAGCAACAGCAGAAATTGCAGTGGAGGGAAACACCCAGGTACCTCCAGGTGCCATTTTCCTTCCACAACTCCCAAATGTGAGTTATCCTCAGGTCATTTCCAAGGTAAATCAGAAGATCCTAATTTTTCAAAATCATTCAATTCAGATCCTTCAACCCAGATGAAATGAGATTCTTCTGCAAGCTTGTATCTACTCTGGGTAATTCCTTTGGATTAGGAATATTGGCTCTGATACTGCAAACCTGTGATTAATTTAGGTTTATGAATAATCCCATTAAATTCAGCCTTCTCTTGTGCATTTGCAGAAATGCTGCTGTGTGCACAGGTTCATTATGAAAAGCGGATTTGCTGAGTGTTGCACTTTGGAAAGCAAAAGGGAAACGTATACAGCAGCAGGCCAATTTTAACTGGGAGACCAGGAAATGGCTCTTAGGTATATGATCTTCAAGTGACAATTGATGGAAGCGTGTTCACTTACACAGTGGTGCTTAAAATTATTTACATACTTGTGTTTTGGACTAACAGTCTTGGTTTTCTTCCCTGAAAGGCTAACGCTTTTAATTCTAACCCCTAAATTTTTGGAAGTACCTGAAATTAGTGCTGCCTTTTCCCAGCTCCTTACTCCAGTCCTAACAGTGCTCAGGCAGTAACAGAACTGGCAGTAACTTTGCTCTGATGCACAGCGCAGAGCTGTTGCTGTTCTATTTATTGGAACTCCAAAGGGAATCCCTCAGGCATGCAAAGATGCAAAAGGGGTAAGAAAAGGTCGTTTAAAATAACAATCTTATTTTAAACACGGATTAGAGATCACAGTGTCTTTCCTCATAGCAAAGCAAGTGAGGCAGTGAGTGAACCGAGTCGCATGACTACATCTACATACTTCAGGAATACAGTCATATGGGTTAAGAGGCACAAAACCTAAACAAAATCACCCAAGAAACACATCAATGCTACCATAAACAAATGGATGTTTAAATTAGAATGAGGCCTCCTCCATAATGGCTTTGCCTTGTTATTTTGAGACCTGAATAGGCACTGCACGCATCTCATTTATAACACTCCCTTTCTCCTTGTTAGGAACTGTTCTGCATCCATGGAGTTGAAAGGGTTTATGTCTTATAAAAACAACTGACAAGCTGTATTTCATGAGGACTGTACAGTCTAAACACAAGTCTTTGTAGCTATATTTCCATGGCAACAGCAAAAAAAACTGGTTATCATTTTCTTGGGGTTTGCTGTCCATTATTCCTTAGACTATCTGGCATAAAAGTGTTTATTGCTTTCCACCAGTACAGTACTGCAGAAGTATTTTTAGCTCCACCAATTCAATTTCATATTTAAATCAATCTGAAAATGAATTAACTTTCAGTCTGCCAAAGGATGTCAGGCAAAGCTTTCACTGATTTGATTTTGCTTGGGCTTGCGATGATAGAAAGATTACACCATGTAACAACAAGGAAATGTGTCCCAAAGTTCTAGAAGAATTTCATTATTTCACTATTTCACTTCAATGTCATTATTACCCTTTAGAATTTATTTGATATAAAATGCTGCTGTTTGTGGAACCGTGGAGGCTTGCACTATTTCATCAGAGGTCTGAATAATAATTATATATTCAAAGGATCTCAAAGCAGATTGAGAAAATGATGTATACCAGTTCTGCAATATTGCAGGAGACAAGTTATGATATTTTACAATAACTGAGGCAGAGATTAGTGATGGCTGAGCATTTAGATATTCATTCATAAACCCAGTTAAAGTCAATAGAAACTGGTTAACTTCAGAGTCATAAATAGCCTATCTACTGATACAGAGAACGAGTCTGGCAGAAAAGAAGCTCCAAGCACAGCATTTCTTGATGCCTTCTATAGCTAATAGACCATATCTCATCATTTTTTGATAGTATAAATTGTTTAAGAAGCCTATTATGGCAAAATACATTGGCCCAGTCTTCATTCACAGTTGCTTTAAGAGCAGCGCTCTACTGCAGCTAGATGCAAGAGCAGCACTGCCTCCTGTTTCATCCTGAAGCCTGTTGCCTCTCCAAAATAAATAACTGATAAAAAAAGATTAAGTTATTTTGATAAGAAGAAATTCCGTGCCGCTAACACCAGAGCTAAGTTTCTTGGTTCATACTCAGGGTGGGTAAGGAAATGGAATGACAGTACAAGAGCTTCCTAATGTCAACCCAGATTGCCTGGGCAGTGCTCCGAGCACAGGATTTCTATGGGGCAGTTTCATTTCTGTGCCTCCTTATTCTTAATAACAACCTTCTGTGGCTGGCAGCAAAAAATTAATGGTGTTTGTGAAGGACCCTTTGTCCTTCAGACTGAATCATTCCAACGTTATTCATCTGGCTTTTTTTTTTTTAAAACTTGGAATATTTCCACTTACATTGTCTTACCCATGATTCCAGGTTCAGTGGCAATGTAGAGAGGTCCATTACTATTTGAAGGGGAGTTTCCCTCAGGGCTTTTTTTCCCCCCAATTTATCCATCCAGAAAGATTTATCCACCACTAGAGCTTGACAGAGAAAGGCAGGCAGAGGTAAGTACAAATATAAGGAACACTCAGTCTGAAGTCACAGGATGACTTCTTCAACTGGTGCTCAGAAGATTTGTGTGCACAGAGGATTTGGTTAATATGGATTAAAGAAGCTTCATATATGTGAGACACGAGGATTCTTAAAGATAAGGCCAGGGAAATTGTTTGCCTGCAAATAACTCCTTGTTTCACAACACAAAGATTTATGTCCCTTGCCTTGCCATTCTTAATGGAGAGCTCTTAAGCATTTCCGGGCAGTGGGCAAATGCAATTATCTCCTCCTACAGAAGGAGAGGCACTCGGTAGAGTCACTTGCCCAAATTGCCCACTTGCAGCCTGTGACTAGCCTAGCAACTATATTCTGCTCAGTGCCTAATCCATAAAACTCCTCCTTTAAGGAATAAGCTTCTGATACCAACTGCAAAATATGGTTCTATTTTCCAGTACAGAAAGACTGTACTGGATTAGGAGAAGGATTTGACCCTCAGCTATAACTCTGACTTTAATTCTGATTTATTTGAAGCATTAGCTCTGTTTAAACTTTTACATCAGTACTGCATTCCTTTGTACTTCATCCATAGCATTTCCATGGGACTAAATCCCATGATTTTTCCCTATGTAATTAGTCATAATTCCCTCAAAGTACCAGGGAAACCAACTGTATTTTACCTGAAAACAGTCAGAATGAAAACCCCAGCTCCAGTCCAATGAGGATAGAAACAGGTTCTGCTGCTCCCCGAAGGAACAGGGAACACAGAAAGCCCTTTGGGTGCTGCTGCAGGAAGGTGGGTCTGGCAGCAGCACTGCTAAGCAAATCTGTGCTTTAAATACCATTGCATCTCCTCCCAAATCTGATCCATTAGCCTATAACAAGCACTAATAAGAAAGAACACTGAGCCAAATGTTGAGTTGTGTAGATTTTAGTGTCTACACTAGCCTGTCTTGGATTGTTTGGATGATGCTACTGTCCCACTTTTCCAAAGGGATGCAGCGGGAAAGAGTTTACTGATGTTTCAGTGATGTAGGAACATATGGTCCTTGATATTTATAGAAAGAGCCCTGGGACTTCCATGTAATAGGAAAGCCTGAAAGCTGCCATCTGGGATTCTGAAGTCTATTTTCTATCAGTGATAACACATTTTACCTTTAGGCTTTAGATTTTTCTCTAGAATATATAAAGCTGAGAATAGCGTGTGCAGTGAAGTAATTTTTGAAGATCTCTATAGACAAACTCATTTGAAATACTATGATTTGAAAGGTGATCAATAGTTGTCAGAGGAATTTATAAATAGAAAGTAATTTTAGCTTTGTCTTTGTAGTCCAGCTCATGACAAATTCTCAGCTTCTGGGCAGGACTGAGTTTGTTTTGGTGATACATCGCTTCCAAACTAGACAGGCTAGCAGTTCAAAAGCTTAGAGTATCTACCAGCACGGTCCACAAACAGCACAGAGTAGTGTAAGAGTTAATTTTTATGCCTCACTCCAGCTGAGGACACAGTTGGCAGAGGAAGAAAAGGAGGAAATACATATTTATTTATTTAAACACACTAGCTGTCCACTATGGTATTCTCCTCTGCTCTTCTTACATCCATTAGTTCTGCTAATATAACACCAGGCTATGTATAATCCATAACAAAACTTGTTAAAAATTTTATATAACACAAGTTACAAGTAGCTTGTGCAGCTCAACACAGAACTTTAATAACTATAATGTAGATCATAACAGATTTTTAATACAAATGAAACTACTCATGCCAAATTCTACTAAGATTGACAATAAACACTTCTATCATATTACTTTAAAGTTTTTCTTCATCAATTTGAGATGTATCAGCGTGAGATGCAGTTTCTTGCTGGGAGCAGTGGCAGGCTGCTGTACAGCAACCCACTCACACTACTGATAAGAGGGAGGGATGAGAATGACAACTTGCCAGTAGCCACCCAGGAGTTTTATCAGGTGGCACTCAAGGAGAATACAGCCAAACGTGAGAACGGTTCTCAGGCAGTGACACAGGCTGTAAAATGATGAGTCTACTGCTACTCGGAGTAAACAATTTACTTAAGACTCAGCTGCACAAGCTTTACTTCAGTGAGAATCTAACCTTAGTAGCTGCTAAATGAGAGAAACCCAGTCATTGCTGGTTTTGCACAGGACTTGCAAGAGCACATGAAACATTCATAGGTTTTGATCTAGAAGAGGTGCAATCACTTATGAAGTAACAAAACCTTTGGGGTTTGAGCGATTGGCATTGCAGCCATACTCTTTTCTCCTGTCTCTTCTACACGGTTTGTTTTTTAAACCTCTGCATTTCAATCAAGTCACATTTCTACCCTGTCTCCAGGAGCTAAAGGTATAATCAAAGTACCAGTTTTCAGAATATTTGCAGTAACAGCATGAGCACTGGGCATGTGAACTTGGATGTCTACACACCTGTAAGAACTCTTCAAAACACCAAGTGCCTCTTAAGGTTTTTACAGTAGATCAGAGTTTTGACCCAGTCCTCCAGGTTTGACAAGGTCCCCTTTCCTTGCTGCAATGCTGTGTTTTGAAGACATGGCTTGCTTAGGTTAGAACCGAGACCAGCTTCAATAAGATTGACAGCTTTTTCTTGCTATCTCAGTATTTCTCTGTTGTTTTTAGAAAAGCATGCAAGGGCTTAAGGCTGAGAAACAACACAAAACATAAGTGATTCTAAGCATCCCTGATAACTATCTGGCCTGTTAAAATGTTGTCATTCTTATTATAGAAGGTGCAATGTTTGATCTCAGAGGGGACAGATTAACACAGCAGACTTGGAAACTTGACTCTAATAGTTAGCTGTCGAAGGAGTGCTGACATCTTAAAGAACTGCACTCTGGAGTATTGAATAATGTTCAGTTACTCAGCAGCTGAATCACTTCCATATGCAGACAGCTACACAAAGGTTAAGGGCGGATCTAGCTTTGTTCCCACTAAAGGCTGTGATAAAATTTTCATTAATTTCACTAGGAGAAGAATCAGGCCAATTGTAGCCTGATACTCTGTCACAAAGATTAGTTTGTTGGTTTGAAATCTAATTACATTCACATATATAGTGCTGGAGAAATGGACATATTGCATAGTATATTTATTAATTTCAGATAGAGAACATTAGTTTTTCTATGCAAAAATACTTTTCTCACCACTTCTGCCTACTCTCCCTTTTTTTCTTCTCCTTAATTCACTTAGTAATCCTAGAATCATAACTTAAGGTAAATTGACCAAGTCATGATAATAACTGTGCACATTGATAAAGCTCACAGCTAGACTTCTGACTACTTGATCTCCTGGATTTTACAGTAATGCTGCTGGAAGAAAATAATACTAAAATAATTAATTCTAAGTTAAAAAGGAGGAGGAGTGGGGAAGTGTCTATCAAGCACTGTAACAATTATCATAGATTGTACCAATCTTTTCCCTGCTACTATAGCAAAAATTAACATATTTCAAGATACACGATGAAAGCACAGTAAAAGCTACTTTTTTATAATCTTTTTCAACATGAAACAGACAGCTCATTTTTCATGCAGATACAGAAGTAGGCAGACTGATAACAACTATGACCACAACAGACAAAGCCATGATATTCAATTTCATTTCCTTTTCTGAAGATGAAACTTTCAAAAGTCTAGATGACCCACAGACCAGCACTGCAAACATCTGGTCTGCCAAGGCACCACAGGATTTTAGCCAGGAAAGAAATAATTTGAAGCTTGTGAACCAATGGGTTAAAATTGGCTCAAAATTAAGAGGCTATGACCCACTAAAATCACAACTCGAATTCAGCCAGTAACTGTTTTCGTATTAGGGTAGAGTCCCTTAAAAAGCACGTGTTGTGATACATAAAAGGTTTGAACTTACACTAGTGTTGCAGAGTTGATATTTTTAGCTAGGATAATTCACAGGTCAGAATGTGTCGCAGAAGAGATTTACCAGTTTAAGGTAACTTCTCCATTTAAACCTGTGGGCTAGACAGTAAGTTCTACACAAAATAATAAAAAGTTCCATGAAAAAAAACCCAATCCATAGTAACTGTGAAATTCATAGAGTAATTCTGGATTTCTCTGTGAACTGAAAAAAATCTCACTATTTGTGTTTTGACCTGAGCCATTAGACTAGTTTGGCTAATAAATACTAAGGTACCAGTAGGTCCCAATACAAACTGTAGAGCTAGCAACACTATTTCTAGCAGCAGATGCATGGAAAACTAATAGGATGGTCTGCATGACTTTTTGTTCATTTTTCTTTTTTTAATTACACTTTTATTCAGTCAGCTCTGTCCATAATTTGCCCTTGCTGTGGTGGCCTATGACAAGGTAAGTGTTATTAGTACTGAATTGCCTGAATACAATGGAATCTGACAAACTAAATTATATTCTCAGACATTTACCAGCACTCTAAAGCACTCTTACCTTTTTGTAGTCTAAGATGTAATGAGGATTATTTAGCAGCAGTTTGGCCTGACCCATAAATCTGAAGGTCTTTTCTTCTGAACATTTAAGGTAATCAGGGTTTGTGAAAATACCTTAATGACTATTACAAGCCTTGCTTTCACTCCTAGAAATTTTTTTTTCCCTGACAGAAGGGCAAAGGACACAGGTATAAAATTAAAACAAACAAAAACAATGCAGAAAAGGCACTTTGGTCTTATTGCAAAGTATATTAAGCAGTGTGCCCTCACCTAGGTTGTATTCTATTAGATGTGCCTCTCTGTAGAGCTGACCTTTAGTATTTTCTACCTCCTATTTAGCTCACATATAATAAAAACCTTACAATAAAGACCACAAATTTATAGGTTTGAAATCAAAGCCCTAGAAAAATTCTTTCCTGTGTTTTACAAAGGATATTTGCCATGTCTAATGTCGCATGAGGAATATTTGAGAAACAAAATAAAATAATTTACCACTTTATGTTCCTTTTCCTATAGTTTTCTATTTAAGATGAGAATATACAAAAAAACCCAAAGGGACAGTAGACTATTGCCAAAAAAAGCAGTTAGAAAAACTCTAGTCAAGCTTTCCCTACCTTACCAATTCTTCTGCAATTAATTATTTACTGAAGTATTTCCCCTCCTTTTACTATCACAGTGCAAGTACCAGTTTCACTAACTATCTGTAACGTAGTAGCACCTGGGAATCTACTCTTCAGGTACATTATTATACAAATATTCTGCAAAGAAAGAATGGGACAAAAGCTCCCTGTTCCATACAAATTATTGTACCCATAATTCTGCTTTAGTAGGGTAAATCAGATACTATCACCAAATAGATTCTTGCAATACAGAGGTAAGAACTGGATGAAGCTCCAGGTTGGAACTCTGCATTTACTAACTACTTGCAACATGGCTACTTATCACTAAGTGTCTGCTGGAATCACAGGCAACCTTAAAACGAAAGAAAATATCCTCAATTTCAGTTTCTTGTAATTTAGTTTCCACTAATTCCACAGACATTTCCCTCTTCTCCTGTCTGGAAAAGCTTGGCACAATGTGACAAAAGTACAGAAGAAAAAAGGAGATACAAACATTTTTTATTATAGCCTTAAGCTCCTGAAAATTAGTGTTTTGCTTTTCCTTGACTTTAACTTAGCAATTTGGTTGTAATTGAAGTGGCAAGCAACACTACTGAATAAGTAAACAATTAAGTCATTGCACTCGTGAAAATAACATGAATTATTTCCACAGCCATCCCCATTAGTAGAGGATGGGGAGGCAAGACCTGGTCTTACACTCCTTATGCCAACCTCTTCCCCACTCTAGTGCGAATCCTGCTTGGGAAGGATCCATTCTATTTCAGGTTTAAGAGGCAATAATAGAAGTCATTAAAACACAGTGTGGATTTTGTCCTATGACCATATGAGTCACTAATAAATAAAGGCAATAGAAAAAAAAAGATTATCTTTTAGTAATTGTATAATGCAGTACATCCTTATTCATTTACTTCTGTGTAAAACAGCCTTACTTTTCTACTGACGTCAATGAAAGGGTAAAACCTGGGCTTTTTATAGTGTCATCAGTGGAAGTGTTAACACTCTTCAGCAGACAGCCATATAAGTGATAATATCCTTTTGGTGAGGTCAGCTAGAACAGTAGGTTTTTAATCGCTGCATGTCACTTACAAGGAAATTTTAGCTTCTGACAGAAGTGGCATAAGGTAAAACAGAATGTTCAAAACTAGTTACCCAGTGAGTTCTGAGTCAATAAGCTAATATGTACAGACTTGGACAAGGCTGGCCTTTATCAGCAATCATCAACTTTAGTACAAACTCTGTCCAAAACAGAAGTGGAAGATGTTAATTCAGAATTGGGCTTTAAAATTATTTGTTTCAGCGTGAAGAGTTCAAATAGTCTTATCTAGTTTTCAGATTACTGAAGCAAGCAGTTTGGTATCGCCATCTAAAAAGACATTTTGTCCTTCACACAATACAACCTACTGCAACCCTGCAGAGACTCCAGAAGATACTCTGAAGAGTATGGTAAGGAATATGGTAACATCATATCTGAGGGACACATGCTGAACACTGAAAACCTTGTGGGGGAAAAAATGAAAACCTGTTTTCATCTGGTGGTACTGCTTCCTCAGGAGCTGGGACTCTTCAAAGCCCTTAGAAATGGGTGTTACCTGTATTTCCTGGGGCTCCAGGCTTTAATCTCTTTGCTCAGCTTGAGTGCAGGTGCTGCTCCTGGCTGTCTTGGGGGCTCTCTCCCTTTCACAGGATGAGCGTGATGTACTTTAAGAAGGTAGAATGTCTGGGGAGCAGTAAGTAGCAGAACTCGGTGTCCCTCCACTCCACACAACAGCATCTAGAGAAGACAATAGTAGAGAGAGCACATTAGCAGCTTGTATTTTGTGCTTTGCAAATCCAGGCATATGGAATCTGAAAGGGCTTAACATGCTGCCAAAGAAGATGTGTGGACAGAGGCTGAATACTTGGAACAAAGGGAAAAGACTAAGCTGTTTAAAAAAACCCAAACAACCAAACACAATCACAACGGAACACTTAGCCATAACTAACAGTGATCCAGAAAATGCTGGCTTCGAATTAGACAAATTTCTGAATGGAATGTAGATAGTTAAATCACAAAGTTTGAGGAACAAAGCCCTCCCTCAAACTACACTAATTTGGTTTTACTCTCCCGAGTGCTAAATTCCTCAGATTTCAGGAATTTGAGCCAAGCTCAGTGAAGTGTAGAATTTGAAGGGTAAATTCTTAACTTAGTAAGAAAGAGATAGCCAGATCAACAGATCAGTCACATTTCTGGGAAAAAAAAATAAATCCATCAGGGAAATGCATTCATCACATCCTGCCACTGAAAACTACACAACTGAATTTCCATGCCTCTTGAGGAGAGCTGGAGAGTTGGAAGCAGGCAAACAAGGATGACCCAAGTCCTTAGACTGGCTGTAACAGTGATCCTCCCACCACCTCTTCTTAGATCTCTGTACCCATCACTTTTACCTTGCAAGATTGTGGAGATTCACTTAAAAGGAAGAGACACACAGAAAATGTAAGTGCTCCTGTAACTGCTATTACAACTACAGCTAATAACTCAGTTGAGAAAGTAACCTTTAATGCCACATCATACTGAAAGCAACATGACCGCACCTAAAGAAGAGCTAAATGTCTCTTACTGGATAGGTCTCAACAGCAACATTCCACATCTAGAATGCATACATGGCAGCCCCACTGAAACAGCTAGACTTCAAAACAGTCTCAGTTTTGTATGCGTGAGGGAGCTGGTAACCAGATAATCCAGTTTATATTGAGCATCACAAACATCACAACTTCATTGTGACTTTTCTTCCTCAAAACCTATTTTGAAATCAGCAGACAGTGGGAAGGAATCTAATGGTAAAAAATAGCAGGCTATTGCTAATGACCAGAGCTGTTAACTCAAGAGCAGCAGCACAGAGGCACCAGCCATTTCTTGCTCTAGAAGCTACTTCTCTGCAGTGAGTCACACTTTGGTGACGTCACCAACCAAATTACCTAAAAAAAACTCTCCAAGTAAGTTGGATAGGAATGTTTCTTTTTCAGCCTGTCTGAATCATACCTCACTGTGACAGCAGATGGGGAATCTACTCTTGCCCTTGTGAATGAAAGAGCCATATGTGAAAGCAAAAGCTGTGATTGAAACATTTGTCTGGGGCACAGGAGGCTGGGGTGAGCTGGCTGTGGCCAACAAAGGGGGGCACTCAAATCACCTCCAGCCAGCGACAGCTGCTGAATGGTAAATCACTGTGTTAAAGAGGGGAAGGTCAACAAGATGACTGTGATTGCATTTCTTTATAGACAATTACAGTGAGAGGCAAATGGGATGATTCATTCCGAAATATAAATAGTATCAAGGCACTCCAAGAGCCCAATCCTGAACATTTTCAAAATCAGGACTGGAAGTTTAGCATCCAAATACAAAGAACTGGGTGGCTTCTGATATTAGGCTTTCGAATCTTTGCTTTGGGGTCACTGGTGACAGGGGGCTGCACTCCCAGCCTGGCTCCAAGAAGGCACTAGCTATTGGGGGTTTTGAGAGCAGGATTATGCACATGGGCCTAACAGATATCGGTTTGTTCCTGTTATGAGAAAATGGATTCCCATTTATTTCCCCAAAAGCTGAGGAATATTTAGGTATACGCTTATATATTTAAAACAAAACAACCAAACCAAAAGCACCACATACCACATTTTTCAGAGAATTGCCTATTGTAGCACTGACTTCCTCTCAGCCTTACGGTAAGGTTGCTCGATGCATTCTCACTGAGGTTATTTTTGCTACTTTAAACTGCTCTTCATGCCAAAATACATTTAACAACACATACATGAAAGCTATCGTTTGCCTTGTGCCAAGAACATTTGATAAGTCACCTGCGACTTCAGCAGGATACAGACAATAAATTATCTCCTTGTTCTTGTTTCTGTCTTGCTACCTGTAACACCAGAAATATCTGAAGAGAATAAAGCTTGTCCAAGACTGTCTATTTTCTCTTGCACCTCCAATCTGGATAAAGTGTAGTCAGTTCCCAACAGTACACTATTCTAATTACCTGTTCAGATACTGTATTTTAATTGAAAAGCACATTTGAATAATGAAAACTGGTTATGGCATTTATCACTCCCTTAGCAAGCAGTTTCCTTAAACTTTTTTCTAAACTATAGACTCAAGTACATATGGTGATAACTGGGTGTAAAAGCAGCCAAGTATATTTAGAAGAAATTGCTGTCAAAACAGCAAGGGTTTCCAATAGTGGCACTCACTTTCTGAGAGGGAACACAGAAGAAAAGGGAGTTACTAAAGCAGAAAAGGGGAAATCAAGAGTCTGCTTGACTCTACCTACCCACAACAACTGTTCAGGGCAAACTGAGTGTTGTCCATCTAAAATGTTATTTCCCACATTACTTCCATATTCTCCTTTCCTTACTTCTGGAATATTGCTTCTTAGTGTTTGATTTCTCCACATCTGAAACAGTTCAGAGAGATGTGCCAGCCATAGAGTCTACTCTCCCTGATGGCCCTCAACACCATGAAGGGCTCAAATCAAAAGAAAGCTCTGCTGTGACACCTGTGAAACTGATGCCATCTACCTGCTCATGGGATATAGAATTCCTGTTGGAATGAGACATGATTTTTCTCCTCAGACCAGGTGTTATGGACACTGGTTTTAGCTGCAGTAAACCAGAACTAGCATCTTTTAGGTCATATTAAGTTCCCACTTCAGACTGAGCACAGTCTGGTTACATTACTGAGTATGTAACCAAAGCTTCTTTTCAATTCCTTCTCCCACACTTGCACCAGGCTGAACTTCATATACCAATAGTGGTTTTGCTAAAGTGCCCGAGCTCTCAATGCCTTCTTGAAAAATCAGCAAATATGACAGGAAGCCAATACGCAGGACCAAGCAGTAATTATTCAGCCCAGGGCAGCACACATAGATTGAACTTGAAGAACAATTTGAGCTTCCTTCAGTTTGCAGCTCCCAACTACAACAGCTACATGCTGTGAAACGTGCCTTCAGGGGTCTGTCTTTTTATTAAGTGGGCCACTGCATCAGATGGCAACTGTTTATTGGCAAACCTGACCATGAGAAAGTAAGTTATATACCGGGCCTCATCTGACAGCTATGGAATGATCTGGTAGTACTGGTTGTGGATATCAATGTGGATATCATTCACTGAAGTGAATGCAAAACATTGACAGAAAGTATAGTAATTACTCAGGGCCTGATCTACAGTAAGGACACATTAGCCTTAGTGACAGTATTTCTCATGGAATTTCATTATTTCATAAGACTTCTGCATTAGGGTCCTGACCCTGTTCCCAAATTCTTCATGAACTGGAAACAGATGAAGTTGCAAGATGGTATAATACACAATTTGCCAGTTTAATGAGGTTTTTTTAATAGCTAATGCACTGCAGTGTGTTTTGGCCGAGTCCCTAAGGTGTTTCAAAAGCCCAATTATATCATATAAGGTCAGCAGGCACTTAAAAATAAATGCCCATGATTCAATATATGCTTGGGTTCAATGATCCCTGTATTGTTTTCATGTTTGTTATAAAATTTTCTGCAGTGATTCATTTGCATCTATTTCTCCTTTGTTTGAAAGGGAATCATTTAGAGTGTCTATTTTAAGGGTTGTTAAGTCGAATATCCTAAGTGTGAACACTCTGAAGAGATAAATGGAAACATTTAATATTTATGCTGTGCTATTTTACTCTGTCTCAGTCACGTAAAATCAAATCACTATCCTACAGCTCTTGTTTTTAAAAGACAGTACTAAAAATAATAAAATGTAGCAATATTTGACTTGTAACATAGGTGATGACTCAAAGATAAACAATTCAGAGGCACAATTGTAGCACACTTGCAAAGCTAAAATAGAGGAATACAAAAAAAAAAGACTCCTCAACGTTCAGGCAATATTATACAGTGTGCTTGCTTCAGCCATAGCTGCATCTAAAGTGATTTTGGGTTGCATTAACCTCTTGCTTCTGCTTCTAGTACATCCCAAAAGTATAGTTCATATATTCTGGCAGTGACACTAGTTGACAGCGTTCCCCTGTCTTGCTTCCCCCAGTATTACACCTACATAACCCCTTGTGGGGTCACAGTACAAACCTAATCATTGACACTTGTGCCAGCATGAAGGGACAGCTAAATACAACACAAAATCTCCTCAAGTGGGCTTTACTGCAGAAATCAGTCTGTTGTCAAAATACAGCCTCAAATACTTCAGGCAATGTATTGGCCTTGATTCCACGAGAAAAAGCTATGAATATGCTTATTTTGCCAAATCAGAGCTTTACTTGGTCCAGTACCAACTTGGGAACCAACTGGTACTGCTGTTCACAGGGCTCACACACACTGGCATAAGGACCCTACAACAGCACCCCAACTGATAATCATGGCTTCATGTTAGATACTAGATCTCTGGTAGATACTTCAAGCCTTGAACAATGAGAGTGAACATACCAATTAAAATTGTCTCGGTGTCAACCAGATAAAGCTCTTGACCATGTACAGATCTAGTCCCCTCTTGAATCTAAGTTCTCAGTCCTTCTGTTTCAAGGACCAGGACCCACTGCGCTTGATGGTCAAAGGGAGACTTGTTAATAGCATTTCAAGTGGTTCACCTACTTCTAACAGTGTCTAGTAGTATCCCATATTAGGGTTAAACCTGCTTTCTCAGAACTGAAACTTGGCTGCTAAATTTAAACTTGAGCTTAATCCAAGCTCTTGCTTCAAAAATGTTAGTTTATACAGCTGACTGTGCTAAGTGGGGATGGAAAGTTGTTATTGCTAAAGAAGTTCCTTACTATTTTAAAGTAACTTTAACAGCTATTTCTTTGCTGTATCTCTCACTGTCACATTGCTGCTCATAGGAAAAAATATTCCATGTATTTTTAGCTTTCTCCCCAGAACAGCAGGTAAGAGCAGGGGTTTTCACAGCTGACATTGTGTAGGCCCATCCGCATGTTTGTCTAGGAACAAGATTGGGTGAAGAAACATGGGCAAAGATAACCCATGAAGATTAAACCGAAGATAAAACAAATGCTTAACTTGATAATAAAGGTCTATGGGAGCACTGAGAAGACTGTATGTCCCCCTAAAAGAAGGGGATGCACCCACATCACCTCATGTGACAGTCACAGGGCAGCTACTTTACTCCTCCTCCACTAGGGTGCAACTCGATCCAGCCTTTCCTGGCCTTGAGAGTTTGATCCAACTCCAGTTGTTAATCTCAGATCTTCACTTGTGCTTGGTTATTCTTCTCATGGATTTCCAAAATGCAAAGAAAGCCAAGCTCAACTTAGCTGCCAGCTCAGGATTTCCTACTCTGAATATTCAGAAACACTTCCACACATTTTCTTCCAATCTATTCCCAAAAGGAAAAAAAAAAAAAATCAGTGACAGAATTACAAATAACTATCTTGCTGCATGTTAATAATGACCAAAAAGAGCTAGAAAGTTTTGGTCAATACTAATAACTATTAAGACTTCCTCCAGTGGGACCTGCTTCTGTTCAGAGCTCTACATAACAGACTGTTGGCCTGGTTCCCATCGAAGAATTGGAATTTAATCTCCAGTTTTTCAGACAAGAAGGTGCTTTCAAATGAGGCAATTTGATCACATGCTCTTCCTGGTTAATGTGTTTTTCCAGGAGAGGCTCCCCTCTCCTTTGGGGGAAGCACCGCTTTGTTCTCAGTGACTATTTTCTTACGTACTGAGGACAGTCAATGCAGAGCAGCAGCTGAGAGGGCAGAAGACAAGCCTACAGTGATTTCTGCATCACTGTTGGTACCATTGGAACTGTGGGTATGTCACTGTCCATAAACCCTCAAATCCAAGTTTAAAGGATGTAGGTTTTCTGATGGAAAAATATTTTACAGCTAATAATATTTAATTGCTGATAATCTCTTCATCAAGTTCTGTTTATTTCCTCTTTACTTCCTTAATTTAAAAAAATTAATGAGATAAAAAAATAGCAAGGACTTTTACAAATTATTCTGACTAAAGTTTTTAGAGCAAGAAATACCACTGTCTTCTCTTCAGGTTTTCAGATCCCAGAAAGTACAAAAAGAAAATGCTTTGCTCTGCTCCCATTTAAGTCAGAAGTAAGACTCCCCTCAACTTGGATGAAAACATATTTAGGCCAGCGAGAAACAGCATGAAGTAGAAGTTAGTCTGGTCTCCATGGCAGCCTAATTAGGTAAAATTTGTTCTCCCTTTTCCCACATAAGTTACCTATTATTAGAAAATAGCCTTGTGCCCCTGATGAGAAAAGTAGCATTACTGTGTGTGGTAGTACAATAGAAATCCTGATCACATTGTCTATGGATAATTCACTGTATTTCTCCATCGCATGACTGACCACATTTTTAAATAAATTACTGCTAAAAAGCTTTCATCCCTGTTACCTTAAACAGTTTCTCCTCCCTACCCTCTAGCTTCTTGCTCCTAGTTATCATCTGACAAGATCAAAAGCTTGAAATATACTCTTTTGCTCTTTATGCTCCATAGTCAGTACAAATGGGAAATGAGGACATTTGCTTTAATAAAGACCTATATTAAAGAGCTACATATTTGTCTGGGAAGCTTTTTAGCAACTTTGTACCCACTGGGATTTTATGGAACACAAAGTAATTCAAACTCTAATCACCAGTTACTGTTACGAGTTTTATTGTTCTATAAACTGTATAAATCAAATAAAGTTTATTGAATATTGCAATTAAATGACCCTTTGGTTTTATCTAATAAGCCAAGTGATCTGTAAACTAAACTGTTTGCAGAAGTATTTCCCTAGTTACTCCTAAACTGTACCCATGGCACATCAGACAGTAAGTGTCATAATACATTAAGGCAGTAGCATTAGTGCTCATTTCATACCCCTATCGTTTAATAATGAAATTCAGGAAGAAGAAAGTACTGTTGTTCCATATTGTTCTCTACAGCTATAAAACATCAACAAGCAAACCACCAATAAACATGAAAATGTGAATTTACTGGGACGATATCCTAATACAAACGTTTAGATGGTCAAGGAGTCTTTTCTGTAATTGAAATCTGTGTTGGTGCCAGACTTCTACAGCCAAGGAAAACTTTGCATTGTGGTGGTTTTTGGGAAAAGTCTATCTGTTTCTGAAACAGCTCTAGCAAGTACCTTGGAACAAGCTTCAGTTTATGGGAGGTCAGTTTTCCAGCTACATGTATAGGAACCAGGGTTCTCAAAGGGGAGAGCTTCATAAACCAGCAAGAATTATCACCCTGCCTTGAAGAGTAACAACTAGAGATTATCATATACTTCCTATTGTGAAGGGAATAGGCAAACCAGTTTAAATGCTAATCTTCCTGTTCCCTTCCACTCTGAACCACTGACTGTTTCATTTATTATACTCTCTACCTGTCAATCTCTTCCTCTTGCATCCACTAAAAATTTACTGCTTTTGTCACCTGATTCTTACAACTTTCTTAATCAAGTAAGAACATGCTATTTTACTAGCCCAAGGTGGGAAATACTTTGCATGACTGTATATAGAGTGACGTTGTTTCTGTGCCAGAAACCAGCAATTTCTACACATTCACAATCTAAAAAGGAAGTGAACAGTGAGATCTCATCTTGAGTAAGCAGCAGAAATTCAAACACCTATTTCCTTACTTAGCAGTAAGCATCTTCTCATTAGCTAATCCCAAATTTGAACAGGATCAACAGCTTTCTGTAAAACTGATCTGTACGTTTGATCAGCAGAAAAGTTAGTTTTACTGCCTGATGGAAACGACTTTAAATAAATGCAGTCTATGCTTACAGCAGCACTTAAGACTGGTGGAATGAAACTTCAGCCCCTTTTTTACCAGGTTGCTATTTCAATGATCCTCTTTGGAAACTGAAATATAGCCAACCAGCTGAGACTGCTTTTGCAATTTTAAGATCTGATTTATAATTCATAGAAAATAAATACCTACTCTGAGGAGTTTAGAGGAGTGGTTTTGCACTTTTGTAGCAAGGAAGGGAAATTTGTATGAGGGAATTTCCTGTGTTTTATAACGATGGGGGGAAGCTTTCTTAGAATTGAGGCTGATTCCACAGGTTTTTTACTTTTAAAATAATTAAACTCACCACCTGTATGTTTGGTCCTATTTTAAGCAACTTTTAACTGGAAATACAGCTGAAATACAGCAGGGAGAGGCAGGAAGAGACAGTGGAAGTGCACCTAGGGGCACACAGTACAGCATGTTCTGTTTAGGCTTGGTATGGAACCCCACATAGAAATCAAGTGGAAAAACAGAAAACCCATCTCAAGTAAAAAGGACATTTTTCAGTCGTTTTTGGAACTGAAGAATCCCATCTAGAAACAACAAATTACTGAAATCAGGTAGAAATGTTGTGGAAGACAATTTTATAAGCCTGTGGAAGCTGCACTACCGCTCTATCTCAAGAGCTTTCCAAACAAATAATGCAATAGAGAAGGAAAAATTAGTTAATAAGCAGGAACTCCTTTAATTTAATGAGCTTTTTGGGGGACAGAATGAATTAAGTCCTTGAATAAAAAGGTTATATAAAGCTGACACAAGCTTGAAGAGAGAATTTCAATGAAATTCACATTTTGCTTACTGAGAAAAGGACAAAGTTTAATTTAAATACAGATCATTCAGAGCAAGAGGGACACTTCCCCTCATTATCTAGGGATTCTTATCCTTTGAAATATAACCTATAATTTAGGTTTGTCTTTTTAAAGAGAGTTTAAACTTTTCTTTCTAGCATATATATATCTGCCAACTGAGTAAAATGACCAGGAAAATGTAAAAAATATTAGCATCTTTTCATGGTGCAGGATTCTGAATATACTAGATGTCAGGCAATTAGTCCACACAATTACCTTCCTTATAAAGTTTATTTTTAAATTTGTTCCAGGAAAATTATATATTTCCCAGCAAAATTATCACTAATGTGCCTAATCAACAGTTTTGATGCAGTTGGATAAGACTTCCCCTACCTGATATTCAGAGATTCCTTTTTTCTTATGAGCAGTTATTTCCTTACAATGGTAATACCTACAAACGAACCAAGTCTCTCATTGATATTTGGCACATATTTTAGATGGAGTCCTGTGGAAAATATAAATATTTTGTCTAGACAGAATCTAAGAAAACTTAATGTAATCTAAAAAGTATTCTCAGGAGTTATTCCTTGCAAGGAGCATCACCACAAGGATATTAGAGTATTTAGGTGTAAAACTCACAGTAAAAAAATTTACCAGTATATTTCCTGGACATTAGCATTCTACTGAAGTCATAAAGATGAACTTCCTATTTTTAGCAGTCCAGAAAGCATATTCTGCCAGAATTACCTTAACATTCAAGCAGCAAGCAGTTAGGGGAGCTGAAATTGCATTTGCTAAAATCTTAAGCCTGACAGTTCAAATATCAGATGTTTATAGTGACATGCTGATGATTTTGACAAGTCCTCTCAATCTCCCATATGTAATTTTTGCTTTCATGTCAAAAGCGTGCAATACTTACTCAGAGCCAGAAATAACA
Organism: Scolopax mira; assembly: GCA_004320125.1. Taxonomy (NCBI): domain Eukaryota; kingdom Metazoa; phylum Chordata; class Aves; order Charadriiformes; family Scolopacidae; genus Scolopax; species Scolopax mira. The sequence continues at coordinate 441,626 of BJBW01000880.1, forward strand.
CCAGCTAAAAAGGGGCCAAATAAGACAAGTTTCCAGTCCAAAAGCAGTTTAAAAATGAGCAATGAATGATTAAATAAACAAACCAAAAATGAGAATAGAGCCACTAGTGTACAAGGAATGTAAACATTCAGTATATTTTTAAACTTTTTTCCATCCCCAGAATGGTGCAACACCTTAAATAAGGCAAATGTTTGCTCTGGAACTGAAACAGAGGTTTGTAAGCACCATCTTGATCTTTCTGATTGATTTACAAATGCATCTACATTGACAAAGTTCTGTTAGTCTAATGGGCTCGGTAAGCCAGTAATGATCCATTAGTGTCCTATTTGTGGAGTTATAATATATTCCTACGTGTACACATGGATGCATACTTCCATTTTATATGTACCTATAAAAAAGTACATATTCAAGTTCACATTTCACAGAGACATGGCTAGTTAGGGTAGTAATTATACTTATGTAGAAACCTGTATTAAGAAAATGCATTCTTAACTCCTCTGACAAACATATTGCTTCTGAGATTAAATGAAAAGTCACGTTATTCAAGTGTAGCTCGATCTTTCACATTGTCACCTATTTAGAACAAAGATTCCTCATTTTGTTTGTGCAGTAGGAGCCCAATAAGGATTAAAGTCTCAATTGAGACATTTGGATGTGAAATAAATATAAAAATATTTCTACTACTACTTTACAGGAAAAGTTAGTGTGAGAACTACAAATAGAGGTTTAGTCACGGGCAATATTCTTGTATATAATAGGGATAACATTCAGGTTTTGATATATAGTGTCATATGCAAGTAAAAGGCAGCATTTTTAAATGGAAATGCTATACATTTAAATATTTTTATTCTTGTAATCAGTTTGTGAAAAAAAGAAAAATCTCCTCCTGAAGTATCTGTTCCAAGAGGCAAATTTTTCTCCTGGAAACTTTCTCCTCATTTTCAAGATTGCTGTGCAGTTCCTTCCACCTCTAGAAACATCACTAATTATATATTTCAGTCACCCTGAAGATGTGTAGTCATACAGATGGCTTATTAACACAGCAATTAGAGTGTTGTCCAACCTGTGTATCTATTCTACATGTATATATATACACACTCTAACATTTTTATTTAGCATCATTATTTCCTTGAAAGCTACACATTACATACATTTCATGAGAATGTCCTTTCTCTCCACAATTTTAGTAATAATTTGTACTGTTGTAATATGCCATCTTGCTTCCCCCCCCAGGATGCAGGTGAGGAAAAGAATAGCCATATTAGGTCAGAAAAAAGCCTCCATTTCAAAGATTAAGGAAAAGTGTGCCTCTGTGTTTTAAGTGAGCAACTGAAATGCGTCTCTAAAACTGGACAGTCACCTAGCTTGAGCAGACTCATTTTTTGTAATAGAAAGAGCAACCTCACAGATGACACTGTTAGCAAACCTCAAGTAGGAAGAGCTGCCCTTATTCCTGTTCTTTGTCCTGTCCTTTAGCCAAGTATATATAGAGCAGGCATTTAAAAAAGAAAGCTAAATTGGGAAAGCATTGAAAAGGTGACTGCGTGATTCCCTCCCCTGCTGGCCTGGGCTCCCTGTCACTTACAGAAAGGGCACCAGAACAGCAGAAAAACAGAGGCAAGATGACTATTGAGGGCTCAAACCTTGCCCTTTGATTCTCTCTACTTGTTGAAACCTTTTTATGAAGGCAGAGGTGCTGTGTAACAGCAGCATCGCTACATACAAAGAGCCTCCTTGAGAGGAAAAACTAGAAAGAATAGCAGAAACCAGCCTTTAGTGAGAGAGATATCAAAGTTATGATTAAACCTTGGCATACCTGGTGGTCCTGAGGGGTCTTGGGCCATTGGGAGAGCTGCCAGCCACATCCACATCAGGGAGTACGCTCCTCAGCTCAGAGTGTCAGCCATTTCAGGGCAGCTCTCCAGCACCAAGATGGCCACCTCACCGTTGGTGGTGGTGGCCTCCTCAGAGCTAGGTGATGGCAGGAAAATCAGGCAGATCCACAGGGAGAAGAGAGGTCTGAGACCACAGCAGAACACCACTCCACAGGTGAGGGCTCCCATAGCAGGTACAGCCACACTGAGCTGGAGACTACCACTAGCACCTCACAGCTCAGGGAGAGCTAATAGCCCACACTTTCATTTAAATAGGCCTCAGGGCCTGTGGGCAGGGAGTGGGTGCACTCCCCAGGTGAAGCTGGTCATGGCCATTAGGGCCTCAGGGTACTGACAGCTGTCTCTGGTGGTGGTCACAGGCCTTCCCAGAGCCGGTTGCTGAGAGGAAGATGGCTTGGTCTGGCTAGGAGGGGGTGGTCACAGGCCGTGGCATCAGCTACTCCATAGTGGGTACTGGTGGGAAAATGGCTGCCTCACCTTACTGGGGGTGGTGGGCAGGTCTTGGTGTTGGCCTGCCCCACTGAGCCCTGCATGGCCACAGGAAAGGTGCAGGGCAGGGAGAGGAGACATCTGTCTTCCTGCTGATACCACTTGGGTGATGTCTGTGCCCAGTGTATCTTTCAGCCCTTCTTCCTTCAGGGCACAGAGACGAGGAAAGCGGCCTGTGGCCTGGTGGCAGTGGCCATCTCTTCACCAAGATCAACTGTCCCCTCAGCAGCGTGGAGCCTGGGAGGACTTCAAGCACCACAGCAGCTGAGTTGCAATGCCAGTTAATATTCAGGTATTAAGGTTTTCTAAGCTATTCCATGGGATTCCTGAAGCTGAGCAGCTTCAATATAAGGGTCCCAAAGGGAGGAAAATACCAGCAATAAAAAAGTAAGCACTCAAAAGCAAATAATCAGACATCAAATTACAGGTTAGTGGATCCCCAGTGTAAAATCAGGTTTACTTGATTGCTTTTCTTATCAATACAAGGTAGTTTTCTGTTCACAATAGGATTGACAGAAGAGAAACAATTACTGGTTAAGCATGAAGGTTCAAGCCTGAGTAAACTTTAATTTGTAATCAGCAAAAGCCCCAACTCAGCCATTGCATTTTATAAATAGCAGTTTAAATTTGTTATATGGGATTTGTTATTCAAATGGGAAAGGAAGAAGAATTGAAAAATCAATGTAAATGGGCAGATGAAAAATTTAAAGGTAGTATATTGGAAATGTTGTATGAGCGTTAATTTAAAAAAAAATCCCCTCAAAATACCTTCATCTATTTAGTTTGTGATGCAAGTGTGTCGTAATAACGACAAATAATTTAATCTACTCCAAAATTTCCCAAACCAAGGCAGAGAGGTTACTCGCATCTCTTAGTCATTAGCATAGAGAGGTATTGCTTTGTTGATGCTTACAAAAATAGAAGGATTAATTTTGATACTGATTTTTAGGACAAAGATGGGGATGATAACAAGCAAGGGCTGGGGAATATCACCAGGCACTGCTAGCACAGGATCAGGTCTCCAAAGAGTGTGACAGAAGCCAGTTAAGCCGCCCCCGGTTTGTGCCTGTTTGCTCTGAATTCCCCCCACATCGGTGGGAGCTCCCCCTCTGAGTCATGGGCCAGTAGCCTGGCAGCCGTCCCAGTTGCCTCCCACCCACTGCTGCCTGGGCCTGAGCAGCCGCCTTCACCCAGCACAGAAATTGCACTCAGAATTTCTGCTGACACACGGTGCCTTCGTGGGTGTACAGCCTCGCACGGGAAATCCTCCTGTGTGTGTCTGCTTGCTGTTGTTCAGCAGTCAAGGCCCTGGCAGATTGTGTAGGCTTCTAGCTATGGTTAAACAGCCCGTACTGTGGAGGAAAGGAGTACACATTAAAAAAATCCTAGGTTATGAACTTCAAAAGATGATTCCTAATATCCGCCCACAAGAGCTTCATGGCTCTGGCTGGGAATGCGTCTCGGTGGAAAGTAGCGTTTTGTTCTTTATGCTTCCTCCCCCGTGCAGAGCACCGGGTGGCCTCCTTTCAGACCCCATCACTTCATCCCCAGCAGCTGGCGGAATTAGCAGAGTGCCCTTGCCAGCTTAGCAGAGATGACAGGAACTAAGGAGCTGCAGGACTGTGACAGAGGCAGCTGGGTATAGTTCACAGGCTGTGCTGTCCTTACTCAGTGGTGATACAGGAGCTCTTAATCTCTAGAGTCCTCCTTACAACACCTTTAACCAGCAGCCATTGATGTCGATGTTTTCTGTGTTTAAAAAAAAAAAATCAGTCAAATGTTTGGATGATCCAGGTCTTTGGTCAAGATGTTTCTAAGTGGTATTCCAGAAATAGCACTAGCTTTTATTTACTCTGTAGCAGGACCCATTCATTTGCCAAGTGCCATTACATAACAGCAATTAATTACATTATTTCTTCATTACTAGCTGTGAGCATAGACTGTTTCCACAATGTGCTGAAATGTATTTCTGAAGCTCTTCTCAGTAGCTCTGAAGGGAAGATAAATGAGGATGAGCAGAGTGCCTAGATTAACAACAAATGATAAATCCAGGCCCTTTCATTGAAGCCAAATTAAATATTCTGTTGTAGGCCTTGACCTAATTCCAGTTACTCGTTATTTTTCTTGTCCTTTTTCACCAAACAGGTTTTTAAAAAATATCTGGTTCTGCCATGCGAATAGGCTATATACTTCCCTTAGACATGTACCTTCAGAAATTATTCTTGCAAGCTATAGGTAATTTCAAAATAATTTTGCTAGAACCTGAATTTAATTATCCAGCTAAAGAAAAAAACTCTTGTTAAGAAGAGTATTTTATCTACCTGATTTTAAATACTACAAGCTCTATCTGCTTGGAAACAATTCCAAATGTTACCATCAGAACATGAATCTTTGTTTTAACCTTAGAAAATTACTTCCTTTGCTGCCTTTGTTTTCTAACTTTTCTTTGGCTATTCATACATTTTAGTATACTGATGTGCCCAGAAGAAATGTATAGGTTAGTTATTGTATATTATTCTAACATATATCCTATACTGTTCGTATCTTTCTATATCTTTTCTCTACATCTGATCTTCCTGTCCCTAGGACTTAGTCTCATGTATTAGAAGAGACTCCTGTGTAGATTCAAAAGCACCCCTAAAAGGGGAAGGACCAAATTCTGTTTTAGAGACATTGAATTTACTGGACAAATTCAGACAGAATCTTGGAAATTAATTTATATTCATACTGGTGCAACTGGGGTCAGAATCTGGCTAAAGATTTGCTCTCAAACAAAAAGTTTTGCCAGCTGGTTTCTAAACTGAGTCCCTGTATGTTAAGCACCTCTGCTTTTAAATTGCTTTTGGCCCAGGTGGGCTCCAGATTCGTGTGTGTGTAGAGGTGTTCATGACAATTCTAGTGCATTTGCTGAGTAAAAGCTTGTTATTTAAACACAGTGTCAATTCTGCTCCTCCAAAGGCAAAATACCAGCCATGAGAGGACATAATCATGGAAGTAAATACGTCCACACATATGTTTCTTAAGTCACTTAACAATACAGTTCTAAAAAAGCCTAGAATAGCTGCACAATCCCTGATTTTTACATGCTCTTTGGGCTTAGGTTAGGGGCCTCCAGGGTCCTCCCTCTTCCTCCCTCAGCCCTGATTACCTCCTACCTATCACAGGTTCATATTTCTCCTGTGTAGCCCCTGCAGAGGGGTTTTGACTGATCTCCCAGATGGTTTTATTATGTTCAGAAGGAATTTCTTTCTCTACTTTGGCGCAGAGGAAGCTTCCAGTCATCCCTGGCAGGTCTGTGGCCCTTGCAGGGGCACTGCCACCTGGTTGCTCTTTGCTCTGCTCTGTTTGCTGATCCCACATGTGATAAAACAATTCTACAGCTGGAACCAGCACACAAAGAAGTTTCAAACTATCACAGTATAACTTAATGCTTTGCTGCTCAAAAGAAAGGAAATAAGAGAAAGTACATTTTTGATCTTCCCTTCCAGCTGTATGCTGGAATAAAAGAGAATAAAACTTTTTTTACTGATCCAAGTTAATAAGACTAACACTGCAGTGAAAAATATTTTATATTAGACCTTTTAAGACAGGAATTAGACTGTCTGTTACAGTTATGTGCAAGGGTACATGAAGAACTGTGTCTGCATAACTTTAAACAACCATCTCTGTGTTTCAAACTGTCATCCAAAGGTTACATTTTAGAACTTTCTACTGATTCCTGATAATCAACATACATGTCTATTCTGCTTAAATCTGAACCATACCAGAAAAAGCCCCTTTGGTGACCTTGGTACTGCAGCTTCTTTTCCCAAAAATAATGTTGCTGTTGACAAACAGGGATTTATATTGAGCTGTTCTGGTAGAACGGGCAGCGACAGGACAGGCTTGAAGGCAGAATAACCTGACCTTTCTCCGATGCGGCATCTCTAGCAAAACTTTTTGCATTGGGACTGACAACAAAGAGAAGCTTATCCTAATTTTTCTTCTGTCATACAAGTTATTAATCTGATACCAAATACAATTTACCCATCTAATCTAAAGAAAAACAAAAAATCAGTTCATAGGTATCAGCACATTTTTAGACATGCTTACAGTAAGCAATTTTACAAGGTGTTAATTGCATTTCCAGGACTGGAAATAAACATAATCAGATCAGAGACAGTAGGTCCAGAGCCCAATCAGAACAAACAGAAACTGTAATCTCTAACGATTCCCTATAGAAAAATTTGGAGTGTCTTATTTTGACATGTCAGTATTGAAAGAAAAAAACCGTTGACTTATGACAGCAATGAATGCATAGTCCATAGTCATAAGGTCTGGAAAATCTGTCCACTGCTCGGGGGGAAAGGAGACAGTGAAATCACATACACTGTGAAGATCCATACAAATTAGATAAGCAAATCCTTATTTTTAGATTTGCCCAACAGCAAAGACAAGGGAACAGCATATAAACAACTCAGAAGGGAACAAGTAACCTACGCTAATCCAGGGTACATTGAAACACTCAAGTTTCAGATGCAGAGTGTTCTCATAAAAATGAAGAACATATAACTCATATAATTGAAGAAATAAATGTAATCGGCAATGAAATAGGGAAGACAAACCACATATTTCTGTCCCTACCTTTGCCACTCCAGGAGTGATCTTACAAAATACCAACTGTCTTTTGCTCGAAACTGAAGGCCAGAGCAAATCAAAGACTTCACTTGCCCAGATTTATGAAAGTGTCTCGGCACTTAAACTCACACAGAAGTCAAATGGGTTTTAGGAAGACAAATCTCTGAGGATCCAGGCCTTTGATATAAAAAATAAAATTTGGGCTTAATTTGAAACCCAGCACCAAAACAGTGATTTTGAAGTTCTTTTTAACCATCTGGAGATGCCTGACGTTTTTAGGTATAATCTGTCCTGCTGTTCTGATAGGGGCATAAAGATAGAATAGCATAGGGAATATGGAAATCAGTCTTGAGCTCTTTCACTCTGATATTTTAAGCAGAAAGGATGAATAACATGCATTTCCATACCTCCTTCCTGAGCAACTGCCTTTACCAGAAAAGGAGATACCACCAATACGTTTCCTATAGGAACCTCTCGAGATAAAAAAGGAAGCCCTGCTCCCTTCTGTGAGTAAACGGGCTGAGGGGGTATTGTTTGAAGAGGAATCAGAGCTGCAGAGTCTGAAGGGACAGAAGATCCTTCCTGACTGCAGAGAATAAAATATATCTCTTAGGATGTGGGAGAATATAGGATATGTTCTCCTAGGAGCTTATTGTGTTTAAAATAGCTAAAATACGATCAGGATTGGTGTATGCTATAAACTGAACTAAATTGTAATCCTCTCCACTGATTCAATTTTGTTTGTAAGGAAGGACAGTAATTAAAGATGCCATTAGCCTAGTGATGAGTATGTTTCCATCCTCCACGTGACTCTGACTTGAGCATCTGTGTTCTTGTGAGCAATCCTGTGATTAAATTCATGATCTCTGTAAATATAATCTCCTAATTTCTACTTACTTTCTCTGAAAAATGTGTTTGTCTGCAACATGAAGACCATATAATTAAGTGTATGTAGCTTAAATTAAAGCCACTTTTTGGAAATTATATAAATTGTATCTCTTGAATAATGTTCTCAGTTCAAGACAAAGATTTTTGTTAGGATGGGCCAAAGAGATTTCCAAAATATTATTGCTTCAGGCTCTGTAGGACAAAAGGAAATGCTTTGTATATTTGCCTTAGAAGAAATCTGAACAATAGCAGCCAAACTAAGCATTTAAACCATTTTCTAGAGCAGAATCTCCTGGAACAGGCTCTGTTCTTTATATGCTGTGTGGCAGTATATCCACAGACTGCTTGTGAAAAACGCTAAGGGAAGTCTCAGTACTTTACTTGGAACAGATCAGCAAAAGCAGCATGTTTACTAGCTTTTTTCATCACCCTTTTAGAAAGATCAGTTGCAATAGCATGGGCCTAACATAATTAGAACCAGTGAGGGAGGGATAAGATCTTAACCCAGAAGAGGACAAATAAGGGTGAGGGAGTTTTAATTTCAGCTGGGTCTGATGAGCTTTGTCATCCTGGGATATTTATAGAAGTAATTGAAGCAGTTCCACAACTCGTAATAGTTCTCTTTAAAACTGGTACACAAAGGTACCATTAAAAAAAAAAGAAAAAAAAAACCCCTTAGTTCCTATTCTAAGAAAAAGTGAAGCAGTTAGCAGCTGGGAATTATAAAATTATTAATAGAGTAGCTCTGCCTTCAGTGAATATCGCTCTCTGTATAATACAGAAATGCTAAGATTCCAAGTACTATGCAATCTCAAAATTATAGGCAATTGATCTATTAGCTCAGTCACAAACCCTTTTCCTGTGTGCACCAAGCTGCCCTGTGACTCTCCCTTTGTCTGAAAGTCATATGTGTGTAAAAACAGGTGATTCCTACCCTCCTGCTCAGGGTTTGCCTTCCCTGCTCCATGGCTGCCTCCTGCTACTTGACAGTACAAGTTTAACGTAACTCACCGCTGCCCATTCACTCTTCCTCTCCAGTATCACAACAGTAGAACATATTATGTAAAAGTCAAATAAGAGTTGATGAGAAAAAGCAACTTACAAATGCAGACTGTTAAAATGCATAGATTTTCTTTGAATTCCCTGTGTATTAGAGATTTCTGTTAGCCCCCAAATTATTTTTTCTGAAAAATCAAATAATATGGCTATTTATGATCTGATCGTGGGTCTAAGCAAAGGTAACTGGAAGAAATACTGTGCTACCGATGAAGGATGTGGCCTTTGTTTCTAAATACTAGCCAAGCAATAATTCTGAAGAAAACAGTAGCTTGCTAGTAATCATGGTTCCTCATCTGAAATAAAAAAATCACTCTGGCTTGGGGCCCATTACAAATACAACCTGAGTGAAATACAATCTGAGCGCAACCAGAACTGACAAAGAGCACAACCTTTGCTGTCACCATCAGTATAGATACTCAGCAAGATACAAAGACTCAATGCACAATACATGGGCTGAAAACTTTCAAAGTTGGGTATAATAACATAAAAAACCCCCAACTTATTTTCAATAACCCTGGTTAACCTGGGCTTCTTTTAGCACTAATTAATTTTGAGTGCCCATTCCTGCTTCATGTGGGAAATCTCACTTGTAGTTACAGAGACCAACAGACCTTCTTTGAAAAATCCTGTACATGACAAAATGGAAAAGAATATGTTCTAGTGAGATACCAGCCTGTTGTCAGCCATACGCTATTTTGGGAATCACACTTCCAATATTGTAAGTAAGTCAAGCCACAATATTGGCTTCTGTCAAGGATACAGCTTTATTTGAGTTTGTAAGGACTCCAGGTTTTCTACCGAGATCTTAAAAAACTATGACTGTAAAGATACTTGAATCAAAATTATAGTCTTTCAGGAAATTAATTATTCTGCAGTGAAGAATATTACATGCACCTTTTTATGGCACTTGGGTATAATTCAGCAAGGCATTTAATCAATTGTTCACTGCTAATATATAGTTCAGGATATATGTATGCATCTTGCTGAAGTAAAACCTAAATTACCAAGGACAACTTCTGGGTCAAATTTTCAAAAGCAACTTTTAATTTCATTTCTTGACCAAATTTTTTTATTTATTTTATTTTATTGCAGGTCTCTCAACTTCCAAAGCCTCTGCTGCTGGAAGACAAGATCTTCTGAGAGGACAGGAAAAAGTGAGAGGTCTGCTTTCTATTGGTTGGTGTTCTTTATCTCCACGACCGCTCACCTACACCATCATATGAACAGTTTCTCCCTCTCTGTTCTCTAAAACGTCCTCAAACAGCACGTGCCTGTGGATTGCCTCGCTGGCCTCTGCTAAATGAGCTGTGGGACACCCAGGCTGTACTGCTGCTCCCCTCAGCACTAGTGCAGATTTTCTCTTCTGAACAACCTTCAGTTTTATTGACACTTAATTATGAATTAGATTTCGATTTTTTTTTGGGTCAAATTTGACTAAAATTATCCCATGGGTGTAAGACATCTTCAGGGAGATAGGACGGTGGTATTGCTAATAATATGTCAGTATAACCCCCACTTTCATAAGAAGCTAAGCTATGAGGAAAATGACTGTCAGTATTAAAGAAATGTGGTTTTAGGAGAGGGCATTTTCTTATGGAAACTGTATTCTCAATGGACCAAATCTGCTGTGACTGTAACTTCTCTGAGTTCAGTGGAGTTCTCCTAGGACTTCAGCTGATTCCACCTTCTCTCAAAAGGCATCTGGGAGAGAATTGATAGTCTCAATTCTTTTCTTGGCTGAGAATATTCATTAATTGAAGTCACTGTCCTCAAGGAGAGCATTTTTTACATCTTGTCTAACAAATTCCATAGACGGTGACCTCCAGAGTGTAAGAGGTTTCTGCTGTCTGTAGGTTTTCCAGAGGCACTGACAAAAGACAGATGGGAGGGAAAAGTTCAGTGTGTACCGTGGGAAGGCCTGGGGAAGATTTTCTGGATCTAGCTCATGTTCTTTTTTTACTTTTTTACCTTTCCTGGATATTGGTAGAAAACAGATCGAAAGTTCACAGAAAATGTGTGATTAGATATAAAAACAGAGTAGTGCCTGACACGAGTAAGTCTCAAACAAGTGCCTGTTTCTGCTATTTTTACTGGACTCTTGTTACAGTTTGCATTTGTGTTCTACCTAGTAACTTACTTTCATAAATTCAGACTTTGTTATTACCTCTTCTTAGAGTTCAACAGTTTTATGACATATTTTAACTAACCTCCTGAATGACCCAAACTGCACATTAACTAGTGTCACTCTTCAGCGTCACAGGATGTCATTAAAAAGCCTTCCAGCAATTAAGGTATTTCTCTTTTCTAAGTTTGGCTGAATCCTGAAATTCTGTTTTAATACACCTCACATTTTTCTTCCTTGTTACTTTGGATCAAATTCAAAGTATTATACCAATGAGTAAGAAACGGGGTGATATTCCTAGTCACTAAAAGCAAAAAGAAGAAATGTTTCTGAGTCTAGAGTCCCCACCAGAAAATGACTAGAATTAGTAAGAAAAGAATACTAAGAGGTTCCAATAATATAGTTTGTTTGGGGGTATATTTTATGGTAACTTTAGGACTATGCAAATGGGGATAATGCAACATCACTAGGATTTTCTGATTTGACAACCTAAAGCTAAAGAATAGGGCTGACAGTTCAGACTGAAGGGCTCAGTACATTTGGCCAGTGCTAATAATGGCTCCACAAATGTTCCTTGGGGCTTCCAAACCTTCAAAGTAGTGAAGTATATATTTGGTTTATTTTTAAAAATTGTAAATCATGCTCACTTAAGAGGCAAACTTTTGCATCTCTTTAATAACTCTCTCCTAGTAGCTTAGAATTGACCTTTATATATAAACTCTCCTTTCTAGGGGTGGCATTTTTACTGGACTCACCTGGAATTGGTGGCTGATTCTCTTTGCATGTGACCAAAACAACACTGAGCTGTGGAAAATGCCAAAATTCCTCCCAGTTGCCATCGTGTGTCTGGAAACTGTTTCCCAACATATTTTTGGAGTTTCTAGATACCTTGTAAGATTGTTCCAGGAGGTCATCATAATCTAGCTCACATCTGAGTGGTTTTGCAGGAAAGGTCTTTCTGTCCCTCTTGAGTTGGACACAGGCCCAAATGCACCCAGGCATAGGGTGCAGTAGGATAAGGTCTGCTTTCAATAATACTGCCAGGAAGCTCAAGAGGCCTATTAAAAATAGAAATAGTTAAGACAAGTGGTGCAGCCAGACAAAATTTTCCTGGCAGGAGAGAAAAGAGGTGCACTGGAGCTGCCACGGGAATTTCAGGTTCATAAGAACTCCCTCTGCCATGGGGACCTCACCGTAACTTCTTAACTCCTCAAGAGGGGCTGCTCTGTGATAAGGTTTAGCTACAACATAACATTTTACCTCATTCAATGGGATGGCAGAAACCCAAAACGACCACCTTCTGCTCTTCTCTTAGTTTCAAAACTCAGTCCTTTCAGTGACACCTTCAGAAAGCCAGGGTATGGGAATGAGTCTCTCTTTGCCCATCTCCCTGTTGTCCTCCAATTTGATTAATACTTCAGAAATGTTTAAGGGTAGGTCTTTTGATATACTGTCGTATTAGAGAAATTTGATAAGAAAAGACTGTTTTTTTCACTTCAGCTTGTTGGGAATGGAGACTTTGCTGCAATTACTTGATGACCTGACTGAGAAGCATTCACAGGAGAGAATAAGAAGGATTCCACTTTCACAGACTGAGTGAGTAGAAAGACACAAAGTAGATTTTTATTTCAGAGCTTCCCATTAGTGACAGCAAAAAAAAGGCAAGTCATTTGTATGGATTCAGAAAGATTCAAAAGAACAGTCCTCAGGAACACACAAAACATGATGAGGTTATAGATCTAAGAAAGTTAAAAAGAGCCACCTTCTTCCTCCAAAACACCCTTCATTGGCACATATAAAATGAAAAGTAAAGAAGCAAGCAATCAACCAGACAGAAATCTGGACTCAGACACTAATTCCTGCATTGCTATTGCCTCCTCTCTCTGTTCCTGCCACCAGGTCTGGCAAGAAGCCTGGTGGAGAGGAGAAGCTCTAGAGGGATGGAGTCCTCCTTGCTGGGAGCTGCACCTCTTCTCAGGAACTGGTGGCTAAGAGGGCCGTGATGGTCTCCAGTTGGAGAAGACCTAACTACCTCTCCTGTCAAATCAGTGGCTGTGAACAGAGCACAGAAACAGGGTGAAGGGGCAACTGCTTAGTAATTACTCATCACTCATTACTCCAGGTGTTGCAAAGGTTCGGCTCTGTTCAGTGACAGACCTCTGGTACCAACAGGGACCCAAGGGAGACCGTAACTCAGGAGAGTGTCTCACGGATCTGCCTGAAGAGTGAGTCTGATCTCCCTGTGGGAGAGTATCTCAAACTGAGGTTATAAACAGCCAAGAAAAGGGACTGAAACCAGTTACTCAGCAGAAGGGAAGCCTCCGTCCTCCCCCGCTGCCTTCAGCCTGAAAAGTCACCTTGTGCATTGGGAGAGCTCGGCAGCCCTGAGGAGCAATTGGACTTTGGATGGGAGCTGGCTCCGTGGCAAGTGTACAGTCACAGAATAAGTCACCCTTTCCTTCCATTGAGTGCATGTTCTATTTATAGCACATTCCAGATTATGCAAGGATTCCCAGAACACTGCAGGCTCTGGTTGAAAATTATATCTGCATACCATGGAGGGTATCAAGCAATATTTTAAAAATCCCATCGTTAGCAGAATGAGCATCTTGTGGTTGTATCCACATAAACCCTGGGGTAATTTTGGAAAGATATCATATAGTAATGAAGAATAGTTACAGTCCCCTTCATTCTGTTTGCCAAAACATTTTGAGACGTTGCATCTTTTAAAAAAGCAAAACAGTAGTTGCATAAAAAAGCCTGAAAAGCCAAGGTAAATAGTTCACTTGATTGAAAAGTGAGATTTTTCTGATGTTTTCTGATGTTGTGAGCATGTGTTTTAGAAAATATGATGGAATGTTGTAGAATGTGAATGATTTAGGACAAGAATATCTGATTTCTAACATTTTAATGTCAATTTCCTCACAATATCATGACAAAATACAGTATCTTGCTATCCATTCACCCACAGGACAGGAACTTTCAGGGAGAGTTTGTTTTGTGATGGAAACCTTATACATTTCTAAAATCTTCACGTTGAGAGTACCAAATATTAAGGTTGGGACTTCAAATATTTCAGTGATATTTAAGAACTTCTAAATCTTTCAGAAAAGCAATGTAGCAGGAGAACCATGCAGATATAAAAATAACATCACTGCACACATCTGTATTTCAATGCAAATACACTGTAAACACCTGTATCCGTTTCTTTCCCCCCATTTTTACATCACGTAAACTGAGAGCACTCTGATGCCTTGACATAGGCTGGTTGGTAAAGCTTATTCTGACTTTTCAAATGATTTATCCCTCCTAAAGCATGAAGCAGGAGCTTCTGAAAGTCAGACTCTCAAAGTGTGTTTAATGTGTTAGCAGAGTTTATACTAGAATTAAATAGCTTGCCCCCAAAACCACCTTTGGTGCTTGATTTAGAAACTGGGGGTTAACAAAATTTCTTAACAGACTAATGATGCTGTTGTTAACACAGCATTGAGGCCTCTGTACCTCCATTTCAGATTCTTCAGTGTCTCAGTCCAGTTAAAATCTAAAATAAATGGGATGGGAAGAGGGGAAAGAAGAAAGGGTGGTATTTCCAGACCACTACATCATGTGGAAGGGCATTTTTGTGGTATTTTTGTTCAGTGATATCATCTATACTTTTCCTGTCACTCGAATTTTGATCTCTGAAGTGTTATTTTTCCGTCAAGAAACTCTGGAAAGAAGGTGATGTGAGCTCCTCAGTTCTCTGCCCAATTAGTCAGCATTAACTGGCTGAGCTGCAGCGTAAACCTTCACGTGTAACTTTAGAGTCAGAAAGGAGCCAGATTAGACAGTTTTAATTACCCCAGAGTCACCATTTGAGCGCTCTCTTCTCATACCCTTTTGTTTTAAAATCAAACCTCACGTTGATTGTCGCACATCATCCAGTAGATACTGGAATAACTTCCCCAGGGTGTGAAGTAGCCTGTTTTTAGCTATCTGTTACAAACTCAACGTTACTATTCTTACTGGGCACAGCGTGTAAGATGTATTCCCACACTAGGGGAGTATTTAGTAAGGTCACAAGGATGCCCAATCCTTATCAAACACATTCCCTGGAAACTTGGCAGGGGTTTCGTTTTACAAGAATTCAGGGGCAATTACTGGTACTGGGTTTAGACTTATTTAAATTTTTCAGTATTTGTGCAGAAATAGGTTTGTATTACCGACCTGTATCAGAAAATTTGTCATCATCAGTATTCAAAGTCTAATTTTGATTTTGAATTCATTTAGTTCACTAACTTCGGTGGAGCTGCTTCCCGTTTGCCCTAGAAGCTGTATTCAGGCTGCATCCACACTGCTAAGATTTATTTTAGTCTATTTAATCATTTCATAAGGAGGAAAACTGAGCCTTTCACATAATTTTCAAGATGATGATAACATCGAGGCTGGAGGCAAACACAGAGTAATATATGCAAGGGCTGGATGCAAGTATTTTTAATGTTTAAAAAGGATTTTTATGTAACCCAGAGAAACAGAAGCAATAGAAGGATGGCTCTACATGGAAACAGAACCCTGCAGAAAGGAAGGACTTGGCCAGAGCTGTGTCTCTGCTGCTAATAATCTGTGGGAAGAGAGGGAAGTCCCCCCCACACTTGGTTTCTTGTCATTTTTCTGACATTTTCCTTCCTCTCTGTCCTGTAGAAAGTGTCTGTTTGTGGTAGGAACGTTGCCAGAACCAGCGAGGTGGAAACTGAGCACAACCAGCCATCGAAGATGGTTGCAGAACTCCCGGGCAGCCCGTGTGATCGCAGGAGGCTCCTCAGTCTCTGCTGCCAAGCCAGCCCGAACCATATCTCCTGAGAAGATGGATTGAGTAACACATCACAGTGTATCCAATGGAGAAAGATGTGATCTGCTGTGCCCGTGGGGGTCAGGAAAGAATGGTGGGTAGGGAAGGCCTTGTTTTAGGGAAGAGTCTTTTTTAAAAAACTTATTAAGAGGAAAAAAAAAAAGAAGAGCAGGAACAGTTAGTTATTGCCATCTGCAGAAGCTGAATATAGCCTCAATAAATGCATGAGGGGGCTCAGATCCCTCTGGGAATCCAACACTGTGTATAAAACTAAGTTATGAAACTTAGCAATTGTTTTATTCAACCTGAAAGCAGAATATATACAGCTGATAGGCAATAGAAACTACACGCCGGGACATCAGCAGCTCGGTTTTGCCCATTTGCTGTGCCCAGAGGCCTCAGCGAGACATAGGAATGGGAAGCTGGATAACTCATTACTTCCAATTAATAGAAAAAGGCCCGAGGCTGGGTGTCACGTCTTCTCCCCCAGCCCACTGCTGTGGCATCTGGCCACCCACAGCACGTTCTGGCCAGAAGACGGCACTGGGATCCAGCCACGCGCCAGAAGCCCAGCAAAATGAACTGCCTCAGCCTGTCTGTCAGGAGAAAGCCTTCCACTGCAGGACAGCCCGTGGGAGGCTCCGCTTGCACATCCTGCTCCATCAGAGATTCCTCCTGTCACCTTGAACAAGTAATTGTCTTCTCCGTGCCTGGCTTCGCTGCCTGAGAATACTTGCAGGGGCTCTCGGGGGCCAGGCTGCAGAGCCCTCCAATGCAGTGGGACGCAGGAGCAGAAAAGCAGACAGATACAACCTTTTTTTGGAAGCACAGCTTTCTACTTCAACTATCAAAAAACCCCAGCTGTAGCAGAGTTCAAGGATGGGGGTCAAAAAAGGCTGTGATAGCAGAGAGCCTTCAAACTCTGCTCCCGGGCAATGAACATGTCTTCTGACACTTAGGCAGCCGCTGCCAACCGATAAACAGTGCAGCGTCCTGCCCTTCTGGCCTCCAGAACGGGTCACCACATGGAGGGCCTCTGAGCCCTCCTGGGAAAGGCAGATCTTAGAAGATCCCCCAAGAAGGATACAGTTCGGAGTGATATAGTTGTCATTTCTGCTCCCGGACAGCAGCCCTGTCCCTCACGTGAGAGTCACGGTGCTCCTGGAGCTCACGGTTCAGTGACTTTCTGTCTGCCTTGATTGTAAGTGGCAGTGTCAACGCTCCGGCCAAAAATAAACCCTCCTGACGAATGACACGGAGACTCCACAGGCTTAGAGGCAGCTTTTTATAGCAACCCTTTGATTCCAGATACCAAACCTTTGCTATTTTTGGCACGGAGGCTTGGAGAAACTTTGATGATCTTTAGCTGACATGACTACTCCTGCGCACAGCTCAGGTGCTGGCAGAGCACTTGTGGCCTTCCTGAGACAGGGAAATTTGTTTATTCCACTGGATATTTGTACTCATGAGACAAACAGCTGACCTAGAAAACACAGGCTCTGCCATCACATGAGGGTTTCCAAATTGTTGCCGGGGTATTAAGGACTTGTCACTTCCCGAAGTTCTAAGATGTCTGGTAGTTTGATACTTCGTGTAACTGGGAAGAATAATTTTGAATCAAATTAACTAGAAGTGAAATGTAACCGTGGGATGACATTGATGTATTTCCTCATTTAACAACCTGAATATATATTTATTTATTTTAATAAGAGAATGTGGTAATAATGGCAGTTGCCAAATTCACCCCCTGACAGAGAGAAGCTCGCTATTTATTCATAGGGCACATTAAAGATGTACTTATCCAAACATATTCTTTCAAAGTCATAATTTACCACTAATACAACTCTGCCAGCCATGATGGACACTTTAATTCTTAAAATTATTTCAAATACTGGTAATTTCACAAGAAGCCTGTGAATTGGATCTTATTTCTTCTTTGAATAACTATGGTCCTAAATACCCATGCATTAAGGCTGCTTAAGGCTGAAAGCAGGATGATTCCAACTTGTCCTATTTTAGCAGGGCATATACTCAAGGTACACACTTTTTAAGACTATTGAGTGCAATTCATTTCACAATCACTTTGAAAGGATTGAAAATCTGACCAGATTAGATTCAAAGCCTGGGCAGCAATTGCTGCAGCTGGATGCAGAGCTCTGCCTACCTATTCATTTTAGCTGTTCACAAATGTTAATATCCACTGGTCATTAAGTCAAAATTCAGTCCTTTAGACTTCCCCCCGAAGGCTTGCTAATGAATTTATTCCTTAACCCAACTAGTAAATAGTTCCTCTCCCTGTGGACATATCTCCCTCTCCTTTTAGCATTGGACCATTTCAACTGTAGAAAGAGAGACTTCTCCTGCAAACAGGAAAATGAGAACGAAAGAAAACAAAAGGATCAAAAAGTTCCTATGCTTTTTTTTTTTGATATGGTGAGAAAAGTGAGTTTTATTTCTAAAAGCCACTATAGGATGTACATGTGTAGAGCTGTGTCTGTACAGCCCTATGCTTTAGCAGATTTCTTTGCCTTTTTCAGGTCTCCACAGTCAGTTCTGGCTACAGGGAGCAGCCCATGGGAGAAGATACATCTTCTTGTACTGTGTCTGCCAGAACAGCTTTATTTGGGAAAACAACAGAAAACAGGCTCAACTAAATTTAATAGAGTCATAACTTATACTGTCAACCAGAACACAGACACAGAAAAATATATAGCAAAACAAGCAGCTGGTTTTGGTAGGAGAAGGTTCCCTTCCTTTAGTTTCGAAATTCAGCAGGTATTTTTAATTCTGACACTTCTCAGAAAAACCACCAATATACTTTGAATATCAAAGCTCAAGAGACACAGCCATTGTCAGAGAGGAGCTGCATTGTCATACACCGGATTTCTCTCGGTTTTATTCATTTTATAAAATCAGAGGGTTAGAAAATCACAGCGGAAGAAGCCCCTTTTGCTAAACTCTTCTAGACCAGATGATTCCAGGCCCCAGCCTGCGGAGGAGAACACCCAGGCCGAGCCTCCCGGCACGTTCCAGGCATGGGGTCCAGTCACCCCCATGGAATAAGACTTTCTCCAGACCGATCCCCAAACAACAGCTCTAAACCTTGACTCTCTTCTTTTCCTGCTGGTTTGGTTGTCTGTTTTTATGTGGGAATGCCCTTTATATACCTGAAATATATAAGGTTTACGATTGCGTTGCTCTGAGTCAGAGGAGCAATGGGAATACTTGGAACAACACACACTCTCTGCCAGGTTGCCAGGTGAAAGGGGGCAATTCTGAATTCTCTTCTTTTTGAATTCAATTCATTTGGCTTGAATTATTGCCAAAAAAAGGTGAACGCCATTACATAAGCTACAGACAACTCATAATTAATGTCTAAAATCCCTTGAAATTTAGCTTTTAAACTGTGAGAATGAAAACAAGTATCAATTATAAATACCATAGAGCAATTTTAGACTGCTGTTTTTACACATAAGCGTTACCAGTTTATTTCCAAGATTATTTTTTTTAAAAAAGCTTGTTGTGGAACGGGAGCATCATTGAATAATCTGCAGGGAGGCTTCTCCTGTGGCGGCCCCGAGGGCTGCGCTGCCAGCGGGCCAGCTGAGGGATGAGGTGCCCATCCAGCACCCAGCCAAAGGCCCCGCCATCCCATCTGCACTCTTACAGAGACAGACGTTTGTGTAATTAGCATTTGGCAAGCGAGAGGCAGAGAAGTAGCCAGCGGGCGGTTTGCTGAGAACGGGACAGTTCGAGTCCCCTGTGGAACACGTGCGGCGGCTCCTGGTCAGAGCTGGGGGTTCCTCCAGACCCACGGTCCTGGATTCACCTTTCCTGAGCTGAGAATGTTAAAAAACTACTCCCTGGAAGCGTCCCAAACGTTCATGTGGGGATTCAATGTCAGAGATGGCAGCGGACCTACAGCCATTTAACTTTAAAAAGCACTGATGGAAGTTCTGAATTTCATAGAAAATTAAGGTTTTTTTATCCCTTCCCTGAGAAAAAACAAAACAAACCGCAGGGTTTACTTCCTGGCAGTATTTTGTCAATTCCCTCCAAACGTTCTCATTTTGGCCTGTGAATATCAGTGTGTGAGACTCTGAAACACACAACTATGAAACGTTTCAGTTTAGCTAAACCAACAGAGAATTATTGCATTTTTCATTTGTAAGTGGAAATGAGAGTTCTATACACTACTGAAAAGGCTGTGAATGCTTTGAAACTTGTTTTTTTTTAAAGAAAAACCTTGTCATAAATTAAAAATGACCACTTTAAGTCACTTCCAGATAGAGATTGCTCTAATGCTGGAGCTTGGCAGGTTATAGGTTCTGCAGACAAGCAATAAATCCTTCAAATAGACATCAATAATAGAAATAATTGCAGAATCTTTATAAAGCAGAATGAACAATTATACTGCAATATAAAAATCTATTTCCACTCTAAGCAGCGGTGAATCAGATGCCCATTAATGAATAAAGGTTGTGAATCATCACGTTTAAAGGATTTAAGACTATGAAATGTAATAGCTTCTTAAAACTGACTGCCCGGCTCGCCTGCGTTCACAACTGCCTGCCCAGAGAAGGTTAAGAAACAACTGGAATTGGACGCAATTGGAATTTTTTTCCAAACTTGCTGGAAATGGTTTTGGATTGGCTCGGAATTCCAGGCTTTGAAGTTGACCGATTCCTGAGGGCACGGTCCTTCCCGTGGGAAGGGGAACGGGCCGTGCCCTTGCCCAGACGATGCAGCATCAGAGCCCGTAATGAGGCAGGGCCCCAAAGCAGAAGTTTAACAGCAGCATTTGTAACAAGCGTCTTATTTTACCTGAAACTGTTCCCTCACCCCTCGGGACCCCGCTGAGGGCAGGAGAGTCAGGCTCTGTGCTGGTAACGCTCTGTGCTGGTGCTGGTGACTGATGAGGTGGGTCAATGTCTCCAGAGACCTGGTCAGTGAAGTAACGGGGATGGGGAGCTTTGATGAGAGATGCTGACACAGTAGATAGGTTATAAGGATGTTAAAATTATTATATATAATATATAAATCATACATATAAATATTACTGTATTTAATCCACTAACACAAGGCAGCAAGATACACCGCTAAGGCTTTCACACGGAAAAATCCTGGTTTAGTATTTCTTGCCAATGTTCTGCACTTCCCAAGAAAATAAACTTTTTTTTTTTTTGATCGGTGCAAATTTTCATTTTAATTTCATTTCTTTCATTCATGGTTCATTCCAAAGGGGAATTCCAAATACATTCCAAATACATTCTTTCCTCACGTAAGGAGAAATGAGTACCTGGTGCAGATGCCTAAAGAAATTGAGGCGATGCCTTATTTTACCTCCAGGATTTGATCAGCAATGCACACGAGGCAAACCTACCCATCCTTTGTGGGAAGGACCATAAGGTTTACAAATCCCCAGAGAGCAAAGGGAAAAGCCAAGCATGTAAGAAATACTCCTGTGATTTTTGAAATGAGCATAAAAAATTTATTTTTCAGGTCAGTGCATGATTTTCCACTAACTTTGTTTTCTTTAATGAGTCCTGGCTTACGCTACCCCTTGTGTAATTCGGGTCACTAATTCAATCTGAAATTGAAATAGGTTTTAAGTCGTGGGTTTGTGCTTCCAGCTGGGCCCCGAGGCAGAGGAGGCAGAGGCAGAGGAAGGGGAGTGCTTCACAATGGCACAGGTTTTCCCCACAGTCTCCGACCCCTCTCGGCTTCACAAACACTAAAGAAATCAGCTTAAATCAACTGCCCCTTATCCTGCCGTGGTTTTGAGAGGACACTATTTGCTTTCATGGAGCTCGTTGGTGTCTTTTTCTTTCCTGTTTGGAGAAGGGACAGAAAATTGTAATACGACACAATTAAAGGAGGATACAATGATCTCAGAGCCTTCATTTTCCTCCTCCTGACTGCACTAGCTGTCCATTTCAATAGCTCTAATTTTGCCACAAAATGCTTAGTCAAAGAAATATCACACAGCTACAGCAGGAATTTCCTGTTTTAGGAAAGCGAAAGAATTATTTTTAAAGTAAGTGTCAAAAAGCAGAGGAGGAAAGACAGACATCACTTTGAAGTTAGGTGTATGAACAATAGAAATGACAAGCCCCAGAAGAGGCTCACGCGTTCATTCTTCTTGTCATCCAAGTTAAGGTTAAACAGAATAAGAACATGACTTCACAATTCCTTTTTTTATTCCATGCTGTGAATACTGGGACAGACAATGCTCTGTGGTTCTCTACAGAAACCTGCAGTGTTAGGAAAGGCAGTTTGTCACGTCACAAACACTAAACCCAGCTGGAATTTCAGATAAAAAGCCCCCAGAAGTAGGTAAAATCAACCACCTGTGTTGCCATCATCACTGCTCCTTTCCCTAACGGGGTACGGCAAAGCCTTCTCCATCTGCCAGGCACCGACGTTTGATGCTGTTTGATTTCAAAAAAGGGTTTGTACTCAATGCCATTTCTCAGAGGTAAAAGTACCTCTTGACATGGTCCTCTCAGGAGACTGAATGCTTGGCCGGGGGACAGCACACCATCGGGATGCCCAGATTTTATCTGCTCCTGAGGTGGTCCCATCTCAGCAAACCTTCTCCCTTCTTCATCAGGTTTCCTTTCTACCCTTTACTCCTCTT